>JAGIQG010000008.1:5369830-5744830 GCA_024679065.1 Sphyrna mokarran | reverse complement strand
TCTTGAACAGGCCCCATATATTTACTCCACTAATTCCCTGAACCTATATATCTTGGAATACTAAGGGGCAATTTACCGTGGCCAATCCATCTAACTGGTGCATCTTTGGACTGTGGGAGGAAACTGGAGTACCTGGAGGAAATCCACGCAGACACAGGGAGGACATGCAAAGTCCACACATAGTCACCCAAAACCAGAATCGAATCGGGCCCCAATCCAGTGAGTCCCTCCGCCATCCGCTCTCGCCCTGCTAGTTTATGTCCCTCATACAGGCATCCAATTTTGTTTTGAATTCATTGATTGATTGGCGGAGAGTTGCAGCTCATTACCACCCACCACATAAAAAATCTTCCTCACATCATCCCTGCACCTTTTCTTTGTCTATCTTATGTAAACGTGCTATAATCTTGTACGCCGCTACTCAATCTCCCCTTGAGCTCCTTTGCTCCAAAGACAATCATCCCCAACCTTTGCAAGCTAACCTTGTAGTAAAATCCCTCAACACTAGAATTATTCTAGTAACCACCCCCCCCTTCCCCCCCAAACCCTGCAGTTTCTCAATAAGTCCCAAACTATTGTCTATTAAACTGTTAAACTATTGTCCAAATGACACACTCAGATCAGCTAACAGCCAATACTGGATGAAGAAAGGTTCACCCAGTTTCATTCTGTACAACGAATGCGTTACTTACCTTGGGGAGAACTCTTCCAGTTAGATCCAAAACAACTTGATTGCAAACGATCAGCTCAAATGGTCTGGAAGCAGTTAATGGTGCCAATTTCATTTCAAGTGTGCAGACATCGCCAGTTATTGCTCTCTGAAGTGACACTCTAAACGTACTCAAATGCTATCACGCAAAGTCACGTTCAGTCTTAAGCCATCGTTCTGAATAAATAGGCTGACTCCACCTGCCCCACCACTGCTACGTCCTTGTAGTGGCTTTGGCGCCAATTGATTACATTGCTGTTTCTCTCTGAACCTACCCACACACTCCAGTCTCCCCACATCAATCAGCGTAACTGTACTCTCTCACTATGTCTGTATCGCACCACTTTGCAGATGATAGACTGAGCAATGAAATACAGATCCCTTTGGTGACGCTTTAAAACCAGACACTCAATACTAAAGATACAAGGAAGATTCTAATTACGCTAGCGCTGTGCTAGTAATTTAAACAGTACATAACTACTGCTTTGATTTGTCTGAGAAATAAGTATACAGCAAGCAGTTACTACTATTTACTACAATCAGTTGCACAATTTGTTCATTTTTAATTAATTCCAAACATAGGAATAAAACGATGTTGAGAATAATGATGTAAGTGCATTAATTAAACAGAACCATAATGAATAGATAATTCACCATATCCTGATCTTGCATCCCAGTCGACTCTACTGTTCAAACACCAGGAAAATGTCACGTCGAACATTAAAATTGACCATGGGTAGGTGAAATTATTTTGAAGACCCTAGTTCCAATATGCACACAGCATAGCAAGATCCCACAACCAGCAGAAGGACTGTAAAGATAACCGATCTTTGGTGATAATTTATCAGGTGGAGGCCTTTCAGCCCACCAAACTCATGTCAGCAATGGGATTGAATTGAAGCCGGGTTCAATTCCCAGCTTGGGTCACTGTCTGTACAGAGTCTACACGAGCTTCCTTCAAGTGCTCCAGTTTCCATAAGACATAAGAACAGAATTAGGCCACTCAGCCCATCAGGTCTGCTCCACCATTCAACCATGGTTGATACGTTTCTCATTCCCATTCTCCTGCCTTTTCCCCATAACCCCAATCCCCTTATTAATCCAGAACCTATCTCTGTCTTAAAGACACTCAGTGACCTGGCCTCCACAGGTCTTCTGAGACAAAGAGTTCCACAGATACACCACTCTCTGGCTGAAGAAATTCCTCCTCATCTCTGTGTTAAAGGATCGTCCCTTTAGTCTGAGGTTGTGCCCTCTGCTTCCAGTTTTTCTTACTAGTGGAAACATCTCTAATTTCCTTCCACAGTCCAAAAGACATACTGATTAGGTGCATTGGCCATGCTAAATTCTCCCTTAGTGTCCCAGGATGCGTAGCTTGTTTGGGGGGGGTGGGGGAGAATTAGCAGGATTAATATTTGGGATTTGGAGAATGGGTACAGACTTAATGGGCCAAATGGCCTCTTTCTGTACTATAGGGATTCTGTGATTCTCCAACCTCCACATCAACAAGTTCCAGGTCACAGATATCATTCTCTTATCCCCTACTCCCCCACCCTCAGCCCCACCCCCACCCCCCCCCCCACCCCCCTCTCACCCTACACCCCCCCTCACCTCACCCCCACCTCCCCCCCCCTCACCCTCACCCCCCCCTCACCTCCACCCCCCCTCACCCTCACCCCACCCCCCCTCACCCTCACCCCTAGCTCACCCCCCCCTCACGCATTATTTTTCTGAGTTAATAGAAGCAGCTTTTATTTGGTTACTGCAGAGTGACAGATTTAGATGATGTCCACCTCCATCTCCAAAACCCAGCAGAACAATCCAGCCTCCTTCAATGTGACAGATTGGAACCCCAGCTGGATAACGGAATTGTCCCGCTCCGCCGCTGTCGCGCCGCCCGCTGCGCCCATTCCCCCGCCGCTGTCGCGCCGCCCGCACTCACTCACCCCGCTGCCATGTTCCGCTCCCGCTGCGCCGGTACAAACTCTCCGGGAATTCGCTCCCCTGCGCCCTCACGCCGCTCGCCCATTGGTCCGGCCGCCTGCCACCCACCGCCGACTGACAGAGGGATCCTCCAATCACGGCGAGGGGGCGGGATGAGGCGCAGCCAATAGGCGCGCGAGGCGAAGGGGCGGGGCGACCAATCAGGATAAGGCAAGGGGGCGGAGCCAGGGTGCGGTTACTTTGTGTCCGGATTCCTGCGGAAGAGACAATGTGGAGAGGATTGATCAGGGTAGGGAATGAGGGAGAGGGATGGAGGGGGGAGGAGGATTGATCAGGGTAGGGAATGAGGGAGAGGGATGGAGGGAGGAGGATTGATCAGGGTAGGGAATGAGGGAGAGGGATGGAGGGAGGAGGAGGAGGAGGAGGAGGATTGATCAGGGTAGGGAATGAGGGAGCGGGGTGGAGGAGCGGGAGGATTGATCAGGTAGGGAATGAGGGAGAGGATGGAGGGAGGGATTGTCAGGGTAGGGAATGAGGGAGCGGGGTGGAGGGAGGGAGGATTGATCAGGTAGGGAATGAGGGGCGGGTTGAGGGGAGGGGGAGGATTGATCAGGGTAGGGAATGAGGGAGCAGGTTGAGGGGGGGGGAGGATTGATCAGGGTAGGGAATGAGGGAGCGGGGTGGAGGGAATGAGGGAGAGGGGAGGATTGATTTAAAATAGGGAATGAGGGAATGGAGGGAGGGGGGATTGATAGGGTGGTGGAGGTTGAGGAGGTGGAAGGCGAGGAGAGGATTGATCAAGGTAGGGAATGGAGGGAGAGGAGAGGGAATGGGTTAATCAGGGGAATGAATGATGGAATGGAGGGAATGAATTGACCCAGGAAAGTGGAGGCAAATGGCTGAGGTGTGAGAGAGAATGAGAGCATTGGGAGGAAAGGTAAAAACGGGAAAGATAGAGAAAGTGTGGAGTCAAGTGAGGAGGGAGGAAGGAGGGGGAGATAGTGAAAAGGAATGAGGAGAGAGAGAGAATTGAAGGGGTCAAGTGAAGGCATTCATTGGAATGTGAGTCTCGCTGGCAAGGTCAACAGTAACCTCCTCTGAGAAGCGGGAGATAAGGGGGGAAGAGGGTAAAATTGAGATGAGGTGGGTGAGTGGTGGGTGATTGAGAGCTCTGTTATCTGTGGCTTTGCAGCATATGTACACGACCTTGTTCGCTGACAGGTAACTGAGGTCTGTGGCTGGGGACTTCCTGGTTTTGGTTAAACCCGGGTCACGATCGAAAACTCTGCGTTAACTTGTCTCCCTCTCTCTCGAGCAGGGTGCCTCCCCCACCCCTTTCGAGAGGGTGTTGCCAGCAATGTTTTAGGTGAGGGTTTAGTTGCAGCAGCAGCCGTCTCCACCCAATCTGGGCCTCTCTGATTGCAGCGTCTGACTTTGGAAAGTCTGTAAAGTTTCACAACACCAATTTTAAATCCAACCAATTTATTTGATAGTAAATTCGCGAGCTTTCAAAACTATGTGCCTTCGTCAGGCAAATGCAGTGTTCTGGTCTGCAATACCACACACATTTGTGTATTTAATACACAATTCTCTAACCAATGCTCAGGATTCCCTTCACACACATTG
The DNA here is from genome assembly GCA_024679065.1 of Sphyrna mokarran. NCBI lineage: Eukaryota > Metazoa > Chordata > Chondrichthyes > Carcharhiniformes > Carcharhinidae > Sphyrna > Sphyrna mokarran. The sequence goes on along the minus strand of JAGIQG010000008.1, from coordinate 5,740,551 downwards.
TTAGCCACTTTAACACTTGAATAGCAGGGTAGATGTAAGGATTCGCATTCTAATTAGCAACCTATGACTGTCTGTGTTGGTATGTGTGCTATTGCAGACCAGAACACTGCATTTGCCTGACGAAGGCACATAGTGTCGAAAGCTCGCGAATTTACTATCAAATAAATTGGTTAGATTTAAAATTGGTGTTGTGAAACTTTACTTGGAAAGTCTGACAGAATCCATTGGCCCTCAGCCTGGGAGTGCTGGTTTTACAGAGTAACAGGACTGGCAGCTTGTAGCTTCCTGATCTGTATTGATGCAGCGCCATTTTGTTAGCTGTGACTCTGTGGGTAGATTCTCGCCTCTGAGTCTGGAGGTTGTGTGTTCAAATCTCACACCAGGACTTGAAAAGAGAAAAGTTTGACACTTCAGTGCACTATTGAGGGAGTACTGCGGCAGGATGTCACTGCTGCCTCTCAGCGCCAGGGACCCAAGTTCACTTCTGGCCTCGGATCACTGTCTGTGTGGAGTCTGCACATTTTCCTGATTCTGTGTGGGTTTCCTCTGGGTGCTTCAGTTTCCTCTCACACTCCAAAGATGTGGGGGAGGGGGTTCAGTTGATTGGCTATGCTAAATTGCCCCTTTAGCGTCAGAGGGGCTAGCTGAGTAAATACATGGAGTTACAGAGATATGGGCTGGATAGGATTTTTGTTGGTGCAAGCTTGATAGGCCGAATGGCCCCCTCCTGCACTATAGGGACTCAATGACAAATTGGCAATACTGGTTTTCAAAGACCCTGTCTACCTGTTCTCGTGGTTTATGTTAGTGTAGGAATGATCTCCCTGGACAATATTAATCATAATGTCACAACAGATCATTTGTTCATTATCACTTTGCTGTTTGTGGGAGCTTGCTGTGCACGAATTGGCTACTGTGTTTCCTCTGTTACACTTCTGTGACTAAATTTCTAAAGCATTCTGAGATGTGAAAGGGGCTGTAGGAATGCAAGATTATTTCTCTGTCTCCCTTTCACAACTTTAAGGGTGTATCAAATTCCTTTCAGCCAAGGAAGTACTTATTGAGGTGTGGTCACTATTAACAGCCCTCAGTTTATGCACAGCACATTGTCACAAATGGATAACGACCAGGTAATGTATTGGATTGCAGCATTGGATGTTTCTGGACACAAGTATGATCCAGGGCAAGTATTTCTGTTGTCTGAGAGGCTGTGGCTCAGAGTTATTGAGCTGGAAGCAGAGCTGCAGATAACAATGCATCTGGGAAAATGTAGCTGGATGCTTGTGGTCAGATCCGTTCATAGGGTCTTCCGATTTGGTCAGTCACGATGTGGAGATGCCAGCTTTAGACTGGGGAGGGCACAGTAAGAAGTCTCGCACCACCAGATTAAAGTCCAACAGGTTTATTTGTAACCGTGTGCTTTCACAGCACTCTGAAATCTTGTGATTCCAAATAAACTTGTTGAACTTTGATTTCTTCAGTCATCAGGGACGGGAAGGATTGACTGTGAATGAGGCAGGCCAGGAGGCCAGAGGACAGGGGTGTCTCAGCCATTGCAGTTGTTCAAATGGGTTGAAAGTTCTCACAACCTATGTGGATGAAAACAGTGGCTGCAGAGTGGGTAAATAAACTGACCATAGCAGCAGGATGCCAGTTAAGCAGTGGGAGTAGGTGACAGCATAGTCAAGGAGATAGACAGTGTTCTGCAGCCAAGAGTGGGAATCCAGCCAGCCGTATTGCCTGCCCGGTGCCAGGGGTTGGGACGTTTGCTGTAGGTTGCAGTAGAACTTTGATGGCGAGGATCCAATCGTCGTGCACCATGTAGCACCTCTCGATAGAGGTGGAACGAGGAAAGTGGTTCTATAGAGGGAATGTGATCAGACGGAGGCTAAATTTAAAAACAGAAATACAAGATAATAATCTCTGGATTACTGTCTAAACTCCGAGCAGCTGTAGGGTGAATTAGATTAGAGAGTTACATGGTGTGTGAAGAATGGGTTTTGATTCATTAGGCAGCAGCACTGTGGAAAATGGGAGCTGTAATGCTGGGACAGGTGTCTAGTTTTGGCAAACTAGGGCAGTACTGAGGCCTTTAAGCTTGGAGGCTAGGGTTAGAACAGAAAGATTCACAGATCTGGCAGAGTCTGTGGAGAAAGTATTAGGTTAATTGTTTTGTGTCTGCATGACTTCTTCAGAGCTGAAGAGGGGTAGAATGTAATGGATTCTATAGTGGAAGAGAGAAGGTGGAGCAGAAAGGGCAGATTGATGAATGTCATGAACCCAAGACAAAGGGAGTGTTAATGGTGTATTAAAGACTAAATAAGATGCAAAGAGTGACACGAAGGTAAGGTAACAATGCATCAATAGCAGAACAAGGGTCAGCGCTCCGTGAAAGCAAAACTAGTTGCAGATGGCCCTGTGGGGGAGAGGGTTAGGGGAACATAAACCAGAATGTTCAGAATTCATGGTCTGAAGTTAGTGTCTGCTCTTCTCTTACCCCCCACCCCCATACACCTATCCTTACTTCTGGTGAGCCACAATTCATTAATATTCATTTCAAGCCCGTTTACTCCCACAGCTACTGTGACTACAGCTATTCGCACCCTGCTTCTGAAAGGGCTCCATCCTATTCTCCCCTCACCCTTTCATAGTCAAAGAATCATACTGCACTATTTCTGCCAACACAACCAAACACATCTTCCCCTCGTGGCAACCCTTCCTTCCTTCCCCCACCCCCTCAGCATTCCATTGGGACTGTTCTCTCGGTGACACTCTGGTTCACTTCTCCATCACCCCGATGCCATATCCCCATCCCGTGCAATTGAAGGAGGTGTAACACCTTCCCCCTTACCTTCTCTCGTTCTAATGCCCCAAACACTCATTTCAAGTGGAAGAGTTTGCATGCACCTCCTTCAATTTGTTCTGATGTATCAACTGCTCCCAATGTGGTCCCCTCTACATTGGGGAGACTGGATGTAGGCTGGCTGACTGCTTTACGGAACACCTTTGCTCAGTTTGCAAGTGAGAGCCTGCCTTTCCAGGTGCTTGACAATTTAGTACTCTGTCTGGCTCTCGTGTTCCAGTATCAGTCCTTTGGTACGAAGTTCCAGTGTTTAACCAAAACAAACAGAGGACAGCAGCACCTCTTCAGATTAAACATGTGACAGCTGTTTGGACTTAACATTGAGTTCAATAACTTCAGGCCATGAACTTTCCTCCATTTTGATTCTCTCCCAACTCCCTCCCCCACTGAGCTTTCTGTAACTTGTTTTTCTTTCACAGAGTGCCGAGTCTCGTTCTGCTACTGACACATTTTGCTATTTTACCTTATTGCCACTATTAACACCTGCTGTGGTCTTTAACACTACCATTCACACTCCCTTTGTCTGGTGTTCATTGCAATCTAACCAGCACTGCTACCTATCTTTGACCTTCTGTTCTGCATCCCTCTCCCCCCGACTATAAAACCCATCAATCTCTACCCCTCTTCAGTTCTGAGAAGTCACAACGGACTCAAAGTGTTTCTCTCTACGTATTTTGCTAGGCCTGCTGAGTATTTCCAGCATTTTCTGTCTGTCTTTTGGAGTTTCAGCTGTATTTTGCTTTTATTTTAGTGGGGCAAGAAGCCTAGTTTGGCTAGATGAGATAAATACAGAAACTGTAAGCAAAAGAATAAGGGAAATTCTGCTGAGTGTGGCAGGAAGAGACAGAATACCAACCTAAGAGTGAACTAGTCAATAAGACTAGAGGTTATGCAAGTAGTTTTAAAAAATAACTAAAGGTTCTGTATTTGAATATACAATAGAAAACAGCTGAACTGAGAGTACATATTAAGTATTTATGCTCTGATTGTCATCTTGCAGCCATTTGTTTACAATGGCACAGACTGGAATCTAAATATTCAAGACTACTTGATAATTAGGAAGGACAGGAGCTCGGGCATGCTGGAGGTGGTGGTGGTGGTGGAGGGGTAGCTCTGTTAATTAAAGATGATGGCGGCACCATAGATTATCTTGGCTCTGGAGATAAAGATGTCGCATCAGTTTGGGAACATAGAACATTACAGCACAAGTTGTGCCGATCATATCTATACTTACCAGGCCATAGAACTATCTGTAACTCCCAATCCCATTAAATCCCACGTACTCATCCAGAAGTCTCTTTAAAAGACCCCAGTGAGTTTGCCTCTACCACCACTGATGGCAACCGATTCCATTCACTCACCACCCTCTGAGTGAAAAACTTACCTCTAACATCTCCTCTGTACTTCCCCCCCCAGCACCTTAAACCTGTGTCCTCTTGTAGCGACCATTTCAGCCCTGGGAAATAGCCTGTGAGAATCCACCCTGTCTATTCCTCTCAACGTCTTATAAACCTCTATCAGGTCGCCTCTCAACCTTTGTCTCTCCAGGGAGAAGAGACCTAGCTCTCTCAACCTATCTTCATAAGGCCTGCCTCCCAATCCAAGCAACATCCTTGTAAATCTCCTCTGCACCCTCTCAATAGCTTCCACATCCTTCCTATAGTGAGGCGACCAGAATTGCACACAGTACGCCAAGTGAGGTCTGACAGGGTAGAGGTGAGCACTCGTAAAGGGATGAATTCTTTTGTACGAGTGGTGTAAAGACCTCCTAAAAGAATCAAAACTGGAGTGCAGGGTATGCGAGAGCAAATAATGGGGACTTAGGAGTGAGGCATGGATATAATCATGGTTAATTTTAATCTACATGCAGACTGGGCAAAAAGTTTGTTAAAGCTAGCCCTTTGAGAGCAGCAGGTTTCAGCACCATCCGGAGATCTGGTAATGTGTAATGGGTTAATGATTTCCTATTAAAGGTACCTTGAGGAAACAGTGATCGTAATAAGAACATAAGAACTTGGAGCAGGATTAGACCATCGGGCCCCTCGAGCCTGCTCTGTCATTCAATAAGATCATGGCTGATCTTTTTGTGGACTCAGCTCCACTTACCCGCCTGCTCACCATAACCCTTAATCCCTTTGCTGATCAAAAATTTATCTATCCTTCCCTTAAAAACATTCAATGAGGTAGCCTCAACTGCTTCACTGGGCAGAGAATTCCACAGATTCACAACCCTTTGTGTGAAGAATTTTCTCTTCAACTCAGTCTTAAATCTGCTTCCCCTTATTTTGAGGCCATGCCCCCTAGTTCTAGTTTCACCCACCAGTAGAAACAACTTCCCTGCTTCTATCTTACATATTCCTTTCATAATCTTATGTTTCTATAAGATCTCTCCTCATTCTTCTGAAGTCCAATAAGTATAGCCCCAGTCTACTCAGTCACTCCTCATAAGCCAACCTTCTCAACTCTGGAATCAACCGAGTGAATCTCCTCTGCACCCCCTCCAGTGCCTCTATTTTTTCCAAGTAAGGAAATCAAAACTGTACACAGTACTCCAAGTGTGGCCTCAGCAGCATCTTATACAGCTGCAACGTAACCTTGCTGTTTTTAAACTCCATTTCTCTAGCAATGAAGGACAAAATTCCATTTTTCTTCTTAATTATCTGCAAACCACCTCCTTGAGGTTCTTGCAGAAGGACACCCAGGTCCCTCTGCACAGCAAATTCCCATGGTAATGTGGGAAAATATCCACTTTGACAGGAATAAAAGAAAAGCAGCGTATTATTTAAATAGAACTCTGGTACAGAGTGACTTGGGTGTCCTGATATGTGAATCACAAAATGTTAGTATGCAAGTATAGCAAATAGTTAAGAAGGCAAATAAAATGTTGCCATTCATTGCAAGGGAACAGAATATAAAAGTAGCGATGTTTGGCTACAATTTTACTGCCTGTTTTACTGTGTACAATCACATTTCCTTGCGTTTGAAGCAGTTTGGAGAAATTTCACCCAGTTGATCCCCGGGATGGGGGATTGGGATTCTCTTATGGGGAAAAGTCGAACAGGTTGGGCTTGTATCTGCTAAAGTTTCAACTAGCGAGAGATGATCTTTATTGAAACATGTAAGATCCTGAGGGAGCTGGAGATTGAGAGGATGTTTGTGGGAGAGACCAGAACTAGGATTCATAATTTAAAAATAAGAGGCCCCTCATTTGGTGTTTTGATTTTATTTTAATTCCACATTGTGTTTGCATTTCTAACCTCAGCCTGTTGCACTGTTCCAGTGAAACTCAAAGCAAGTTTGAGGAATCTCCCAATTAGGCATGTTTCATAGAATCCCTACAGTACAGAAGGAGGCCATTCAGCCAGCGTAATGAGTTCTACAATCTCTATGAAATCTCTCTCCTGTTTTGACCGGGTTCTTCTGTCACGTACTGGTCTGAATCACATTTTCTATGTTTTTATTATTTTGACAGAGCTGTTCATTATTCTGCCATTTGAATAAACACTGGACAAATGTTTTGTTTATTTGCTGCAGGCATGATCATTGCCTTTGCCTTTTCTTCGATGACAAAGATGTCCTGAAATCTCTCCCGTCCTCGGTTATTCCCTTTTGTTCGTCTTTCTCTTCCTGGCACCTTTCGACATTTCAAAACCCACCACGTTTCTGCCCCAGTTCTGCAGAGTCAATTTCATCTTGAAAGGTTAACTTTTGTTTCTCTTTCCACAGCTGTTGCCAGACCTTCTGAGTATATCCTGTTTCTGTGCAGTACATTCTGTGGTTGTTTGAAGTTGATGTCCTTGGCGAGAATCATTAAGTTAGAACGAGGTTAGATGAGGAAAGGATTTTTTTTGTTGTTGACTCTGAGCAGTTTGCAAGGCCAGGTACTGAGTGAAGATTCATTGCAGCAATTCAAAAAGAAGCTGAATTGTTTAACTGCAATCTGTGAGAATTCCATTAAATCTTGGGAGTGTTTCCAGTTTCTCTGTACCTCCAACAATCTGTTTTGATCACCCCTGTGGATATTAAGAGAGGCATTCGTAGAATCCCTACAGTGCAGAAGGAGGCCATTCGGCCCATCGAGTCTACAATAATACAATCCCACCCAGACCCTATCCCCATAACCTTTATTTACGCTGCTACGTAATTACGTCATTATTTACGCTGCTAATCCCCTTGACACTAAGGCCAATTTAGCATAGCCAATCAATTAAACCACACATCTTTGGACTGTAGAAGGAAGCCAGAGGAAACCCACACAAACACAGGGAGAATGTGCAAACTCCACAGATAGTGACCTGAGACTGGAATTGAACCTGGGCCCCTGCTGCTGTGAGACAGAAGTGCTAACCACTGTGCCATCGTGCTGCCCCATGATGCACTTTGGAAAGGGTAACATGATGAGACAATATAATCTAAATGGGACTGTTGTGAGGGTATAAGGGCAGAGTAATTGGGGTGGGGGGGTGCATTGGGGGGTTGCAAATTAAGCAATCCTTGCAAATGGTAGGATAAGTTAATTTGGTAGATTTGGAAATGTATGGCATATAAGGCATTGTAAATAGTTGCATTCAAAAGCCTGGAAGTTCTATAAAACCTAGACCAGTTCTCAGCTGGACTATTGTGTGTTGTTCTGGGCACGACTCCAAAGATGTGTGGGTTAGGTGGATTGGCTGTGCTAAATTGCCTCTTAGTGTTAGGGGGATTAGGTAGGGTAATTGCATGGGATTATGGGGCTAGGGCCTGGATAAGATTGTGGTTGGTGCAGGCTTGATGGGCCAAGTGGCCTCCTTCTGCACTGTAGGATTCTGAGTCTGGATCTTTGAGTCATCCTTAATCAAAACATTGGCTCTGTTCTCTCTCCACGGGTGCTGTCAGACCTGCTGAGATTTTCTAGCATTTTCTGTTTTTGTTTAACACTAAATAGTCAGAAGATGCTACACCATGCAGATGTACGTGACAAAATGATACCTTCCATTCTTTCTGACCACTTCTCCCCCACTTCATGGTCTGTCTTGAAACATGATTCCGGATCACTCTTAGGGAATAGTTGGCACAGTGGTTAGCATTGATGCCTTATGGCGCCGGGGACCCAGGTTCAATCCTGATTTCTGGTGACTGATACTGTCCCATGTCCTTCTGACAACCACAGTCGAATCCCTTTGTGATTAAACTCTCCGATTGCCTCTGAACCAGTGACTGTGTTTAATGACCCCTTAGAAAGATTTAAGGGTAATGGGGGCAGGGCCTGGGTGGGATTGTGGTTGGTGCAGACTTGATGGGCTGAATGGCCTCATTCTGCACTGTAGGGATTCTATGATACTTTTGGAGGAGGAGGGGGTATAAAATAATTTGCTGGGGATTTGTTATGCAGCCATTGTGGGGGAAACTGGGATTCTAGCACAGAAGGTTAAAGGGAGATTTAGCAGGTATTCAAAATCGTGAAGGTTTATTATTTTCTGAGCAAATACAGAGAAACTGGTACCTCTGGTGGGTTGGTCAGATAGAAAGAAATCCTACAACACCAGTTTAAAGTCCAAACAGGTTTGTCAGAAACAGAAGTGAAAGATTTACAATATTAGAAGATCCAGAAGGGAAATTAGAACAAATGTTTTCACACACAGGTGTTAAGATCTAAAAAGCAGTGCCTGAAAGGTTGGCAATCTCCACTTTGAGCTGGCAGTTTGCAGTGTCGGTGGTAACCATAATGTGGAATTGCCAGGGTTGGACTGAGATAGGCACAGTCAGTAGTCCCTCAACACCAAGTTGTCCAAATGGTTTATTTGGTAGCACGAGCTTTTGGAGCACCCCTTCATCAAGTGAGGTCATCAGGGGCAATGCTCCGAAAGCTTGTGCTACCAAATAAATCTGTTAGACTTTAACCTGGAGTTGTGGGACTATTTACTGTGCCCACTCCAGTCCAATACTGGCAACTCCACATCATAACAGGTTGATTGAATAGGGTTCTGTGGGAACTTTCAAAAGGCACTTGGGTGTGTATTTGAAGAGGATTAATTTTCAGGGTTATTATTGGGATTAAATTGGATAGTGCCTTCAAAAACAGGATAGAGTTCCACAAAGGATCATAGGCATCTCTCTCTATTAGAAAGAGACAATTGATTGTATAGTTTGAGGGGGTTCACTCCACAGCAAGGTAGCTCCATGAACCACCACAGCCAGTATGGCGATGGAAGCTGTGACATTGGCATCGCTCAGAATCTCACACTAACAATCACACCGACTGAGCGAACCAATCCAAACACAGGCGGTTATCAGCTGAATGAAGTTTCATGATTCTATGCTGATATTTTTGCCTCTGTTTTTGCAGGTGTTCCATTCCTTTGTATGGTCGCTGGTTGACTTCATTCTGAGGCTACTTCAGCTCAAAGTTAAAAGTCCACCAGTCACACTTGAGGACCCAAACATCAAGTATCCACTGAGGCTGATTGACAAAGAGGTGAGTGACTGTGTGAACTCACTGGAAATTGACCCGAGTTGATTTTTGATTTGATCTATTATTGTCGCATGTAGCATATAGTGAAAAGTATTGTTTCTTGCGTGCTGTACACAGAAAGCATACCGCTCATAGAGAAGGAAATGAGAGAGCAGGCAGAATGTAGTGTTAGTCATAGCCAGGGTGTAGAGAAAGATCAACTTAATATGAGATAGGTCCATTCAAAAGTCTGACAGCAGCAGGGAAGAAGCTGTTCTTGTGCCAAATGTCTAAGAGATTGAATTAGAACATTGTTGGAGAGTTTAAAAGAGTTAGAATGAAACTTTAGAAGTGTAGAACAAGAGTAAAAGATAGAATTAGAAGGCATGCTGGGCACAGCTTGCGAGAAGTCACTTTGCTCCAGCAACTTCTTGAGAGAGAAATAGTAGCAGTAATTCGAACTTTCTAGGTTGCTATTCACCTGCTGACTTCAGTCATGATGCTAGACATGTTGGCAGGTTAGAGGCTAATAATTAAACTTGTATCTTGGAAGGACAGGGATTTCAGTGTTTAAAGAATAGCAGTGGAGTGTTATTGAGAAGTCGGCACAGCTTTCCCTCTGCTGCTGGTATCTGACAAAGATCTGCAAGATACATTTGAGCAAGAAAATTAAGTCACTGAGAAAGCTACCACAGTAAATCTTTCACCTGTCTCTGGCAGAGGTAAAACAGAAAGAAATCCCGCAACACCAGTTCAAAGTCCAAACAGGTTTATTTGTAGCAAACGCCACAAGCTTTCGGGACAGCCTATCCCTTTGACCGGTGGCTGGGAGTTCTGATCGTAAAAAGACACAAACTCAATTTACACGTGTAATGATTGGAATGTGAGTCTTTACAGCTAATCAATTCTTAAAGATACAGACAATGTGAGTGAACTCAAATGCCAGTTTCTTCTTATTTACTCAGGAAAAAATAAAGCCTCGCGATTTTGAATACCTCCTAAATCTCTCTTTAACCTTCTCTGTGCTAAAATTCCAGTTTCCCCCACAATCGCTGCATAACAAATCTCCAGCGAACTACTTCATATTCTCTCTTCCTCCAAAGGTATCATAGAATTGTGGGATCCTACGGTGCAGGAGAAGGCCCATTGAATCTGCACTGACTACCGTCCCACCAGGCCCTGTCCCATAACCCTTAGATCTTTCTCGGGCGGGCGGGTCATTAATCACAGTCACCGGTTCAGAGGCAACTGGAGAGCTTAATCACAAAGGGATCCAATAGTGGTTGTCAGAAGGACATGGGGAGAGTGCGTGTATGAGTCACCTGAGATCAGGATTGAACCTGGGTCCCTGGCATCATAAGGCATCAATGCGTCAACCATTCCCAAAGATTGATCTTGAACCATGAATAGGTATTTCTTTAACAGAATGATAAACAGAGGCAGGAAGACAGTGGTGCAGTGGGAATGTCACAGGACTAGTAATCCAGATCGCTAATGCGCAGGGGATGTTGGTTCAAATCCTACCCTGAATAAAATCTGGATTATAAAGCTAATATTGACAAGAGACTATCATCGATTGTCGTAAGACATTCTGATCCCTTCAGGGAAGGAAATCTGCACAGTGTGGCCTACACGTGACTCCAGACACACAGCAATGTGGGTGACTCTTAATTATTCTCTGAAATGGTCCAGCAAACCACTCAGTTCAAGGGCAATTTTGATTTATTGTTGTCACATGTATTAACACACAGTGAAAGGTATTGTTTCTTGTGCGCTGTACAGACAAAGCATGCTTTACATAGAAAAGGAGAGAGTGCAGAATGTAGTGTTATAGTCATAGTTAGCGTGTAGAGAAAGATCAACTTAGTGCACGGTAAGTCCATTGACAGCAGCAGGGAAGAAGCTGTTCTTGAGTCAGTTGGTACGTCACCTCAGACTTTTGCATTTTTTTCCCTACGATAGAAGATAGAAGGAGAGCATTTGGGATCCTTAATTATTCTGGTTGCTTTTCTGAGGCAGCAGGAAGTCTTCTGAGAAAGTAGAGATGTTGGTGAGCTTTCTTAACTATAGTGTTGGCATGGGGGGTCCAGGATTGGTTGTTGTCCAATTAGGGATGGGCAGCAAATGTTGGCCTTGCCAGTGGCACCTTCATCCCATGAAAGAATTAAATAAAACCTATGCCTTAATGAGATTTTATTTGTGTCAAGAAGTAAACAGATTGGCCATGCTAAATTGTCCCTTGTTGTCCAAAGATGTACGGTTTAGAACTATTAGTGGGGTAAATACATGGGGTTATGGGCATAGGGGCTGGATGGGATTGTTGTTGATGGGGCTGAACGACCCCCTCCTGTATTATAGGGATTCTGTGAAATCTAAAATCACTTTTTGTGTACGGCATAAACTGATTGCCTAAACCGGGTACCAATAAAAGGGGGTTTATAGAGAGAGTCAAGAGAGGAAAAACCAGTTCTCTTTGGCAGAGAGGTTGAAAATCAGAGGGCACCAATTTTAGAATGATTAACAAAAGAACCAAAGATGACATTGGTTTGGGGGTTGGACGGGTGGAGGCGAGGATCGGGGCTGGGGGTTGGACGGGTGGAGGCGAGGATCGGGGCTGGGGGTTGGACGGGTGGAGGCGAGGATCGGGGCTGGGGGTTGGAGGGTTGAGGGGAGGATCGGGGCGGGGGTTGGACGAATGGGTGAAGGCGAGGATCGGGGCTGGGGGTTGGACGAATGGGTGAAGGCGAGGATCGGGGCTGGGGGTTGGATGGTTGGGCGAGGATTGGGGCTGGGGGAGTTTTCTTTAAGCTGCGAGCATTTGGAGCTGGAATGCACTGCTTCATTGTGGTGGAATTGATTGGATAGTGAGTTTCAGAAGGGTATTGGATAATTGAAGAAGAGAAAATATGAGCAGCGTAAAACGGGGCAGGAGGCGAGAGTGTGTTGCTTTTGGCAGACATGATGTGCCGAATGGTGGCCTTCTGTTATGTAACCATTCCATGATTCTTAAAGCTGTTCTGTGTACAACACCAAGGGTGGAATCTTCCTGTCCCATCATGGGAACTGTAGCGGGCACTGACACACGGGCCATTGCAAAGGTTTGCTGGCCTCAGGAGGGATTTTCTGGCAGTGGGAGTGAGTGCTGTTGGAAAATCCCATCCCAGGTGACTCAAACCTATTCAAAGTGTGACCCACGTGTAAATGTCTATAAGATGAACAAATAAAGGTATCAGTGGTTTCTGATAGTTTTGTAAACCTCACCTCCATACAGCTTCACTTTGTGGACTTTGCTACTGATAACATGAAGCTTTTTGTCATACGCCAGAGTATTTGCTCTGGAGTGAAGCATTAACACTTCAAGTTACACACCAGTGTACTGTTACAGACAGTAAAGATTAAATTAACTTCGTTCAGGATCAGTCAGGATGGAATACAATAAATAGCAGTGTGCCTCATACATGTTGTGCTGTTTGCTGTGATTAATCTCTCACTGATAAATCACCGACTCTCGGCTTTGAGATGACTCAAAACAATATTTTCCAGGTACCAGACAGTCAATGTTGTAACCTTCATTTGCAGCGCTGTTCTACTTTAACTGGCAAACTTTTACAAGCACATGTAGCAGCGTTTGTGAATTTATTATTTCATCTTACTCAGAATATCTGGAATCTTTCTCCCTTTCTCTCCTATCTTTTAGTTGCAGTGAGGCTGTTCAATAGATGTCAGTCTCGATGTTAACTTGGTTGTTGGGTAAATCTGAGGTATACTGCCAGTTGCGCTGCACGTTGCGTTTGTCCTTTTTGGTAGTGAGGGGGAGGTGAGTGGCATCTCTTAGATTAAAGAGGTTTGCTGCTGATCTGATAAAGTTTATTTGTTAGTGTCACAAGTAGGCTTACATTAACACTGCAATAAAGTTACTGTGAAAAGCCTTAGTCACCACACTCTGGCACATGTTGGGTACACTGAGGGTGAATTTAGCACGGCCAATGTGCTTAACCAGCATGTCTTTCGCACTGTGGGAGGAAACCGGAGCACCCGGAGGAAACCCACACAGACATGGGGTGCAGACTCCTACGGATAATGAGCCAAATCAGGAATTGAACCTGAGTTCCTGGTGCTGTGAGGCAGCAGTTCTAACCACTGTGATAGCTGGGTCCAACCAGACAGGTATCCTGGAGACCTGTCGATGGGCTTTCATGTGGCTTTGGGATCCCTTCCTGATTTCAGATAGCCCTTCAAATTAATGATTTTTCTTTTATTTCTCCATGGGATGTGGGCATCACTGGCAAAGCCTGCATCAATTGCCCATCCCTAATCACCCTTGAGAATCTGGTGAGAAAGTAACTTCCTGAGTCACTGAAGTTCCTGTAGGTGTACCCACACTGCTGTTAGGAAGTGAGTTTCAGCATTTTGACCGAGCGACATTCAGTCTAATTCCAAGTCAGGATGGTGTGTGGCTCGGAGGACATCTTGCACATTGCTGCTGACACCAACTCATGCCCCACCCCACTAAATAATATTGTCCCTCCCCATACCGTGTTGGTTCACCAGAATGACCCCAGTACTTGAACAGCTTGTGTAGGTAAGGCTGGCATTCCCTGGAATAATGACTTTAATGAGGCCTACGGTGTGGACATCTTAGAATATGCACTCCTTGATTGCACAAGCCATTACTGCCTTAATCAGGGAGCCGTGCATGTGCACAGAATATGGCCTGTCAGGGTTACTGGTTCTCCGGGTTTACCCTCTGTGTATGAGGAAGCTGAGTGTAGCTAACTATGTGAATAAATTTAAATTTGGTGAAGGAATACTAGCCTCTGGAATTGTTTTGTTTTTGAGTACTAGATGATCAAGGCTCAATCTAATCAGTTTATTTAAAATTAAAACAATTTGATCAAGTCAATAGAGAGGAGCTCTTTCCTCTGGCACAGAGGGCATAATATTAAAATCAGACCATTGGCAAGTGATGTCAGGAAGCATTTTAAAATCCCCCAAAAATCTATTAAGGCTGTGTGGGGGAAGTGGGCAACGTCTTGTGTAGATTGGTTGAAGAAATTGGAGATTTTATAGAAATCCTGAGGGATTGGGATAGAGTTGGATCAGGAGAAACTGTTCCTGTTGGTGGAAGAATCGAGAAGCAGTGGACTCTGGTTTAAGTTAATTGGCAAAAGAAACAGAAGCGACATTATCATGCAGTGAGTGGTTAGGGTCTGGAACGCAGTGCCTGGGAGTGTGGTGGAGACAGGTTTGACTGAAGCACTTGAAAGGAAATGCACTGTTATCTGAAAAGCAAGAATGTGCAGGGCTATGGGGAGACGGTGGGAGATGGTGCCACTTAGACAATGAGCTTATCTTTTAAATTCATTCATGGGACATGGGCATTGCTGGTTGGCCAGCATTTATTGTCCATTCCTAGTTGCCCTTGGAGGGATTTGAGAGTCAATCACATTGCTGTGGCTCCGGAGTCACATGTAGGCCAGACTGGGGTAAGGACAGCAGATTTCCTTCCCTAAAGGATGTTAGTGATCCAGATGGGTTTACTCGACAATTGACGATTTCATCATCAGTAGGTTCTTAATTCCAGATTTCTTTATTGAATTCAAATTCAGCGGAACCTTTGCAATGGTGGGAAAGGTTCCCACCATCGAACCCAGGTTTCCAGAACATTAGTTGAGTTTAATAGTCTATTGATGATATTACTAGACCCTCATCCCTCCCCTTTAAAGCCCTCCTTGGAGAGTTGGGGCAAACAGATGGTCTGAATGGCAGTCTCTGCACTGTTAGAATTCTGTAATTATGTATGATAGGGTGAAGGGACTGAGCTCGATTTTGCTCTATTGTGATCCTGTACATTGTTACACAGAGCTGACCAAGGACAATACTTGTTCATTGTCACCACAGCCTTCATGGGGGGACACTGACATTACTTCTTTGGCAATTGGAGGCCGTCCTTGTGCCCTGATCAGGAGTGATGACCCACGGTTTGGGAGTGGCTGCTCTGGCCTATTCATTCCACAGGCAGCTCAGAGAATCATAGAATCCCTACAGTGCAGAAGGAGGCCATTTGGCCCATCAGGTCAGCACCGACCACAATGCAGGCCCTATCTCCGTAACCCCATGCATTTACCCTAACTAATCCCCTGACGCCAAGGGGCATTTTAGCCAAAGCACCTAACCTGCAAATCTTTGGACTGTGGGGGGGGAAACTGGAGCATCTGGAGAAAACCCATGCAGACATGAGGAGAATGTGCAGCCACCACACAGTGACCCAAAGCTAGAATTGAACGCAGGTCCCTGGCACTGGGAGACAGCAGTGCTAACCATTGTGCCACCCCACAAACTCAGTTGTGCTGACTTTAGTGAACTCGGGGCAACAGGTATCCTGAACCCTCTGATTCACCAGGGAAATTCCTCTCCTTGGGTCTGCATTTGTTGCAGATTCGTTGATAGAGATTGATCATTGTGATTGGTGGATAGGTTCATTGGAAGTGTATCATGTGACTTACGGAACTTGGTTTGATTTGTCCTGTAACAATTAACATTCCGAATGCTTTGATTCAATCCGTGGGGGGTGAGGATATTTGGAAAGTCTCATTGTGTTCGTGTTGTTCTTTTCAGGTTGTTTCCCGTGACACACGGAGGTTCCGGTTCGCCCTCAATTCTCCAGAACACGTTTTGGGTTTGCCAATTGGTGAGTGTTTACCCGATCATAGAATGGTGTAGAAGGGGGCTATTCGGCCCATCCTGTCTGCGCCCAGAGGAAACCCACACAGACACGGGGAGAATGCGCAAACTCCACACAGACTGTGACCCAAGCTGGGAATTGAACCCGAGCCCCTGGTGCTGTGAGGCAGCAGCGCTAACCACCGTGCACCATACCATCCCCGATAAAAGTTTGGAAATCTCCCGCGTTTCTGTTTTATGTCAGTTAAAGAAGAGTTACTGCAGCGAACCTGATCTCCGTTCACTGTAGAGGGGGGCCAGAGAATCCTGCTGGCTGGAGAATTCCACCCATTGTATCTTGGAAGTTAATTAGGAAGGATTACTTGAAGGTTAAAAATAAAATGTTGAGTGATCTCAGCAGTTCTGGCAGCATCACAGCTGAGGGAAACTGTTAATGTTTCACAGAATACTACAGTGCAGAAGTGGTCCTTTGGCCCATCAAGTCTTCACCACTGCATGAAAGGCCCTAACCTGCCCACCTAATCCCACTAGCCAGCACTTGGCCCGTGGCCTTGAATGTTAGGATGTGGCAAGTACTCATCCAGATACTTTTTAAAAGCATGTGAGGCATTCAGCCTCCACCACTCTCCCAGGCTGTGGAGGGAAAGGGTGGGGAGATGTGACCGTGGAGAATTGGGTGGTCAATTCAGACTCATGGGTTTTCTGCTGGGTGATATGTTGCTGTATTAAAGTGGGTTCCTAAAAAATGAAGCAGTTTGATATCCATCAGTTGAGTTGTGTTAAAATAGTGGCATTGGAAAGTTACATAAAATCATAGAATCCCTGGAAGATAGAGGATAGTGGTGGAAGGGTGTTTTTCTAAATGGAGGTCTGTAACTAGTGGTTTTCCACAGCGATCAGTGCTGGGAACTCTACTGTTTGCAATGTATATAAATTACTTGGTAGAAAACGTAGCTGGTCCGATTTAGCAAGTTTGAGATTGCTGGAGTTGTGGATAGTGATGAAGATTGTCAGAGAATACAGCACGATATGGATAGGCTGGAAAATTGGGCGGAGAAATGGCAGATGGAATTTATCCTGAAGAAGTGTGAGGTGATGCATTTTGATAGATCCAATTCAAGTGGGAGCTATACAATAAATAGCAGAACCATCAGGAGCATCAACACACACAGATCTGGGAGTACAAGTCCACAGATCCTTAAAAGTAGCAGCACAGATGGGAAAAGGTGGTGAAGAAAGCATATGACATGCTTACCTTCATTGGGACAGGGCATCAAGAATAAACGTTAGCAAGTTATGTAAAACATTGGTTAGGCCATATTTGGAATAATATGTTCAATTCTGATCACCACACTACCAGAAGAACGTGGAGACTTTGGAGAGAGTGCAGACAAGGTTTACCAGGATGTTACCTGGTATAGAGAGTATTAGCTGTGAGGAGAGATCGAATAAACTGGGATTGTTCTCCTTGGAAAGATGGAAGCTGAAGGCGTGATCTGATAGAAGTTTATAAAATTGAGGGGTATGGAAACTTTTTCCCAAGGAGAAATGACAGTTACAAGGGGGCACAAGTTCAAGGTAAGAGCAGAAAGAGTCAGTGGAGATGTGAGGGGGAAGTTTTTTTTAACACAGAGGGTAATGGAGGTCTGGAATGCACTGCCAGGTGAGGTAGTTGAGGCAGATATGTTAGTGATGTTCAAGATTTATCTGGATAGATACACGATCAAATGGGAAACAAGGAGATATAAGTGTTTGTCTCGATGGGTAATCATGATGGGTGCAGATTTGGAGCACTGAAGGGCAGTTCCTGTGTTGCTTGTTCAGTTCAGGAAAAGATCATTCACCCATCAAGTTTGCACTGACTTTCTGACAGAGTATCTGACCCAGGCCCTAGCCCTTAACCCCACGTATTTAATTTGCTAATCTACACATATTGGGACATTAAGAGGCAATTTAGCATAGCCAATCAGCCTGATCTTTTTATTATTTTTTATTCATTTGTGAGACATGGGTGTCAATGGCTGGCCAGCATTTATTGGCCAACCCTAGTTGCCCCGGGATAGTTGAAAGTCAACCACTTTGCTGGAGTCACATGTAGGTAAGGACAGTAGATTTCCTTCTCTAAAGGACATTAGTGAACCAAATGCATTTTTTCAACAATCGACAATGTTTTCATGATCTTCAGTAGATTCTTAATTCCAGATATTTTTTATTAAATTCAGTTTCCACCAGCTGCAGTGGTGGGATTTAAACCCAGGTCCCCAGAATGAACGTTGAATTTCTGGATTAATAGTTGAGTGATTATACCACCAGGCCATTGTCTCCCCAACCTGCACGTCTTTGGTGTGTGGGAGAAACCGGAGCACCTGGAGAAGCCCCCACAGACACGGGGAGAACATGCAAACTCCACACAGACAGTGATCCGAGCCGGGAATCGAACCGGGGTCCCTGGAGCTGTGAGGCAGCAGTGCTAAACCACTGTGTCGTCCCCATCCATAGTAACTTTTCCTCATGCGTATACTTTGTCAAATTAAGTTTACTGTTGCTCACTAGGGTGTGGTGAGCTTTGGCTTTAAGCCAATCAGCTGTGATGTTACTGGCTTCTATCCACTTCCTGAGATATTCAGATTCATTACGTGCTCCTTGAGGAATACAGTTGAGTCAAAGCAGCAGAATAACTGGCCAGTCCCGGAAGCTGTTCAGCTCCTGGCTCGATTGCCAAGTTCCTCAGAGTGAACGATGGGCTTCAGCAAGAACTGAAACTACTGAATATTGTAGCTTATGTGGTTAATGAATATGAACACAGCAATTAATAGCAGGCCATTCAGCCCCTTGGGCCTGCTCCAAGACTCAAAGAACAAAACAGCACGGTATACAGGCCCTTCGGCCCAATGAGCCCGCACCACCACCTCGATGTTCGCATTTCTACCCACGATCACTGTCATCCCTGTCTATGTTTATAGATCTATGCATTAGAACCAAATTTAGACAATTTAGGGAGAATTTGTTCTGCCGATCAGCCTAAGAGCATATCTTTGGGATGTGGGAGGAAACCGGAGAAAACCCACGCAAGCACGGGGAGAAAGACTCATTCAAATCCCGAATGCAACCCCAACTTCACATTCCACTTACCCCTAATAACCTTTGACTTATTAGTCAAAACTCTACCTACCTCTGCCGGAAAAATATTGAAAGGCCTTGCCTCTGCCAGCCTCTAGAGAAGAACTCATGACCCTTTGAAGGGAAAAAAATTCTCATCTTAGTTTTAAGTGGGAGACCCCCTCCACCACCTTATTTTTAAACAGTACTTCTGGTTCTTGTTTGTTGGATCTGCTATGTAGCAGTTGCTACCAGCAATCAAGGTTAAATCATGACACAAAAAAGGGGATTTCCCTTAGATTTGATAAATCAATCTCCCCACCTCTGCAGTGTAATCTGGTATTTTCAAAATCTCAACTCCGAAGCTACAACTTTATTGAAGAGTTGGAGAACTTGGAGGGTGTATGATGAAGTAATGGAGATGTTTGTGGCTGTTTTGTCCTTGTTTCTGAATGCAGGCGTGTTTATTTTCAACATTCATGTAGTTGATGCTTTTTTTTTTTAAGGACTTTTCTTTGACCAGTCAGTGAAATCGGTGTCACTGTTTTGGTTTTCTGCCTAGGGAAGGATACATTTAGGGAAGGGTAGAGCAACAATTCATTGGATTGGTTGCTGGGATGAGAGGGTTGCCCAATAGTTGAGAGTAAATTAGGCCCATACACTTTGCAGTTTAGAAGAGGTGATTTTGTTGATTCTGAAGAGGTTTGCCAGGGTAGACATGAAGGAAAACCCAGAACACGTGGGACACAATCTTTGTTCTTTTATTCCTCAATTTAAAAAAATCTCTGTTCTTTTGTTCTCCCTTCCAAAATGAATAGCTTCACGTTTTCCTGCATTATACTCTAATTTACCAACTTCGTGTCCACTTACTTAACCAATCAGTATCTCTTTTGTAAGCTGTTTGTATCCCTCTGGCAACTTATCTTTCCACCCAGTTTTGCTTCCCAGTGTCAGCCATGGCTCGGGTGGTAGCACCACGACTTCTTGAGTCAAACTTCTGGGTTTAAATCCAAATCAAGACTGACCCACCCGTGCAGAACTATGGGAGTGCTTCATTGTCAAAAGTGCTGTATTTTGGATACATTGTTAAATCAAAGTCCCATCTGCTTACAAAAAATTCCATGGGACTGTTTTGAAGAGCAGAGAAGTCTTGTCCCCCAATGTCCCCCCTCCAATTTTATCAATTGAAATACTTCAACATGACCAGATACAATTTTTAACTGCTAGTCTATCTTTATTAGTTCCAATTTAAACAATATTCCTCATAAACTCAGTTAGCAAAAGCATGCACAAACAGCAATCTTCACAATGACCAGATCAGCTGTTTCTGTGATATTGTGATAGTTATAGGACAGATATCAGAGATAGGTTCTTTACCCAAAGGGTGGTTGGGGAGTGGAATGCCCTGCCTGCGGCAGTTGTAGATGCGCCAAGTTTGGTGGTGTTTAAGAGGTTAATTGATAAGTTTATGGAAGAGAAGGGAATGGTTTAGTTTGGAGGGTCATTGCTTTTTATATTGGTTGGCGCAACATCGAAGGCCGAAGGGCCTGTTCTGTGCTGTAATGTTCTATGTTCTATTGATTGAGGGAGAAATATTGGCCTGAACACATGAGGGAGGGGGGTGAGGGGTGGGGGGAGTCCCTACTCTTCTTTAGAATAGTCCCATGGAATCTTTGTAATCACTCAAGCAGGCTGATGTACCAGCACATAAGCCTGCATGTTTTTGTTAACTGATTTTGAAAGAGAGTTTGTGTCTGAGGAATATTGCTTAAATTGGAACTAATAGGTTAGCAGTTAAGAATTGTATTTTGTCATGTATTTCAATTGGTAAAGTTAGGCTGATTCTTTTGTTGTAGTTAAATGAATTTTGTTTTGATAAAAACTTCGTAGTGTGAAAAACCTTATCTTCACCCAAAATCAAAAATATTTGGGGTTAAGTCTAACTTCATAATATACCTTGGAGTTTCTAATCTGCTCCCTAACAGCTTCAAAGCGCATTACGGCAGCTGATGGAATTTAAATTTCAAGTAATAAAATCTGGAATTGGAAGCTAATCTCAGTGATGGTGACCATGACAACTATCATTGATTGTTGTAAAATCCCATCTGGTTCACTAATGTCCTTTTAGGGGAAGGACTTACCTGGTCTGGCCTACATGTGATTCTGGAGCCACAGCAATGTGGGTGACTTTTAACTGCTGTCCTAAATGGTCAAGTGAGACACTGAGTTCAAGAGGCAACTAGGGATGGCAACAAATATTGCTGATGCCGTGAAAGAATTTTTAAAACAATCCAGCTGGCTTGTTTAGTTGAGAATTCCGTGGTACCCTGAAGGATAAGGACACTGGGCACATGAACCACAGAAACAGTCCAGGATTCCCTGGAGAGAGTGCAGAGGAGATTTACCAGGATGCTGCCTGGTATGGAAGGACTGTCTTACGAGGAAAGGTTGAACGCACTGGGGTTGTTTTCCCTTGAAAGACGTCGGCTGAGAGGGGATCTATTAGAGGTATATAAGATTGAGGGGTATAGATAGAGTAAATGGTGGTAAGCTTTTTCCACCATTAGATTCTGATAGAACAAGGGGTCACGGCCTTAGGGTGAAGGGGGCTATGTATAAGACTAATATTAGAGGGCATTTTTTCACACAAAGGGTAGTGGGGGTGTGGAATGCACTACCGAGTAAGGTGGTGGGAGCAGGCACGCTAGGGTTGTTTAAGGGTCTCCTGGACAGCCACATGAGCGGTCTGCAGATAGAGGGATATAGGAGAACTGTTTAAATACTTTAATTGTTTCCACAGGCTGTTTGGTCCACCTTGTTGACCAACAAGGTGCATGCATTCGGCAGGTCGTGCGAGGGCTGCTCCTGGATGTTACTTCAGGAGTGGCCTAGTGCTTCATGTCGTTAGTGTATGCTTAAACTGGACCATCAAATGGGCAACATGACAGCTCAGAGACTATCGCTGTTGCTGTGCAGACACATTGATTTGGGCCTGTGTCTGCGGGAGTTTGCGCGTTCTCCCCATGGTTGTGTGGGTTTTCTCCGGGTGCTCCGGTTTCCTCCCACATCCCAAAAATGTGCTCTTAAGCTGATTGGGTAACAAATTGTCCCTATATTGGTCTCTATATGTCATTAAGACGTTAGGATGGTGGCGCGGGCTCATTGGGCCGAAGGGCCTGTTTCCTGTGCTGTGTTGTTCTTTGTTCTTTGATTGGCACGTGGTTAGCAATGCTGTTTCACAGCTCCAGGAACCTGAGTTTGATTACCGGCTTGCGTCACTGTGTGGAGTTTGGACATTCTCCCTGTGTCTGAGAGTTTCCTACGGGTGCTCCCGTTTTCTGCCACAGTCTGTGTGAGTTTGGTGGATTGGCCATGTTAAGTTCTCCCTTGATGTCCAAAGATGGGTAGATTAGGGGGGGATTAGCCATGGTAAATGTGCAGGGTTACTGGATAAGATATTCTGTCAGAGTGCCAGTGGAGACTTGATGGGCCGAATAGTCCATTGTAGGCAAACTATGCTTCATTCTGTAATCAATGTTTTCGATTAGATTTTGGCCATCAGTAGGCCAGGGTTTAAGGAGTGGGATTTGGTTCCTGTGTAGCACAAAATAACTTGTTCTTTCTTTTTAAAAAAAACAGGGCAACATGTCTACTTATCGGCCAAGATTAACGGGGAACTTGTTGTCAGGCCATACACACCAGTCTCCAGTGATGATGATAAGGGTTTTGTAGATCTGGTGGTCAAGGTAAGGAATGGCTGTGAAGGTTGACCTATCTGCGATGGGTTGGCACTGTTCTGTATTTATTTATTCCTATTGGCTCTGTGGAGCTCTGCTGTACAAATGTATACACCTGAAACAGTAAGAATTCTGACAACACCAGGTTTAAGTCCAACCGATTTATTTGATAGTAAACTCACACAAGCTTTTGAGGCTCTGGTCTTTGTCAGGTGAATGAGGTATTCTGGTTTCAAGAGGCACATATAACAGCACAGACAGTTTACAGATTACTGATTAGAATGCGAATCTTTACACCTAACCTGCTATTCAACCCTTAAAGTGGCTAACAATGTGAGTGGAAGGAGCACTGAGTACAGGTTAGAGAGATGCATATTGTCTCCAGACAGCACAGTAAGTGAGGTTTTTTTGCTAACCCAGGCAAGTTACGGGGGTTACAGATAGTGTGACATGAAGCCAAGATCCCTGTTAAGACCATCCTCGTGTGCGGAACTTGGCTATCAGTCTCTGCTCGGCGACTCTGCGCTGTCGTGTGTCATGAAGGCCCCCTTGGAGAATGCTTACCCGAAGGTTGGAGCAGTCACGGGCATTCGGCCTCCGACTCAAACCTGATGTTGTTGGAATTCCTACTGTGTTTACCCCAGTTCAACGCCAGCATCTCTACACCTGAAACACCCAGCGCAGGAGACAGAGCGAGAGAAGAGAAGAACCGTATACCACTAATAAAGCTCCGTTCCTTTTTAATTCAACTCTGTGCCGAGTATCCCATCTCCAGCACATAACAGCTACTGTCTGACTGGTTCTCACTGACACACACTGGCACCACACGCACACACAATGCATGCATTACAAGAAGGGATACACACTGGGCTGAGTAATTTGAGGAACGGGTTCAAATGTCACCATAGCAAACTGAGAATTTAGTTAACGAATAAAACCTATCCCCGAGGGGTGGATGGAGATTTGTGAGGAGAGTTAAATAATGGCCCATACACCAGTTAGGCTGAATGCACTGAATCAGGTCAGGAAGTAACATTAATGGTTCAGCACCCACACCGAGGATGTTCAATTTTCAATCCACTTTTCTGCTTTTTAGTATTAAATCGAATTTGCATTGATATTTCCTCCCTCTTTGATATCCTTTTATGCAGTTCCTATCTTCCTGTGATTTCATCTTCTGGGTGGGTGTTGGGTGGTGGCGTTGGGGGGTGGTGGGTGTTGATGGTGGGGGGTTGGGAGGTGTGGTGTGGACGGGGGCGGGGTGGTGGGAGAATGATGATGGTGGTGGGGGGTGGGTGGTGAGCAGAGAAGGATGAGTGCAGGGACAGGTTTGGGGATGTAGGACAAGGGGAGGGAGAGCGAGGCAACGAGTGCCGAGGGAATGGGGGTGACAGGGTGAGGAAAACGGCAAAATTCGGGTTGACTCAGCATGGGATGAGGCCACTCGTGCTGTTGAGGCTATCCCATCTGTCCAAAAGATCCCACGGTCCCACCAATGGTACCTTGAGCTCTTTGGTTCTCGGGTAGACTGTGTGCCCATTCTGAGGCAGATTCGAGTGTAACTAACCAGAATCGAACTGGTTCCACCACCAGCCCCAGGGACAATCCTAACCTCAACATGTTGAAATGTGTGTGGGGCTGTACTGCTCTGGATAACTCTCCTGTTCCCCTGTCTCAGATTTATTTTAAAGGAGTTCACCCCAAGTTCCCTGAAGGGGGTAAGATGTCCCAGTATCTGGAGAGTCTGAAACTGCAGGATACGATTGACTTCAGAGGACCCAGTGGTTTGCTGGTCTACAAGGGAAAAGGTCAGTGAGAGGCTCGGGAGTGAGGCAGTTGTGAAATAAATCCCATTCCCACAGGAATGTTCCAGTGATTTCATGAAGAGTTAGGCCACGTTTGCTCTTCCAGCAATGGAACAGGGATCTCGGAATCAAAGCCTCCGCTACAGGAGTGACCTGTACATAATTCCATCAAAGTCCAAGAATGTTAAACACCAGTTAGCTCTTAAAATGATCTGTGGAACTAATCTCATAAATCGATAATGTGGGGAATATTACAGCGTTACCTGAACAGAACGTGAAACTCCAGCTCCTGTGTTTGAATGCACTTGAACAAAGAACAGTACAGCACAGGAATAGGCCCTTCGGCCCTCCAAACCTGTGCTGATCACGTCGTCCTATCTAAACTAAGATAATTAAGGACCCCACGCACCCCAGACATTCTCTCTTCCGCCGGGAAAAAGATACAAAAGTCCAAGATCACGTACCAACCAATTCAAGAACAGCTTCTTCCCTGCTGCTGTCAGACTTTTGAATGGACCTACTTTGCATTAAGTTAATCTTTCTCTACGCAGTACTAACGTTGTGTTCTGCACTGCTTTCCTTCTCTATGTACAGTATGCTTTGTATAATGTGCAAGAAACAATACTTTTCACTGTATCCCAGTTCATGTGACAATAATAAATCAAATAGGTTCTTAATTATAGCAGATTTGCGGATGGTGGTGAAGATTGTCAGAGAATACAGCAGGCTGGAGAGTTTGGCAGAGAAATGGCAGATGGAATTTAATCTGGACAAATGCAAGGTGATTTTGGTAGATCCAGTTCGGGTGCAGACTAATCAGGAGCATAAACACATGGCAAGGTCTGGGAGTTCAGATCTACAGATCCTTAAAAATGGGAGCACAGATGGAAAAGGTGGTAAAGAAAGTATGTGGTAAGTTTGCCTTCATCAGCTGGGGCACTGAGTATAAAAGTTGGCAAATTGTTGTATGAAATATTGGCTAGGCCACATTTGGAATACTGTGTCCAATTCTGGTCACCACACTACCAGAAGGAGGCTTTAGAGGGTGTATAGAAAAGGTTTACCAGGATGTTGCCCAGTGTGGAGAGTCTTAGCTATTGAGGAGCGATTGAATAAACTGGGATTATCCTCCCAGGAAAGACCGAGGCTGAGGGGCGACTTGATAGAAATTAATAAAATTATGGGAGGTATAGATAGGGTGAACAGTTGGAAGCTTTTCCCCAGGGCAGAAATGACAATTACAAGGGGGCACAAGTTGGAGAAGGGGAGGTGGAATTCAGGGAGGATGTGTGGGGGAAGTTTTCTTTTTACACAGAAGGGCCTGGAATGCACTGCCAAGTGAGATGGTTGAGACAGTTACATTAGCCACATTTAGGATTTATCTTGATAGTCGTATGAACAGACGGGGAATAGAAAGATGATTAAGGACCTATTGATTTATTATTGTCACGTTTATTGGGATACAGTGAAAAGTATTGTCTCTTGTACACTATACAGACAAAGCATACTGTTCATAGAGAAGGAAAGGAGAGTGTGCAGAATGCCGTGTTACAGTCATAGCTAGGGTGTAGAGAAAGATCAACTTAATATGAGGTAGGTCCATTCAAAAGTCTGACAGCAACAGGGAAGAAGCTGTTCTTGAGTCGGTTGGTACGTGACCTCAGACTTTTGTATCTTTTCCCGGTGGAAGAGAGAATGCGTGGGGATTTTAATTATATTAACTGCTTTGACTCTGTCTACACTTCCTGCTGCCTTAGCAATGGATGGGAGGCAATGGATTGAGTCATTGCAAACTCACTCTGCTCCATCATAGAATTCTGGCAGGCTATTAATTCATGTAAATCTCCTCTTACCCTCTCTATAAGCCTGGTGGCTGAGGTTGGGCACAATCCCCCAGCTTAGTGAGTTTGGAAAAATTAAATCAGCCAGTGAGAATTTGGTATCGGGAAACGTGACAGTGAAGCTTTGGATCCTTACCCAGCCAGGTCCATTTGTAACTCCAAACCCACCACACTATTGAGGTGGAACAGCCAGAGGCGTTCTCACAAGCTGCTCGTTTCTGACACATTGCAGAGGTTCAGAAGGAATGAATACAATTTTGGCTTATTTATTTATTATTTTAAGTAGGCTTACATTAACGTTACAATGAAATTGTTGTGAAAATCGCCTACTCACCAGACTCTGGCACCGATTTGGGCACACTGAGGGAGAACTTAGCATGTCCAATGCATCTAACTGGTGTGTCTTTAGGATTGTGGGAGGAAACCCACACAGACACGGGGAGAACATGCAAACTCCGCTTAAATAGTGACCAGGTTCCTGGTGCTGTGAGGCACCAGTGCTAACCACTGTGCCTCCCTAGGCAGCAAATACTGCAGGAATGCTTGTCTCAGAGTGAAAATACATTTATAGTTTGGCTAACAAACAAGATGAGTCCTTGTGATAAAGCTGCGATATTATTGATGTGCTGTCGATCACTCGGATATCTTTTCTTTAAAGGACAGTTCGCTATTCGTCCTGATAAGAAATCTGAAGCCAAGGTTAGAACAGGCAAACAATTGGGAATGATTGCCGGCGGAACTGGTGAGTTTTTGCTAGTATATTAATTGTATTCTGGTGGTGTGATGGGTTTTATTTCGTGAGTCTGTGCGTGGAATTATTCTCTCGGAGGCAGACTGCTCCTGAGACTGGAGCCCCAAATCCAGGTCAGTGTTGTACTGAGGGAATGCTGCATTGTCTGAGACAAACCTGAGACCCCATCTGTCCTCAAAGATGTGAGAAATCTCTGCAGCTGTATTTTGAAGAGGGGGGAGGCTCAATTCCTCAACCAACACCTCACAAAAAGAACAGTGTATTTGCTGAGTGTTTGTTGATGTCCACATTTCCTTGCGTTCCAACGGTGGCAACACATTGACGGCACAACGAAGGATCTTGGGTTCTCTGAGAAAATGAAAAATGCACAGAAATATTGATGTTCTTATTTTTGCTGGTGTATCTCTGAGGAGGGGAGAAGCTGATGCGTGCATGTATTTTTGTTGTAGCTGACTTGTGTTTTTTTTGGAGGGCCTGGGATGTGTGTGTTTTTTTTTTTGGGGACTGATGTGTGTGACGTTGAATCTTTTCAGGTATAACTCCCATGCTGCAGCTGATCAGAGCGATCGTGAAGGATCCAGATGATCACACCATCTGTCACTTGCTGTTTGCCAACCAGGTTAGTTCACTTCCCTTCACCGTTCAGTGTCTGTTTCTCAGCTGGATTGCGAAGGGTCTCGGTCAACAGTACTAACTGGCAGGAGATTTTTGAAAATCACAGGAATGAATACGGATGTTGTGATCAATATTTATTTTTTTATGAACTATTTGTGATTACATTTCTTGACATCTTATTGATGCTATTGCCAGTTTCCATGGGCTTGAAATGCTGACAGGTCCAACTAAAATGGGTGGCACAGTGGTTAGCATTGCTGTCTCTCAGCACCAGGGACCCAGGTTCAATCCCTGGCTTAGGTCACTGTCTGTGTGGAGTTTGCACATTTTCCCCGTGTCTGCGTGGGTTTCCTCCCATAGTCCAAAGATGTGCAGGTTAGGAGGGATTAGCCATGATAAAAGTGTGGGGTTATGGGGATAGAGCTGGGGAAAGGGTCTGGGTAAGATATTCTTCGAAAATCAGTTGAGAATGTTTAGCACTGCTCAGTGAAAAAAGAACAAAAGGGAAGGTCCACGAGAGTGTGGAAGATGGGAGATATTAGCGAGTTGACAGGATAGAACCGAAGGAGCGGTAATGAGACAAGAAAAGGGAAAAAAATGCATCTAGGGGATGTGAATAGCAATTGGTGATTGTCTGAAAGCAGAACCAAGGGGGAAAGAGAGGTAGATTCACAAACATGGCATATATAGACATTCACCTGATGAAGGAGCAGTGCTTCAAAAGTTCGTGATTCCAAATAAACCTGTTAGACTTTAACCTGGTGTGGTGAGACTTTTTACTGTGCCCACCCTAGTCCATCTCCACATCTTGAAAATTCATAAGAGAGAAGTCTTTCCCAGATTGAACATTTTTTAAAAAGTTTATTTATTAATTACAAGTAGGCTTACATTAACATCACAATGAAAATCCTCTAGCCACCACACTCTGGCGCCTGTTCGGGTACACAGAGGGAGAATTTAGCATGGTCAATGCACCGAACCAATACGTCTTTCGGACTATGGGAGGAAACCGGAGCACCCGGAGGAAACCCATGTGGACATGGGGAGAACATGCAGACTCCACACAGACAGTGACCCAAGTCAGGAATTCAACCCGGGTTCCTGGCGCTGTGAGGCAGCAGTGCTGAGCACTGTGCTGCCGTGTCACCCTGTGATGTAAATATCTTTGTTGGAATTTTCTCCTCGTCCTGACTTTCCAAGTGATTAAACTCGGTTGAGCCCTTCCCCTCCTTGTTCCTGTCACTGCTGTTTGGGTTTGATTGTGACGAGTGGCCTTTTTGTTTCTACAGACTGAGAAAGACATTCTTTTGCAATCTGAATTGGAGGAAATTGAAGCTGAACACCCTCGCCGTGTCCTGATATGGTACACCTTGGACCGAGCACCTGAAGGTACGAAGCAGAGTACAAGCCTCCCCTCTGCTCACTGACCCCGGGGGACCCCAGTCCACCTGCACCTTGAGTTTAAAGTGTTCGCCGGCTGTAAAGCATTGTGGCGTACTCTGGGAAAAGCACCATTGGGTAAATACAAGTTGTTTTTCTGTGTCTCAGCGTTGAGCTGTTACACAGTGCAGATTGGAGATTTAAACAAAACGCATTATAAAAACATTGAAAACAGGAGTCAGAAGATATCGGAGCGGAATTAGGCCATTTGGCCCATCGAGTCTCCTCCACATGGTGGATACGTTTCTCAACTCCATTTTCCACCTTTTCCTCGTGATCCTTGATCCAGTTTCCAGTCAAGAATCTATCTCTGTCTTAAAGACACTCAGTGACCCGGCCTCCACAGCCTTCTGCAGTAATGAATTTCACAGATTCATCACTCTCTGGCTGAAGAAATTCCTTCTCATCTCTGTTCTAAAGAATCACCTCTCTACTCTGAGGCTGTGCCCTCAGATCCGAGTCTTTCTGATTAATGGCAACATTTTCTCCACGTCCACTCTACCCAGCCCTTTTAGTATTCTGTAAGATTCCCCCTCGCCCCCAGCCTTCGTCCTTCTAAACTCCATCAAGTACAGACCCAGAATCCTCAAACGTTGCTCATACAACAAGCTCTTCATTCCCGGGATCACTCAAGCTTGTGCCGTTCAATATGATCGTTGCTGATCTTTTATCTCGATGCCAGACTTCTTTGGTCTCCTCATACCTCTTGACACCCTCAGAGTCTAGAAACCTACTTCCTTTTTCAATTTATTCAGTGACTAAGCCTCTAGAATCTTCTGTAGTAGAGAATTCCTCCGATTCACCACCCTCTGAGTGAAGAAGTTTAAAGTTGAAGCTTAAAATTTATTTATTATTGTCGCAAGTAGGCTTACATTAACATTGCAATGAAGTTACTGTGAAAGTCACCCAGTTGCCACACCCAGGCACCTGTTTGGATACACAGCATTTAGCATGACCAATGCACGTAACCAGCACAGCTTTCAGACTGTGGGAGGAAACTGGAGCACTCTGAGGAAATCCACACAGACATGGGGAGAACATGCAAACTCCACACAGATGGTGACCCAAGTTGGGAATCAAACCCGGGCTCCTGGTGCTAATGCTAATCACTGCGTCAGTCCGAAATAGTCCACCGTGTGACCCCCTAGTTCTAGACTGCCTGCCCCACCCAAAGCCAGAGGAAACTGCATCCCTGCATTCAGTCTGTCCAGCCCTGTCAGAGTACCATAAATTTCAGTGAGATCATTTCATCCAAATCATCCACTTCCAGACAGCCTGCTTTAATACACTCTGATCTAGCCTTTGAAATCTTGTTTAAGCCAACTATCTAACTAGTAATAGCAGCAAGCAGAACTTGAATAAGTCTTTTTTAAAGCTGGACTAAAACTCCCCCTCTTCCAACCCAAATAGCAATTTTAGTTGGTTGCTAAATTAAAGAAACACTATAGATAAAAAATTAATCAGTAAAGTTCCTCAGTTACCAAACTCCAGCCCCAAGCAGCACTCCAGGTGCTGTCAAAACTCATCACATCAAACCCACCAGATGGAAAATGGAGCTTGTTTAAACAGATTTTCTCTCTGCTGTGTGACAGGAAAGCGGGAGCAGTTTTTGTTGCATTATTGGTCCATAACTTGGGGCCAAATTAAGTGAATCAAATTGAGGTTTGCCCAACACTTTATAGCTTAGAGCACTGCTTCTAACAATGACTTGAGAGGTGAGGTGAGATGGGAAATAGTAAATTTCCTGTTCAGTTATTTATGCATAGGGCAGCATGGTGTCACAGTGGTTAGTACTGCTGCTTCACAGCACCAGGGACCCGGGTTTGATTCCCAGCTTGGATCACTGAGTGGAGTTTGTATGTCCTCCCCATGTCTTTGTGGGTTTCCTCTGGGTGTTCCAGTTTCCTCCCACAGTCCAAAAGACGTGCTGGTTAGGTGTATTGGCTGTGCTAAATTCTCCCTCTGTACCCGAACAGGTGCCAGAATGTGGGGACTAGGAGATTTTCACAGTAACTTCACTGCAGTGTCAATGTAAGCCTACTTGTGACATGAATAAACAAATTTTAAACTTAAGATAAATCATCAACTATGTACAGATGATGAGAGGAAATGACATTAATAAATGTCCTGTTTGTGTGGGGCTGGGTGAGAAAGTCCTCTCTCGCTGTTTCCCACTCTACCCATTTTGTTCTGTTTTTTAAGGCTGGAAATACAGCGAGGGATTTGTGAATGAACAGATGATTCGGGAGCACCTCCCAGCACCTGCCGACGATGTGCTTATCCTGCTGTGTGGTCCTCCACCCATGATACAGTTCGCGTGCAACCCAAACCTCGACAGTCTGGGATACAGTCCGAACATTCGGTTTGTGTACTGAGAGAGCTTGGCTTGTCCAGCAGGAAGGCAGAGGACTGTGAACCAAGATTGATGACTAGGATTCCTGCCCAAATGGGATTCCACTTTACACAAGCTATCCAACTAAATGAAGTTACGTCCTGCCAACACATGCTCTTGTATTTCAGTTCTATGGCTGTAATGTATGCTTTTGAATTGAGGCAGTCACATGGGGTAAAATGTCTACTGCTCCTCCTCCTTCACTGTAGCTCTATGAAAGTTTTGGATGCATAGGTAGGCTGGCAGAGCATTTCTAAGCAAATTGAAGTGCTTTTTTTTTTCCCCTTTTGCTCTGTGCATGCAGTATTTGACATTTGCCTATTGTAAATATTTACAGTGATGAAAACTGGTAGTGTGGGGTGTACTTTAAAAGGGTGATGATTTGAGATAGGGTTCCTAAACCCAGTGGGTGATGTGTATCATAAAGAAACTGAAACCAGTTATCACGTGGCATAATAAGCCACATTGCTTTCAATTTTAAAAAAAAGTGATGGTAATGTCAAGAGAATGTGTGTGTCTGGAGGAGGAAGGGTTACTGTGGGCAGTTTTTCAATCATTTATTTCTGAATTGTATAAAATACCTTTGTGAAATAAACCCCCAACATAACCCTGAGCTATTTGGCGATGTAGAGTTTTTGCTATGATTTATTTTTGAGATAAACCAAACATAGAAGTTTAAGGGTTTGTCCCTGGATCGGCACAGCACAGAATAACAACATCCTGTTAGGACGTGAAATATTCTCAAAGGCATGTCGCTGCCTACTATGTTTTTTTTTTGGGGGGCAGCAACTTCTATCACAAGATTGAGTGGCAGTGTGTGAACCACTGGGAACCAATCCCAAAAAATGAGTGGCAGCAAAGTGGAAGCTTCGTTTTGTTTTTGTTACAAATTACAGCCACATCCAAGTTATTCAGAAATGAGAGCAGAAAATGCTGGATAAACTCAGCGGGTCTGGCAGCATCTGTGGGGAGAAACAGAATTAACATTTCAGGTCAAAATGACCCTTCTAGGAAACATTAATGCTTGTTTCTGTTTCCACAGATGCTGCAGAACTTATCCAGCATTTTTGTTTTTGTTTCAGATTTCCAGCAACTGCAGTATTTTGCCTCAGATTAACTTTGCTCAGAACTTTGCTGTGGCTCTAATTAGTCACAACTTTTAGTAATCACTCAAGATGGTGGTCATGAGTTCATGAGGGAATTAATACACTCTACATGGTGTTATTTTAGATAGTTGAGAGTATTTTTATGGGTACGTGTGGCTGTAAGGAGCCACCTTGGGCTCAGAGGTTGCAACTGCACTGTAATTATTGTGAAAATTGAATGGGGAACGTGGATCTGGCAGTGTCTCGGGGAAGGAGGTTTGGTAGAAAGACAAAGCAAATAAAATCATGAGATTGTGAGGACAGCGAACATGCATCCTATTCAAGGCCAGCTGAGCTGAGAATTTTATTTTGGATCATTCCTGTTAATTATTTGGAATTTCCTGTTTGATTGGGAAATGGGTTTTTGATATTATTGTCATGTACAGTGAAAAATATAGTTTCTTACATACTATACAGATAAAACATACCGTACAAAGGGACAGACAGGAGAGAAGGCAGAATGTAATGTTGCAGTCATAGCTAGGATGTAGAAAAAGATCAACTTGATGTGATAAAAGCAAATTACTGTGTGTGCTGGAACCTGAAACCAAAAGAGAAAAATGCTGGAAAATCTCAGCAGGTCTGGAAGCAACAGTACAGAAATAGCTGACTCGAAACATCAGCTCTTTCCTTACAGATGCCACCAAACTGCTAAAGTTTTCCAGCACTTTTCTGGTTGCGACTTAATGCAAGGTAGATCCATTCAAAAATGTGACGGCAGCAGGGAAGAAGCTGTTCTTGAGTTACTTGGTATGTGTCCTCTCTCACTTTTGTATCTTTTTCCCCCAACAGGAGAGAATGTCCAGGGTTGGTGGAGTCCTTTATTATGCTGGCTGCTTTGCCAAGGCAGTTATGTGTAGACAGAGTCAATGGATGGAGTTACCCATTATTGTGTATTTTTAAACTAGTTTCATTAGATAAATGTTCAGTGTAGCCACGTTATTTCAGGCTGCTAAGTCAATTTCACAGGCTGTGCAGAATTTGGACTTCCTGTTCTTGAAGTTAGTTGATTTTTTAAAACATTTTTGTTTCTGAAAAGTATTTTAACAAGTTTGTAATGTAGCTCATTCACACTCATACGCAGGGATCTATTCCCTGCAAACAAAAGAGACATATTCAAGTCTTTGCACCTTCAAATTACACAAGCTTGGATTGACTTTCCTTCCCCATTTCTTTCTCTCTTCATGACACTGCCTCACCCAATTAGCATACTTTGTTGATGAAAAAATAAGTTATGATCATTTGAAACTTGTTACTCTTGTGTTTGTCCTGATGAATGCATGATGAAAAACTTCTGCACCCTGTTTCTTTTCAGCAAGATTCAAGTTCTATACTGCCTAGCTAATGTTAGTGTTTTGTTCCAGTTTTGGTATTTTTAAAAATTATTTTTGCATTATAACTTGAATAAAAGTAGCACATTGGCTGATATTTATGCACACATCCAAATATTCTAGTTAATTTATTTAAGAAAATTCTCTAGCCAGTTGTTGGAAAGTGCATGCTCTAAGTGTTACAACTATCTGCTGACTCTTAAGCGAGTCTTTCCTCAAACTCAAGGGTCTGAACACATTGTGACCATCAGAGATATTTAACTAACAGTCTGATGTTTGCAATGCAGTACCAAGGGAGTACCTGTCAGAGGTGCTATCTTTCAGATAGGACATCAAACCACGTCCCTGCCTAACCACCTGATGGGTGTGAACAATCCAACAGCACAGTTGAGGATTCTTTCCCCTTTTGTTCTGGTCATATAACTTGCGTTGGGTCAGGACAGGTTATGTGTGTGGGGGTGGGGCAGGGGTGTGGCATAGTGAGGGGGAATTTGTTGAGTACATTGGTTCCATTTTTTTCATATTACAACAGTGGCAACATGATATTTCACTGGTCCTTTTGGCTCTTGGAGACATTCTGAAAGGCACTATGTAAGTTTGTTTTCTACTAATCTAGACTTTGTTGCCTTAGTTTCTCATTAGCCTCAAAACAATGCATTGTGCACTGCATTTTAAAATATATCTTAAGTTTACCTGAAATGTGGCAAACTATACATATGCTAATTAGCACAATAAAGTTATTAAATTACAACATTGTTCTTTCTGCTTTCCTGGTCCTGAGGAATAAAAGGAGCAATACCCAGATACCTATGTACCTGCCATTTGTTGTTCAGTCTTCATACCCAATAGGCCAGTTGCATAGTTGGTGGTTCACTCTGCTGCCTCAGTGCCAGGGAACCAATTCCACCTCAGGTCACTGTCTGTGTGGTCTGCACATTTTCTCCCCCGTCTGTGTAGGTTTTCCCCAGGTGTTCCACAGTCCAAAGAGGTATGGGTTAGGTTGATTGGCCATGCTAAATTAACCCTAGTGTTGAGGGATTAGCAAGATAAATTTGTGGGAATAAGGCCTGGGTAGGATTGTGGTTTGTGCAGACTCAATGGGCTGAATTGGCCTCCTCCTGCACAGTAGGGATTCTTACGTCTATCACTTGCATAGACAGTGACCCAAGTCAGGAATCAAACTCGGATCCCTCGTGCTGAGAGGCAGCAATGCTAACCACTGCCAATGCACTGCCCAATACTGTCCAGAATAAACCAAAGACCTGGTCACTGCAGTGCAAATAACATCTTGGGTTTCCTGCCCTGGAACATTCCTGCAGCAAGAAGTCTGACAACATCAGGTTTAAGTCCAACCAATTTATTTGATAGTAAACTCAAGCTTTGCCCCTTTGTCTGGTAAATGGAGAGTTCTGGAATGAATGGAGGTACACATTTCTTTAACTTGTGCTTAATGCTATCTCCACACACGTTGTTGGTATCTTTAAGACTTGAATAGCAGGTTAGTTGTAAAGACTCACATTCTAATCTGTATTCTGTAAATGGTCTGTGCTGTTATATGCTCTGTCTGAAACCAAAACTCTCCACTTACCCCAGTCCAATGCCAACATCTCCACATGACATTCCTGCAGCTCCAGCAGGACAGATTTTGGAATTTTATTATAAAGATTTGTTCCCTCCCCATGATTAAGGATCTTCTAGAAATTTACTTCCAATTCAAACTGTATACATTAAGCAATATTTATTTTTACGTTGAAACATACACACAGTTGAGGGCAATGGATATACAAACACAATTCTGTAAATCAGTGTAATGATTGCTACATGATATATTGCTTTCAGAGGGATTTGGCCACTAACTTCCTAAACTTCCAAAGAGAAAATTTGCTTCCAAAGGATACTGGGGCAGCAGATATGCATGGCATGCACACTACCTGTCTACTCTTATTTTTGTAACAACTCCACAGGGTGTAATAAGCAAACAGGTCAGAAGTCTATCTGAAGGCAAGAGTGGAGAAGCATTTTGCAAAGCCATGTTCTTGGAGGCTGGTGCAAGATTCTCAACTGGTCACACTTTTAGAAGCCTACAATTTCTCATGAAAAGGCTATTGTCCTGAAATAAATGAGGGAAATTAACATACTACAAACAGACAAATATGCCACTGAAACATTGCACAAAAAAACCCTCAATATTAAAATATATGGCAGAATAATGGCATTAACAATGTGAAATAAATAAACTAATACAAAGCACATGGAACATCGGGTTGTAAGTGGGTGGACAGTTTTCGGAATCAGATACACACAGTTAGTTCCGGTGCTCTGATGATGTTTTAAAGACACCCTGTCTCACACTACTCCCTGACTGCCAGTATATCGCCCTCAAAAATTAAAGTTTTCTTCCCGATGACACCAACAGAGTTCGTTTTTCTAAAATCAAAAACGAAGTAAAAAAATACATTTTACAGTGTCCAGATATTTGAGCTTTCAGGAAGCTGCATGTAGTTTTTAAAGATTAGGATTCTCCCCTTTCCCAACCCCAACTAGTGTTTAAATAAGGAGCATAGTTAATTTTTAAAATCATAGCAATAGTTTTTGGCTAAAATAGATATTTGCAAAATATGAATTAAGTGTATTACAATTAATACATTATGCAATACAGAACAATTATTAATTGCTGGGTAGAAAGTGTTCACTTTCAATCTCCATGATGTTGTAAAGGTCTCTGCTGAGGATTTCAGGATTTCCTTGATTACATTTCCAAATACAGAACTGATTTACAGAAATAGCTATCATTCCACTTGGTGCCAATACTCAAATTTTACACCATTACTGAGCGACCTCCTGTGCTGGAACAATTCTTGATTCTGTACTGTTACCTCATCAGGGTACAATTTCCACACAGCAACCTTCTGAGCGAAGAGAGAGATTGATGTACACGCATTGTGTAGCAGAAACACGGGGCCATCAATTTGCATAAACCTATTAAACAGTGTCCACACTGATGAGTCACTGACTTCTTCAACTACCATGCTGGTTAAAAAATGGAAATAGTTCCTACAATGTGACCATTTAAAATGTCCCGACACTTAAAATGAACATTGTTCAATCGCAACAGTCACAACTTCTGTTAAGACTTGCAAGTTACTGTTGCAGTTCAGATTACAAAACAGGAATTACAGTACTTCAAACCTCACACCATTCTGAGAGACGCTTGATAAATTCTATGTGGATTCTAGGCCAGTAACCAGCTGGTATGCAATCCCTACATCGATATAAATCATTGCACGCGTCCGTAATTCCATTAAAAGTTGCTCGTTACAAAATACCCCCTTTTAACCTGCCTTTTAGAAAAAAATTACAAAAACGTACAAAATTCACTTTGTGGCTGGACAAGATAAAGTCTGTGTAAAATAACAGACATTAATTAAAATGGCAGCTTTTTTGGTTATTTAAGGCATTCTGGAAATATTGCTTAATTCTTGCGATTAATGAAAGACTTTTTTTTGGCTTCTGAACATTGGGCTTTTGGATTTGGAGGACAGACCAGACTGCAGGAGTCAGCCCAGTAAGCAGGGCACTGGAAAACGCTGGCACTTTAATCTCTTTGTACGTATCTCACTCCTGAAAGTTTCCTAATGTCTTGATGATAAAAATAAAGCATTTTTAAAAAATACTGTATTGAACAAAGAACCGACCAAAAAGATAAATCACTGGTATCCATGGCCCTGATGAAATAAAATTCACTTTAAATTTGAAATGTGAGAAAGCTACTGCTCTCAAATGTTGACAGAATTCTGCCCCCCTCCCCAAAGAAAGGCATAGGTCCAATTTCTCTCCGAAACAGAATAAATATTTGAGTGTTGGTGTTGCGTATTTGCTTTCTCTCATATGTCCACATGTTACAAATGGATTTAGTGCAGGAACTTCAGTGTGTAGTGTTGTTGGTCTGAGGAGTTTTTGAGAATAAAAAGCCATTTCCATATTGAGGGTGCCGGGTTTCCCTTCCCAATCACACGTTGGAATCCTCATCAGTCATGCTGGTGCAAGGGGAGCCAGCACTCAAATCTTTAAACAGCTCATCCTCTTTCAACATGTGCTGCAAGGAAAGGGAAAAGCAAACATTGAGGCACAAGAAACTCTCCACAGAAAGCACACGTTATACCTTCGTTTCTAATGTGGAAGTTTAATGGCTTCTGATGCGTATTCAATGCCACACTTACTGTCAGATTATTGATTCCTTCTGAGAACGCTCCAATTTGCCTCACTGTTCCTTCAGAATCATCCATCTAAACAAAAAGAAAGCATCACTATCTTTTTTTCCCAAAAACAGTCTCCAATTCATACTCATTTCCAATAAATACCACCATGACTATGAGGTCAATTATAATCCAATCCAATTTACCGCCCAGTGCAATTGGCAGCTACAATCATTCTCCACATTCTTGTCAGCTATACTGGAGACCATGAAAGCCTACCTGAAGCAGATAGACTGGCAATATAAGACTGAGGCTGTAGAAGACTCTGGTCAGTATTGGACTCTGGAGTATTGTGAAAGTTCTGGGCCCCATATCTAAGGAAGGATGTGCTGGCCTTGGGGCAAGAGCAGGTTCACAAGTATGATCCCTGGAATGAAGAGCTTGTCATATGAGTGATGGTTAAAGAATCTGGATTCTGTACTTGTTGGCGTTTAGAAGGATGAGGGAAGAACTTATTGAAACTTACGAGGCCTGGATAGAGTGGATGTGGAGAGGATGTTTTCACTAGTGGGAAAAATTA
This sequence comes from Sphyrna mokarran, assembly GCA_024679065.1. Taxonomy (NCBI): domain Eukaryota; kingdom Metazoa; phylum Chordata; class Chondrichthyes; order Carcharhiniformes; family Carcharhinidae; genus Sphyrna; species Sphyrna mokarran. The sequence goes on along the minus strand of JAGIQG010000008.1, from coordinate 5,701,642 downwards.
GAACCAGAGAAGAAGTCTGTGGGGAAAAGGCAGGAGAATGGGGGATGAGAAAAATATCAGCTATGATTGAACAGTGCAGCAGACTCAATGGGCCGAGTGGCCTAATTCTCCTCCTACGTCTTATAGCAGGAGCCCAGTTTTGCAATCAGAAGGCAGGAATGCCAAAAGACTCAGAAAAAAACTACCATGATGCTGGTAAAAGAGCTCCTAACAACCTAATGAAGGTTTCGACCACTCCATTCAGCTAGGAGTGGTTATTTCATTTGTACTTCTGTAGAAAGTGACAAGATTCCACATTGTCTGAACCTAGTGCTACAGTCAGTAGAGCACTGCGAAACTTCACTGCTGGCCCTTGTACGCATTTTACTTTCATTTGGGTGTCGCCGGCCAAGGCCAGCATTAGTTGCCCATCCCCAATTGCCCCTGAACCGAGTGGCTTGCCAGGCCATTTCAGGGGGCAGTTAAGTGTCAGCCACACTGCTGAGAGAGCCACATGTAAGCCAGACCGGGTGTGGGCAGCAGATTTCCTTCTATAAAAGGCATTAGCAACAAGATGGGTTTTACGATTCACCATAATTGAAAATAATTCCATACTGCAGATTTATTAATTGAATTTTAAATTCCTGGCAGGATTTGAACTCATTCCCAGAGCATTAACCTGGGCCTCTCAGTTACTGATCTGCTCCACCATCTCCCTGCTTTGTAAATGAAATTGATCTGACCGGCAAAACTGTAAAATGTTTACCAGATAAAGCACATGATTAATCGTTATCCTTCACGTGGTCACTTTACCTGTTCTATCCTGTCCAAATCTTCTTCGTTATATACTCTCAGTTCAATGCCTTTCATTTTGTTTCCTTGCCTGAAGCCAGTTCCTGCCGGGAGTCCCAATTCCATTGGGCAAATGTATTCTTCTTCATCCTGTTTCCGTTTTCTCAAGCTTCCAAAATTACTAAACGCCAGCTTTCTTGGCTGTCAGAGACAAATGCATAAATCAAAGTGATTGAGACATTAGAGACCAATTTATACCCTATGTTTGTATCAGCGAGTTTCACAAAGCAGAGTAGAAATAAATCGATATTCATAACATAGAACATAGAACATTACAGCGCAGAACAGGCCCTTCGGCCTTCGATGTTGCGCCGACCAATTGGGAAAAGCAATGACCCTCTAACCTAAACCATTCCCTTTTCATCCATAAACTTATCTACTAACCTCTTAAACGCCATCAAACTTGGCGCATATACAACTGCCGCAGGCAAGGCATTCCATACCCTTACCACCTTCTGGGTAAAGAACCTACCTCTGACATCCGTCCTATATAACAAGTCCTCATCTTGTATCAACAATTAAATTTATTTATTAGTGTTACAAGTAGGCTTACATTAACACTGCAAAGAAGTTACTGTGAAAATCACCTAGATGCCATAATCCGGCACCTGTTTGGGTACACTGAGATAGAATTTAGCATGGCCAATGCACCTCATCAGGTGGACTGAGAGAGGAAACCAGGGCACCTGGAGACATGGGGAGAACATGCAAATGCCATGTAGACAGTGACCCAAGCCAGGAATTGAACCTGGTCCCTGGCGCTGATCCACTGTGCTGCCAGACCAGAAGTAATTCACTTCTTGGTTGAGGTTTGGGAATCAATGGCAAATTTGAAAGTTGAGGTTTTTGTTAATTATTATAGTAAATGGGCCACCGTTCAGGTCAGCTACGATCTAACAGAATGATGGTCTCCTCCTGCTTGTATGGTTCAGGGCTAGTGTGTCTGGGAAAATCAAAATAAATGGAAATGAGCTGTCCTAAACAGATTGCAATCTTTAATAGAAGTGTTACAGTTGAATGACACAAAAACATTTCTGCAAGTGTATTGAAGATTTACTTGAATGTTAATTCTTCCAATCAAGTTCTGCCATTCAACAAGATCATGGTTGATCATCTACATGAACTCCATTTTTCTGTCTGATTCATATCTGAGATACAGGCATGGGGGGACATTCAGCCCATCAAGCCTACTCCCCCATTCAATACGATCACGGCTGACTGGATACTTCACTGTCTTGTATCTCACTATGCCCATAACTCTTTACATCATTGTTAATCAGTAATCTCTCAATCACTGATTGAGCTTCTACAGCCTTTGAGGCAGAGAATTCCAAACATTCACAACCCTACGTGTAAAGAAATTTCTCCTCATCGCGATCCAAAACTGTGCCCCTGGTTCGAGACTCCCCATCCAGGGGGGACACATTCCCTACATCTATCCTGTCTTTCCCTTGAAGTATTTTGTAGATTTCAATGAGATCACCTCTCAATCTGTGAACTCTATAGAGAACACAGGTCCAGTTTGCCCCAATCTCCCTTCACAAGACAGTCCCACCAACATTGCACCAAGTCTGTGAACATTTGTTGGTGCTCCCTCTATGGCAATAATATCCTGAGGTAGGAGAATTAAAACTACACACAGTGCTCCAGGTATAGTCTAACCAAGCTCCTATACAATTCAACAGGACCTCACTGTTCCTATACTCAAATCTTCTTGCAATGTAGGCTAATATTCCATTAGGTTTTCAAATAGCTTGCAGCACCTGTACATTAGCCTGAGGGCCACTGAGGTCCCTTTGTACATCCACACTTTCTTACCATTTAGAAAGTACTCTGCACTCTGTTCATTCTACCAAACGGATTTCTCACTTTCCATATTCTATCCCATCTGCCATGTTTTCCCTCACTCAGTAAGTCTATCCAAATTCTCCCATTGCTGCTTTATATCCTCCTTACAACACACATTCCTGCCTACTTTTGCATCATCCATAAACTTGGAAATATTACATTTGGTCTCCAAATCAAAATCACTGAGACACAGTGAACATTTCGCCGCACTGTCGGAGGGTCGGTGCCGAGGGCGTGCTGCATTATCCCAACAATGTTACTGAGGGATAAATGTTATCAAGTTACTGCAGCCAGTGGCTAATCTGCCAGACAATATTATGGCAGTGGATAGGACATGACAAAGATTGACTGGAATGCCACATGAATGAGAGATTGCAAAGGAAAATTCTAATAATTTTGTAGTTTCAGAATGTTTCTGTGTCTACAATGTGAAGGAGCAGGCTTTCATATGCTTGATGTATTCAGATGACATTCTGGAATGTTGGTTTGTGTAAATCTATCAATGTGTATCAATGCAATACAGAATAACAAGTAACACCAAGGTCCAGATTGCATGGATTTGCTCTTGCCCACCTTTACTTTGGCAGTGGCTGTTAGGAGAGAATAGTCTGGCGATTCCACAGCCTCCCGCTTCTGCTGTTGAGCATCAGGACCAACCAGCAAATTGAAGTGAGTAGCTAAATGGCGTCGAAGTAGTGTCTTGTTAGGAGGGATATTCAGCAGCATTGCAAATGTTTCCACATTAAAACGAGGTTCTAGTACCTGGAAATGAAAAACAAGCCTTTTTTAGATTATAACACACCACCCATTATCAGCTACAATCATGTTTATCACCTGTCTCTTACTGCTTAGTTCCAATTTCCCAGCACTGTACACCTTGACTTGCAGACATGTTGTGTAGAGGATTCCAGCCATGTCCCAGAGAGACAGGTACACAACACGAGGCTGGAAATTCTGCTGTTGAGCTTCATTTCTACCGGAGCAAACAAGTATTCCCACTAATATGGATATGCCAAGAAACAAATTGTTAACCAGCTTATTACATGGCATTGGACTGGGGTGGGCACAGTACAAAGTCTCAAGACACCAGGGTCAAGTCCAACAGGTTTATCTGGAATCACAAACTTTCGAAGCATTGCTCCATCGGGTGAGTGGAGAGTTGGGTTCACAAACAGGGCATATATAGACACAGACTCAACTGCAATTTAATGGTTGGAATGCGAGTCTTTACGGATAATCAAGTCTTTACAAGTACACACAATGCAAGTGGAGAGAGAGAGATAATCACAGGTTAAAGAGATGTCAATTGTCTCAGTTAGTAGGATTTTGCAAGCCCAGGGCACCTAGTGTGACATGAACCCAAGATCCTGGTTGAGGCCATCCTCATATGTGCGGAACTTGGCTATCAGTTTCTGCTCAGTGATTCTGTTTTGTCTCATATTCCAACACGTGATACCAAATAAACTCGATGTGGTGATGCCAGCATTGGACTAGGATGGGCACAGTAAGAAGTCACCTAATGAAGAAGCAGTGCTCCAAAAGCTCGTGCTACCAAATTAAACCTGTTGGACTTTAACCTGGTGTTGAGAGACTTCTTACTGTACCTTCTTTACCGCGTTAGCAGTTACCTACATGTCAGAAAGCCAGAGCTTCAGTAAGTATGTAATACTAAGCTTTAAAATAAATAAGAGAAATAAAGACCAAGCTAATGGGTTTTAAGTGCAAGCCTCGGAAAATTTGAGGCTGGGAGCTAGAAGGAACAAGAAGGCTCCCAATCCAACTCTCCTTTTTCTCCACCCAAGAAAAAGGCAATTAATGCGGATGCTGAGAATCTGAAACAAAAACAGAAACTGCTGGAAAATCTCAGCAGGTCCAACAGCATCTGTGGAGAGAGAATAGAGCCAACGTTTTGAATCTGGGTGACATTCAGCTGACAAAAAGTCACCTAGACTTGAAACACTGACTCTATTCTCTATTGTTACTCTTTCCCCTCTGCCTCCTCACTTGTTAAAATCGCTAATCTCTCTGTTTCCCAGTTCTGATGAAACTTCCAGAGATGCCGCCTGACCTGCAGAGTACTGGCAGTATTTTGTTTTTATTTGCTGATGTTCAGCATTCATATGTTTTTTTTTAATGAAACCTTTCTCTTACATACCATCTTTCCTTCTAATGTGTCCACTGCCAACACACTCCGTGGCAAACAGTCTCCCTCGGGATCCACTTTATTGCTCGCTTCATTTAGACAGCTACAGTAATGTCAGTTGTTCATTCTGCATCTCAGTATTGACAGGACATTAACTAAGACAGTATTTAAGTGGAATAACTCTTCCTCTTACCATTAATCCACCATGCACACCACTGCCACGTAGATTAGGTGCATATTCTGCCAGATCTGCAGAGCGCAGCCATTCCATCACTCGATGATTTGTCCACTGGGAGACTTCTGCAGGAGTGATGTTATTCTAGGAAATAAGAAATTATGTACTATTTGAATGGTCTTTCCTTGAGTTTTAAGAGATTACACAGGCTGAAATCCTACGCACATGCCTGCATCCCTCCTAGGATAAAGTGATCCTAGACTCAGGGTAATTATGTGGGGTTATGGGAGTAGGATGGGATTGTGGTCAGTGCAGACTTGAGGAATCAAATGGCCTCTTTCTGCACTGTGCGGCAAGGTGACATAGTGGTTAACACTGCTGCCTCACAGCACAGGGTTCGATTCCTGGCTGGATCACTATCTGTGTACTGTTTGCACATTCTCTCTGCGTGCGCGGCTTTCCTCCAGGTGCTCCAGTTTCATAGAACATAGAACACTACAGCACAAACAGGCCCTTCGGCCCACAAGTTGTGCCGAACACATCAAAACCTACCCAGCCATAGACCTATCTATAACCCCCAATCCCATTGGATCCCATATACTCATCCAGAAGTCTTTTAAAAGACCCCAGCGAGTTCGCCTCGACCACCACCGACGGCAGCCGATTCCATTCACTCACCACCCTCTGAGTGAAAAACTTTCCCCTAGCATCCCCTCTGTACTTGCTTTCCTGCACCTTAAATCTGTGCCCTCTCGTCGCGACCATTTCAGCCCTGGGAAATAGTCTCTGAGAGTCCACCCTATCTAATCCTTTCAACATCTTGTAAACCTCTATCAGGTCGCCTCTCAACCTTCGTCTCTCCAGGGAGAACAGTCCCAGCTCCCTCAACCTGTCTTCATAAGGCATGCCTCCCAATCCAGGCAACATCCTTGTAAATCTCCTCTGCACCCTTTCAATAGCTTCCACGTCCTTCCTATAGTGAGGCGACCAGAACTGCGCACAGTACTCCAAGTGTGGTCTGACAAGGGTCCTATAAAGCTGCAGCATTACCTCCTGACTCCTGAACTCAATCCCTCGATGAATGAAGGCCAGTACACCGTAAGCTTTCTTAACCACATCCTCCACCTGGGAGGCCGATTTGAGAGTCTTATGGACCCGGACCCCAAGATCCCTCTGCTCTTCCACACAGCTAAGACTCCTACCTTTGATAGTGTACTCATTCATCCCGTTGGATCTGCCAAAATGGACCACAACACATTCATCCGCATTGAAGTCCATCTGCCACTTCTCCGCCCAGTCTTGCATCCTGTCGATGTCATGCTGCAACTTTTGACATCCCTCCAGACCATCCACAACACCACCGACCTTCGTGTCATCGGCGAACTTACTCACCCATCCCTCCACTTCCTCATCCAGGTCATTTATGAAAATGACAAACAGCAAGGGTCCTAGAACAGATCCCTGGGGCACTCCACTGGTGACCGACCTCCATGCAGAAAAAGAGCCATCCACAACCACCCTCTGCCTTCTGCAGGCAAGCCAGTTCTGGATCCACAAGGCCAAAGCCCCTTGGATCCCATGGCCTCTCACCTTCTCAAGAAGTCTTGCATGTGGGACCTTGTCAAATGCCTTGCTGAAGTCCATGTACACCACGTCCACTGCTCTTCCTTCGTCAATGTGTTCAGTCACATTTTCGAAGAACTCAATTAAGCTCGTAAGGCACAACCTGCCTTTTACAAAACCATGTTGACTATTTCTAATCAACCTAAACTTCTCCAAATGCTCGTAAATCTTGTCCCTCAGAAGCCTCTCCATCAGCTTACCAACCACTGAGGTCAGACTCACCGGTCGGTAATTTCCAGGACTATCCCTGTTCCCTTTCTTGAAAATAGGGACCACATCCGCAATCCTCCGGAACCTCTCCTGTCTCCATGGACGACGCAAAGATCATCGCCAGGGGCTCTGCAATGACATCCCTCATCTCCCACAATAACCTGGGGTACATCCCATCTGGTCCCGGAGACTTGTCTATCTTGATAGCATTTAAAAGTTCTAACACATCCGCTTCCTTAATATCTACATACTCAATCTTTTCAGTCTGCCGCAAACTTGTAGTGCATCCTCCCAGATCACTTTCCACCGTGAATACTGAGGCAAAGTACTCATTAAGCACCTCTGCCATTTCTTCCGGTTCCATACAGACTTTTCCCCCTTCACCTTTTATAGGTCCTATCCCTTCTCTTCTCATCCTTTTACTTTTCACATATTTGTAGAAGGCCTTGGGATTCTCCTTAATCCTACCAGCCAAGGCCTTCTCATGACCCCTTCTGGCTCTCCTAATTTCCTTTTTAAGCTCTCTTCTATAAGCCTTATACTTCTCTAGATCCCCAACATCTCCTAGCTCTTTGAACCTTTTATACACCTTTCTTTTCTTCCTGACTAGGTTCACCACAGCCTTCGTGCACCATGGTTCCCTCGACCTACCAAAACCTCCTTGTCTCACCAGAACGTTGTCGTGCAGAGCTCCAGACAAGCATTCCTTGAATATCTGCCACCTTCCTTCTGTGCTTTTCCCCAAGAACACCTCCTTCCAGTTTATTCGCCCCAACATCTGCCTGATGTCTTCATATTTCCCCTTATTCCAGACAAACACCTTCCTCGCCTGCCTGATCCTATCCTTTTCCAATGCAAGGGTGAAGGAAATAGAATTATGATCTCCATCCCCAAGATGCTCTCCTACCGAGAGATCCATCACCTGTCCTGGTTCATTAGCTAGTACCAGATCCAGTACAGCCTCTCCTCTCGTAGGCTTGTCTACGTACTGTGTCAGGAAACCCTCCTGAACACACCTAACAAACTCCTCCCCATCCAAACCCCTTACCCTTGGGATATTCCAGTCGATGTTTGGAAATAAAGAAATGTTTGAGATGTTTCCTCTCAATTCTGAAAGACTTGCTGGTTAGGTGCACTGACCTGAACAGGCACTGGAGCGTGACAACTAGGGGATTTTCACAGTAACTTCATTGCACTATAAACGTAAGCCTTACTTGTCAAAAGAATTTTGGAATATCTGGGTCGTGGGAAGCTGCCACATAAAAGCAAGTTTTTTCTCACTAGATACATACTTGCAGCATGGCAGCTCAGTGTTAGCACTGTTGCCTCACAGCACCAGGGACCCACGTTTGATTCCTGGCTTGGATCAGTCTGTGTGGAGTTTACACATTCTCCCCATGTCTGCTTGGGTTTCCTCCAGGTGCTCCAGTCTTCTCCCACAGTCCAAAAGTGTGTGGATTAGGTTGATTGATTGGCCACGCTAAATTGCCCCTACTGTTAGGATACATATGTGGGGTTATGGGAATAGGATGGGATTGTGGTTAATACTGACCCAATGGAGGTTCACGAGAAGAGCTTGTCACATGAGGAACAATTGAGGACTCTGGGTCTGTACTTTTTGGAGTTTAGAAGAACGAGGTGGGGGATCTTATTGAAACTTACAGGATACTGCAAGGCCTGGACAGAGCGATGTGGAGAGGATCTTCCATTAGTAGGAAAAACTAGAACCAAAGGGCACAACCTCAGGCTAAAGGGCCTGTTCCTGTGCTGTATTCGTCTTTGTTCTTTGTAATTCATGGGATCGCTTTGTTGATTAGAAAAATGCAGGAGAAAGTTAAGGGATGAAAAAAACTTCTTTCGTCCCGTGCAGCTGTTTACTCTCACCTCTAAGTAGGTGGCACACCACCTTGTACTGCTGATGTTATTTGCTCAGGACAGAATCGCAACAAAAATCATTGTTTTCTCAGTTAAATGAAGCTATTAATTCAGCAGCATTTGTGAGCAATTCTTTAAAACAGAGATGAAGAGGAATTTCTTCTGCCAGAGAGTGGTGAATCTGTGGAAGTCTTTGCAGCAGAAGGCTGTGGAGTCCGGGTCATTGAGTGTCTTTGACACAGAGATGTATAAGTTCTTGATAAATAAGGGGATTGGGGTTATGAGGAAAAGATAAGAAAACGTGGATGAGAAATGATTGAATGGCAGAGCAGACTTGATGGGCTGCGTGTCTAATTCTGCTCCTATGTTTTATGATGGGCTGAATGGCTTCTTTCAAGGCTGTAGGGATTCCAATCCCATTCAGGTTTCCAGGTGTTAACAGCAACGAATCACCTTGGTAAATTGCTCACAAATGCTACTAAACTAAAAGCTTCATTTAACTGAGAGAACAATGATATTTGTTGCAGTCCTGTCCTAAGCAGGCAACATCAGCAATACAAGGTGGTGTGTCACCTACTCAGAGGTGAGAATGAACAGCTGCACAGGAAGATAAAAGTTTTTTTGAGACAATATTCATCCCTTAACTTTCTTCAGCATTTTTCTAATCAGCCAATTCACTCCAAAGCGATCCCATGAATTACAAAGAACAAAGAAAAATACAGCACAGAGACAGGCCCTTCGGCCCTCCAAGTCTGTTCTGAACATGATGCCTGAAATAAACTAAAACAAAATCTGTCCTTACTCAGTCTGTAAGCCTCTACTTCCTCCCTGTTCATGCACCCATCGGGATGCCTCTTAAATATTTGTAATGTTCCACCGTCTCCTCCAGCAGCGTGTTCCAGCCACGCACCACTCTCTGCATGAAAAACTTGCCCCTCACATCTCCCTTAAACTTTCACCATCTCATCTTGAACCCTTGTAACTGACACTTCCATCCTTGGAAAAAGCCTCTAACTATCTGCTTTGTCAATGCCTCTCATCATTTTGGAGACCTCTATTAGATCTCCCCTCAGCCTCCGTCTTTCCAGTGGAAACAAACACAGTTTATTCAACTTCTACTTTCTGATTCTCTCACTATTTATGGCACAGTGCCCAGCCTTCACTTAACACTACCCCCCCGAGGGGGAGGAGATTCAAACTACCATCTCGTTGCTCTATGGTGAAACATATTCACATTCCAAAGCACGGTGGCTTCAATTGTCCTGTAGCAACCTTGACTCGTACCTCATCAGATGGTCTTCTACGAAGACAATTAGCTTCAAAATTATTAATTCTGAGAACTTGAATTGCCCTCTTGATGCTGAGGTGATGAAGAACACTTCCAACTTTCAGTGACAACAGGTCATCCTATAAAGAATCAGAAAAATATTAAGAAAAGAATCAGATATTAAGACATGAGAATCAAACATTAAATACTCAGAAAAATATGCCTCAGTATAAGTATCTCCCACTTTCTGTGCCTTTTAGCTTTGACAAAGGGTCATCTGGACTCAAAACGTCAGCTCTTTTCTCTCCTTACAGATGCTGCCAGACCTGCTGAGATTTTCCAGCATTTTCTCTTTTCATTTCAGAAAAAATTAACTTTAGGGAGAAGCCGTACCAGATCCTCACGATACAAAGTCCAAAGATGTGTGGTCATGCTCAATTGACTGTAGTGTTGGGGGATTATCAGGGTAAATATGTGGGGTTACAGGAACAGGGTCTGGCTGGGATTGTGGTTGGCACAGACTCAGTGGACTGAATGGCCTCCTTCTGTACTGTAGGGATTCTATGGATACAACACGTTGAAAATGGGTGGGATAAAATGCTATGACATTATTGAAACATCAACACAAATGATCAATAGAATAGCACATAAACGATGTGGCTAATGAGATAGTAAATATGTTGGTCTTAATTTTGCAAAATTGTGCAGCATTAATCTATGTATCAGTGACTGACATGTTCTGGGATGTCCTGGAATGGGATAATAGACAGCATTTTAAAAGTCCCTTCTTGTTTTGGTTCAGCTTACATAACATTTTAAATGTTTCATTCAGGTTTTTTTTTTAATTACTTCCTTAAATGAAGAGGAGGAAAATTGAATGCAATAGCAGCAGGGCCCCGGGAAATGTGGCAAGTTCTTGCTAATATACACACACAAAACCAGCAGGGTTAGGAGTGTTTACTTTAGTTTAATAGATACTTAACTCTTCAGTGAAGCACACATCTCTGCAACCAGCTGAAGTTAAATTAAGGTACAGCAAGGGTAGGTATAATGTAGCTAGGAGTAGAATTTCCATAATATTTCCCTTGGCAAAGTTTCAAGGGATAGTGTTTACAGTGAATGACAACAGCAATATCATTAGGACTTAAAGACTCAGCAGTTGGACGTTCCAGGCTAAAGCCAGACAGTACTTCAAAGGGAAAGTTTTTAAAAACATGGCAGAATGCCAGACAAATGCACAAAGAATGCAGCGAGACACAATTTTACTTTCTCAACTGAACACATCAGACATTACAATTTAAAACAATATCCAACGCAGTCACATGAATACATGCACTAGATAGAATCGATGATTAAATACAGTTTTTACAACGGTCTGAAATTCACCATTTAAAAAAAATAAATTTGAAGTAATTCAGCTGATTTTGTGTTAACTTCTTTTTCAACACTGTAGCATTTTAGATTACATTTTTTAAAGACAGGAATTAGAATCCTTAAAAGTGCAGAAGGAAGCCATTCGGCTTACTGTTTCTGCACTGACTTTATCCAGGCCCCATCCCTCTAACCCCACTAATCCCCCTAATTATACATCTTGAGGCACCAAAGGGAAATTTAACGTGGCCAATCCACCTAAGCTGCATATCTTTGGACTGTGGGAGGAAACCAACGCAGATACAGGGACAGCACTGTTTAATTAACAGTCTTGATTTTTATAACTTTCTCTTCCCTTTCGTCCTGACCCCATCCACAGAGTTCTGTTTGAATATAAGTGAATCCTCTTTACTGGAAATTACCAAATGACTGAAGCAACTGGAACAAAAGTTCAAGGTGTCAACTGATGCTTTAATATTGTTGCCAATGTCTCAAACAGTTATTCTAGCGACAGGGCATTTATTGAGAAATATCAGTCTGGGAAACAGGTGGATTGTCTAACCCGCCGCACAACTCAGCTGCCCTTTTACTCAGCAGTATCATGGGATATTCTCAACCATGGATATAAGCTCAATACAAACTTTGTTTCTTCAGCTTTTATTTATTTTGTTTGTCCTCCTGAGGGTCCTGTCACTTTCCCATTTTAAAGAACAGCCTCAGCTTTGACTTAGAATGGTTTGGACAAAATGAGGCAGTCAAAACTAACATGAATACTTATTGAATCATATCATTCCTGTGAAATCCAATGGAAGAAGAGAGGCAACAAGCTGCTAGAAATGTAATTATCATTTATTAAAATCTATTGACTCTCATCCAAATAACTGCGAACACTGACACTTAAAACAGAATTTAAGATTGTACTTACCACGGTCATATAATGGAGCATCCGGCCATCAACTCTTCCCTCATCAAACTGTGTCTTGTACTGGGGTAATCCAATATCATCCAGCCATCCTAACAGAGATAAATCCTATTTACTGCTTCAACGGTAAAGAAACTGCACTGGAAAATCTAATCATAACACTTAATTCTAAAATTGCCTGATAAGGAAGAAGATAGATTTCCACTGGATTGGAACAGCATAAAGAATATTCAGGCTTCAAAAGAGGAATTTAAAACCCAACATTTTAATTAATTGCATGCACTCTAAGGGTTTCAAACCCGTGCACCCTTTTTGAACAAACATACTGAGTGGTCTTGAATACTCTGCTCAGAGCTCCAAAGGGAATACCTTAAACAGTCACATTACTCAAAAATGCGGAAACAGAAAGGTGGGGGGAGCTATCAAATAATATCGATTGACTGCAATCTGGACTTTTATAGAATAGAATCTACGGGCAGAAAGAGTCCATTTGGCCCATCAGTTCTACACTAACTCTCCGACAGTGCATCTCTCCCAGACACATCCCCTGCTCTGTCCTATAAGCCCACATGCCTATCTCACTAATTCCCATAATCTACATATCTTTGGACATCAAGGGCCCTATTTTACCATTTTGATTCTAAGTACTGGGCAGACTTGAAACTGGGAGTGCTTCAGATCCATATTTTAGACCCGTTCTTAGGTGCTCCGATACGCACTCTGCCTGAAAAAATATCAGTAATTCTGAATCGTGCTGCAGAAGCCTGTGGTCGGGGCTTAATGTGCCTGAAACCCTGCACCTCCAATTGGTGCCTCTAATTGTGCATGCACAGAGGAAAAAAAACAATGGAACATTGCTCCCGTGCCACATCGCTCCTGGGCTGGATAATACTTCCGTCCCAGCCCTCATGGATATTGTTCCACCCGCACAACATTACTAACCCCCTTATGACCACCAATGTCTGCCACCCTGATTTACCACAGGCCTCTCCCTCCATTTTCTTTCACTAATCTCAGGCAGAGAGGCAGCAGACGACACCACCACCCACCCCTCCTCCTCCTCCTAACTGGAGCGCCCGAGTTGGACTTTTGCGGAGCATGCCTGTTTTGTGCCAATCCTGGATGGACGAACGCGGTGGTAAAGGAGAAAGTGCTGGTAAGCTTGGGTGTGCAGCCCATTAAATCCCTGGGAAGTGTGTAAATAGATGATGATATTGATGTACTTGTTTTTATCCTACAGGTGCTTTGGTCCACCTTGTTGTCTAACAAGGGGCATACACGCGATGGGTCGTGAGAGGGCTGCTCTTGGATTTTTTTTTTGAGAGTATCCTAGTGCTTCACGTCGTTAGTGTACGCTTGACCTGGACCATTTGATGGGCAACACGACAGCTCAGTGACTATCGCTATGCTGTGCAGATACATGGATTTGGGCCTGTGTCTGTGGGAGTTTGCGCATTCTCCCCGTGTTTGTGTGGGTTTTCTCCGGGAGCTCCGGTTTCCTCCCACATCCCAAAGATGTGCTCTTAGGCTAATTGGCAAAACAAATTTTCCCTAAATTGTCTCAAATTTGGTTTTTAATCCATAGATCTATAAACATGGACAGGGATCATGGGGGGAGGTGGGAACATTGGGGTGGCGGCGCAGGCTCGTTGGGCTGAAGGATCTGTTTCTTGTGCTGTTTTGTTCTTTGTTCTTTGTTCTAAATGCATGCAAATGCATTTGAATGGTTGTCGTGCCCATTTCGGGCATGGTCCTGATCATGGCTATTTTTGGGCCTTGGTAAAGGGGGAACCGGCGTGAAGGTGAGCGCAAATCGCGATATTTTCCTGACCACCAACTTTACCAAACTTTTGCGTCCAAAAACGGGCGCAACTTGATGGTAAAAATCGGGCCCCATTAGGCTGGCCAATCCACCTAACCTGCACATCATTGGAAAGATTTCTGAGGCAACCAGCAATGTTTGACTTCCTACAAAATTAGGAAGGAACCTTTGGAATCATTCTCTAAATTGTCGTAATTACCTAAAGGTCATTACATTCTACTGCCCCCACTAATAGCATACTCAGGCCTAAAAAATCCTTTAATGATCTTAAACTTATGGCCTCCAATTATTAGTCTTTTCTCATAACTGAAAACCTATCTCCTTCAGTTCTACACTTGGAAGTTTTACCCTTTAGTTGAAGGATCTGATTTTTGTCCTTTTCTCAGCATCAACACCAGGAAAAGGGGCAGTATCCTGTTTTGCCTTAAAAAGACTGAAAATTTGGCTTTTTTCAGGCTAGAGGGTTATAAAATTGCAGTAACCTTCCTGAATCTAATATTGACCCCGAAAGACAAGAAAGGAAGATACAGGATAGGAGGAAAGATAAAAGTCAGTGGGACCCTTAAGCAGTAGAAAAAGTAAAAAAACTACAATCAGAAACATAGAACAGTACAGCACAGTACAGACCCTTCGGCCCTCAATGTTGTGCCAAGCTTTGTCCAATCCCAAGATCAAGCTATCCCACTCCCTATCATTCTGGTGTGCTCCATGTGCCTATCCAATAACCACCTGAAAATTCCTAAAGAGTCCGACCTCAGCTATTACAGCAGGCACCTCAACCACACTCTGAATAAAGAATCTATCTTGGTCACCCCTCCAATATCTACCACCATGAACCTTATAGTTTTGTCCCCTAGTAACAGCTACATCCACCTGAGGAAATAGTCTCTGACGTCACTACTGGCAAAAAGACCATACAGGTCAGCCCTGACTGTTAGTCAATGTGGATAAATTCAGCCACAAGCAAAACAGATTCCCATTCACTCAGCACATCATATAGTTTCCTTTCAGAATATTTTTATATGTGATCTTTCAGTAGGTCTCTTCTTCCAAGAGCTTTCTTCTATCCAACATTTCTTCACTGACAACCTTCTTCTCCACGATATTCTGATTAACCTTCTGGGTTTCAGAAATGCATTCAGACAGGTACAATCATACACTCCCAAAGTGCAGGAGGCTATTCAGCCCATTGAGTCTGACCGACCACAATTCCCATGACCTCATGCATTTAGCCCACTAGTCACCCTGACACTATGTGACAATTTAGCACAGCCAATCCACCTAACCTACATATCTTTGGACTGGTGGAGGAAATCCATGCAAACACAAGGAGAACGTGCAAACTCCCTACAGACAGTGACATAAGCCAGGAATCGAACCAGGGTCCCTGGCGCTCTGAAGTAGCACTGCTAACCAGTGCCAAGGTGCCACCCCATTAAGTTAACATTAGTTCTCTCTTCCCTGCCTCTCGCTTAATGTTTTGTCCATTGTTGGCCATGCTACCCAAGTTGGACCAGAAACAAGAGAACAACTCCCAACTGCAAGTTAATAAAACAGTCTTAGTTTCTTCAACTAACCACAACTGTTGCATTATAGGTCTCTGCTAAACAATGAGAAATACCATTCTACTCACTCGTGACCCAATTGTAATCCAGCTTTCCTTTGTTATCTTCCTCTTCAGATCCGAACGCCTGCAGAGACAGCTGCAACTTTTTTCTGTGCAGAGGATGTTTGATCCCAAGTTCCTAAAGAAACAGATTAGTCAAAGAATGATCTGATCTTTCAAGAACCAATTATTGCAGACATTGAATCAGAACTAACTTCTCCATATAAAACATCCTTCATAACAATGTGTATGATTCTTAGGGAATATTTTACTGTGCTAAACCATAACCAGATTAATTATGATCTTACTGAATGGTGAGCAGGCTCAAAGAACTTACTCCTGCTCCTATGTCTTAGCCTAACTTAATACTGTTAAGATAGACACAACATGACAAAAAAAATGGTTAAGTAGACAGGAAGACAGATGGATTTTCCAAATACTGGTTGTGTGCTCCTTGATTGTGGGCCGAAAATGAAAAGCAATTTAAAAATGACCTAGTCTAGTCAGCTTTTGGCAGCTGCTCCACCACTCGCACTAATGCTGAGAAAGTCTGACCCGAACAGTCAGGAGATAGAGACACCATTCTTCCAGTTATATTAGTGTGTTTTCCACACTCCAGAAGATAGCACAGTTTATTTAACATTACAAACAAGCAATTTCTTGGTTGATGAGGCTTGGCAAATATACATACAGACAAAACTGGAAATTTACCAAGTCAGCTAGCTTACTGTTTACATTCTACATTTAGTTAAGAATTAATTGAATCATCATAGCATTAACTGCAATTCAAATACGCATACACCTTGCCGTTTAGGAAATCACATTCTCTCAAATATAGGATGTCCCATGCCCTTTGCCTCACCACTGATGGTCATGCCTTCAAGTGTCTAGACTCCCAAGTTTGAATTCCTTCCCAAAACCTCTCCCTCTCTTCCTTTAAGATCCTCCCAAAAGCCTTCTCCAAATGTGTGTATATTTGAATTTTAGTTAACATTACGATGATTCAATTAATTCTTAACTAAATATAAAATATAAACAGTAAGCTGGCAGACTGGCCCTGGAAGAACTCACGTGAATTTTCAACTTTGTCTGTATGTGTGTTTGCCAAGACTGATTGCCTAAGTCCTTCTTTGGTTCAAGGTATGTTTTGGTCTGATTATACAGCTGTGAAGCACCTTAAAACACATTCCCACTTTACAGGCACTATATGAAATGCAAATTGTGGTAATGTGACTTACCCGCTCCAGGTCCTGCTGAGATGCATGCAGCAAAGTCTGCCCTGAAGTGATCCAGGATTTGGAACCCCCCACATACATGCCCAGTCCTTGGTCATGCAGCCAGTTACACACCTGCTCTCTGCTCCACTTTGCAAATGGAGCATCCAGGTCACTGCAGAAAAAAATTATTTTTGCACCTCTGATTAATGACGATTTACATTTAAAACACAAAGCTCTGTTTAAACTGACATATCACAAAATCTAGACAACCCAATAACTCTGCAAAGTACTCAGATGAAATAGAAAAAACACTAAAGTTATTTTCTTATCCCTATCCCAGCCCAATTCTTGGTTTTTCCATTATAAGTGAAAGATTTAACCCAGACAATCAGCCATGTATTTTCACCTCCAATATTAGGGCAGACACGGGGTTAGCATTTGCTGCCTCACAGCACCAGGGACCCAGTTCAATTTCAGTCTTGGGTTACTATCTGTGTAGAGTTTGCACAGTCTCCCTGTGTCTGCGTGGGTTTCCTTCCACAGTCCAAAAGACGTGCTGGTTAGATACATGGGCTATGCTAAATTCTCCCTCGGTGTACCCGAACTGGGGCTGGAGTACAGTGGCTCGAGGAATTTCACAGTAACTTTGTTGCAGTGTTAACGTAAACCTATTTGTAACACTAATAAATAAATTTTAAACTTTCTCACCATACCTACCCCTCTTTTCTAACCATTGCGAAACATACTATTCCATTTTTGTCCAATTTGATGTGAAGTTAGTTAATTGCTTCCGTCACTCCAGTATTTTATTTTAAAATCTACATAGAAGATTTTTATCACAAGCAGCTGGTTATCGCTTCCAATTCTGGCATCCGCAGTATTTTGCTTTACTTGTGGATATTTAGTTTTATTTCTTTTAAGAATCCCCACAGTGCAGATTTGAGCCAGCATGGACAACAATCCCACTCAGGGTTATCCTCTGCTAATCCTTCTAACACTAAGGGGCAATTTAGCATGGCCAATCCACCTAACCCGCACATCGGGAGATGGGAGGAAATCAGAGAAATTCACACAGACATGAGGAGAAAGTGCAAACTCCACACATACACCCAGACTGAAATTGAACCTGGGTCCCAGGCACTGTGGGACAGCAATGCCAACCACTGAACCACTCAGTTAAGTGTGTGCAACACCAAAGTGAAAATTAATCTTGGCCTCTAATGAATCAAGAAATTTGGGGATCAGGGAGGGAAGTAGTGGAGCTGAGATCTCGCGAATGGTGGAATGAGGCTTACTCTTCTTACTGAGATCTAGCGAATGGTGGAATGAGGCTTACTCTTCAAACAAAATCATAGAACAGAATCCCTACAGGAGAGGAGGAGGCCATGCAGTCCATCAAGTTCGTACTGACTAAAATCCCATTCAGGCCCCATTCCTGTAATCTTACACATTTACACTGTTAGTGCCTCTGACACTAGAGTCAATTTAACATGGTCAATCAACCTAACTAGCACATCTTTTGACTGCTGGAGAAAACCTATTGCAGACACGGGAAGGATGTGCAAACTCCACACAAACAATGACCCGAGGCTGGAATTGAACCAGGGTCCCTGGCACTGTGAGGCAGCAGTGCCAACCAATGTGCCACATGGCTGTACGAACCTACTACAATTACCTTGAACTGTAGATAGAAGTCAGAAACGGATAAATACAATTGGATAAGGATCTTAATAAAACACCCATTAAATGTGTGTTTACATTTTGAACTGTATCATACGTTTTAGCATGCTGTAGATCCCGGGACCAGCCGAGCTTAGAACCTGACGTACTTCTGGTTCCACCTCTCTTGAAATCCGTATCAGTCATGTCATCAGGGTTAAAGGTGGTTGATTGGCTCCGTTTAAGTCTGTCAACAAAAACCCAAAAAAGGAAGAATTCACTTGATGCGATCCCCAAATCGACGCCATGCTGCCACCCTGTACTCTGCCAGTAAACCAGCATTCTCCCCTTCGCGGTTAGCAACCCCTCCACTCAGTACCCATTCATTTAAATAACAAGGCCAAGTTGTTCACAACTCAATTGTCACTGATTTAATGAACATCGTGGCTTTTAGTGGAACTTGAACAACACCTTAATGAAGCTTCCCCCAGGTAATTCTAAGCAAATCCATCTAATGCTCATCATGCTAAAAACATCCCTTATTCAATTAAACTATGAGTTAGCAGGAGCCAGCACAGAAAACAAACATAATTCCTCAGGTTTTCCCCCACCTTGATCTCAAATTTGCATCTTTCTCTAGTTGTCTATCAGCTGACATTGTACATGGCTTCTTCTCACCTTCCTTTCCAAAACCACTTTGACTTTGACAAAGGGTCGTCTGGATACGAAACGTCAGCTCTTTTCTCTCCTTACAAATGCTCCAGATCTGCTGACATTTTCCAGCATTTTCTCTTTTGGTTGTGAAGAAGAATCTCATTTAATTTTCTCACACCACGTTTGGTATATATTTCATTGTTCAGTTAATTTGCAATAACATATGGTAGGTATATGCTACAGACAAAGATAGGGCTGAGCAATAACCTATTTTACATCAACTTTCAAGAATATAGAACAAGAAAAACCAGCAGATTTGAAGTAGAATACATATTCATACATTTTTTTTTTAAATTAATTCAAGGAGTGAACTTAAAATACTTAGTATCATGTGGGATAACTATGATATTATTTTTGACAAAATGGAAGCAGCCAGTTGTGAACTGAAAAAGAGCTCTATGAAATTAGGAAAAAATAGTGTATGAATAAGGATGTGTACATTAATAAATTGCCTAAACATCTCTTCCTTTCCACATAAAAGAATTTTAAGTTATCCCAATCATTTTAGATACCAAAAGTTTACTTTAAAAACAGGCTGCTTACTTTCCAAATAATTTTTTGATTCCTTTTGATTTCTTCTTCAGATCTGGAGAGGTTGGAAACAGCTGACAACTGTCAGCTTCTCCTGGACGCAGAGGGAGACCAGCAGAATCCACATGCTCCGACTCTCTCTCCGTCTCCGCTACATTTTAAAGAGAAAACACAATTAGAGTTAGTTCATCCCCTACCCCAGACAGCTCAGCAAAATGGACTCTTGGCTTTAAAAAAAAGGAAACTCCTTGGGGGAAACAAGGTCAAAATCTGCTCAGCCTCGGAACTTAAAAGGAATCCTGTAGAATAAGGCCTAATGAATTGGCCTTTTTCTTGAATGCACTGAAGCAACACCCCACTGTGCATATAACATTTAAAATACAAATAAAACTTACCATAAAGGTGGTTGGCTTTGAAACTGGGGCTGCCATCCTCTGTTGCTTGGCATAAACACAGGATTTTACCACTTAGTGTTTTATTCTCAGTGCATAACAGGTTGTGTTGGCAGCCCAGCCCAGACAGTGAATGAAACATCTTTATTTGCCAATCCTTGCAAATACCAAGAATATGGTAGCAGCAACAATTAGGCCAGGGAGACTTGTAAGTTGGAGGTGGGGTTTATAAAATATTACTTTAAATGATAAACTGTTTCATGCTCTAAAAAAATACTTAAATAAATGGCTACTGTACATTTTCCACACAAATGGGTGAAGTATGTTTGTCTGGGTCATTACATTTGCAAATTAAAAACTCCTCAGTTCACTCAAATAATCAACTTCCGAATGATTTTCTGCCTAGATTTTCAGAAGTTGTCTCTGCAAATGCCTTACTGTTATGGACTGAAATCAGCTGTATTACCATTTATGATGCTTCACATCCTCAGCAGAGCCACAGTAGCTTTGGAAAAAGAAAACACCTAACTAACTTCTGCGCCTTAAATATATATTGCATTTGAAAAAACCTTCCTTATATTCCTATCAGTTACACAGGGAGGGAGAATAAATCATACAACAACAATTATCCTACTCCTTCAAAGGGTTTTAGCCTTCAACTACTCAATTTATGGTCCTTGCTCCGCACATTACCAAGTGAGCATGTTGAGGATAGTCCAGTCTCTGTATCCACAAGAAATCATACAGTAGTAAGCCCAGGTTGACAAGGAAAATACGATGGCTTTATGGCACGCTGATTGTTACTTACACAAATCACCCTCCCACAGGATATGTGATGCATCTTGGAGATAAAACATCAGTTTTGAGAAGTAAGTACACAAATGTCTACAATACTTCCATTGAGGAAAAAAAAACAGAATACTCACTGATTTAACGTGGTTTATGAAATCAACATAAATTTAAGAAAAAAAATGTAGATCGGAACAGATAGAGGTATATAAAATTGAGAAGCGTGGATAGGGTAGGTCATAAGAATCTTTTCACCGTGTCAGAAGTATCTAAGACCAGAGGGCATGTGTTTAATTTGAGGAGTAAGTCGTTTATTTTTATTTATTTACTCATCAGAATCACAAGTTGGTTTATATTAACACTGCAATGAAGTTACTGCGAAAAATCCCCTCGTCACCACACTCCAGTGCCTGTTCGGGTACACTGAGGGAGAATTTAGCATGGCCAATTTTAGCAAAGTGTTTGATAAGGTTCCCCATGGTAGGCTACTGCAGAAAGTGCAGATGCATGGGATTGAAGGTGATTTAGCAATTTGGATTAGGAATTGGTTAGCTGATAGAAGACAGAGGGTGGTGATTGATGGGAAATATTCAACCTGGAGTGCAGTTAGAAGTGGTGTACCTCAAGGATCTGTTTTAGGGCCACTGCTGTTTGTCATTTTTATAAATGACCTAGATGAGGGTGTAGAGGGTTGGATTAGTAAATTTGCTTACGATACCAAAGTGGGGGGAGTTGTAGATAGCGAGGATGGATGTTACAGTTTGCAGAAGAACATAGATAGGTTGCAGAGCTGGGCCGTGAGGTGACAAATGGAATTCAATACGGATAAGTGTGAGGTGATTCACTTTGGTAGGAATAACAGGCATATGAAATATAGGGCTAATGGAAGGACCCTTAATAGCGTTGTCGAGCAGAGGGATCTTGGGGTACAAGTACATAGCTCTTTGAAAGTTGGCACCCAGGTTGATAAAGTTGTTAAGAAGGCGTACGGTGTGTTAGCTTTTATTGGTAGAGGGATTGAATTTAGGAGCCGTGAGGTTATGTTACAACTGTACAAAACTCTGGTGCGGCCGCACTTGGAGTATTGCGTACAGTTCTGGTCGCCGCATTATAAGAAAGATGTGGAAGCATTGGAAAGGGTGCAGAGGAGGTTTACCAGGATGTTGCCTGGTATGGTGGGAAGGCCTTATGAGGAAAGGCTGAGAGACCTGAGGTTATTTTCATTAGAGAGAAGAAGGTTATGCGGTGACCTAATTGAGGCGTATAAGATGATCAAAGGACTGGATAGGGTGGATAGTGAGAGCCTTTTTCCTCGGATGGTGATGACCAACACGAGGGGACATAACTTTAAATTAAGAGGTGGTAGTTATAGGACGGATGTCAGAGGCAGGTTCTTTACACAGAGGGTGGTGAGGCGTGGAATGCCCTGCCTGCAGCAGTTGTGGACTCGCCTACTTTGGGGGCATTCAAATGTTCGGTGGATAGGCATATGGATGATATTGGAATAGTTTAGGTTAGAGGGTCCACTGGCCGGCGCAACATCGAGGGCCGAAGGGCCTGTACTGCGCTGTAATGTTCTATGTTCAATGTACCTAACCAGCACATCTTTCAGACTGTGGGAGATCGGAGCACCTAGAAGAAACCCACACAGACATGGCAGAAGGACATGTAAATTCCACACAAACAGTGACCCAAGCTGGGAATTGAACCCTGGTCCCTGGTGCAGTGAGGCAGGATTGCTAACCACTGTGCCACCATGCTGCCCTTCTCTTGTTTAGAGGGAATCTGAGGGAATTCTTTTCCTCCCAGAGGATGACAGAAATATGGAACATGCTGCCTAAGAGGGTGATGGAAGCAGGTACTTTTCCAACATTAAAAAAGTATCCAGACGAGCACTTAAATCACCAAGGTACATATAGCAGGGTATGGACCAAGTACTGGTAAATGGGATTCATATAGATTGGCATTTGATGGTCAGCATAGACATGGTGCGCCAAAGGGCCTGTATCTGTGCTATATGACTCTATGAGCTCCATATTGCATTTTAATGTTAGACAAATTAATCTAAATAATTCATTTGGCAGAAGGCTTTACTTCAATGAGTATCCAGGGAGTCACCTTGACTGTAACACCATCACGAGGAATTACCTATACTTTTATCTGAAAGTTTCCTTCTCACTCAGTAATAGCTATATTCATCAAATTATAAATTACCATTAACATTACAAAAACATTGCAAGGTGTTTTGCAGGAGTAGTAAACAAATAGAAGTCGACACCAAAACATGCAAGGAAATATTAGGACAAGCGACCTAAAGCTTGTTCAGAGAGGTAGGTTTTAAGGACTGCCTTAGAAGAGGGAGAGAGGCAGAGAAATTTAGAGAGGGAATTCTAAGATGGGACAGTCAAAGGCACAGCTGTCAACAATGGGATGAACTTTTATGCATTATGTTTTCTTCAGTCATAGTTACACAAAACGGCAGGAAAAATCATGGAATGAAAAAGAAACTTGCAAAAGCTCAGAGGATAGGCAGTATCTGTGGAGAGGAAGAGTTAACATTTCAGGTGAAACATTAACTGTTCGCTCCACAGATGCTCCTCAACTTGCTGGCCTTGCCAGTGACAGTCACATTCCATGAATAAATCAAATACCTATTTTGATGAGTTGATAGTGACTGTACAATATAGAAACAATCCTAATGAACTGTACAGTATAGCAACAGTCCTAATGCTCAGGAACATTTTAACACTGTTCACTTTGAATCAACTTTTCATCACATGCCATTATAAAATGACATAATCACCAAGCAGGGCTGTCTGACCAGCATTACACTGCAGCATACTCCACGTCCTTTAATATCCAAATTTCTTCATTGCTGTGATTTCTAAACCAATCAGGGAGAAAATTAAGGAGATCAAGATTGTTTGCTCCTGTATTAAAGGCAGCATGGTTGCACAAGGAGGCACGATAGCACATGGTTAGCATTGCTGCCTCTCAGCGCTAGGGACACAGATTCAATTCCCGGCTTGGGTTACTGTCTGTGGAGTTTGCATGTTCTCCCTGCGTCTGCATGGATTTCCTCCGGGTGCTCCGGTTTCCTCCCACAGTCCAAAGATGTGTGAGTTAGGTGGAATGGCCATGCTAAGTTGCTCTTTATTGTCAGGGGGAACCAGCTAGCGTAAGTGCAAAGGGTTAAAGGGATAGGGCCTGGGTGGGATTGTGTTCAGCACAGTCTCACTGGGCCAAATGGCCGCCTTCTGCACGGTAGGGATTCTATGATTAATGGTGCTTTGTAAACGCAAGATGTTGTTATTCTCCCCTTCTCTGTTTATGATTAGGCACACTCGCAATTAAATTCACTTCTGACAATAAACCAAGAAAGCAAAGCTCCCCAAACTTGGCATCCTGAAATCCAGCAGGCCCATAACCAGATAAGTAAATGGAACATGGAGTAAAGAGGTTGCGAAAAGAACTGAAGAGTTATAGTAACGATGATTATCAGCAATAACTGTTCATACCACCTAAAGACATTCCACTGAAAGCTAAAGGCAGGTTTCGCAGTTTAAAGTTCATGTTGCGTTGGCTAAATAATGTAGAATTTGTTTAGTTTAAGCTTAACTACCACATTGCTATTAGCTCTGCTGAGCATGTAAAGTAGTAAACAGCTGGAAGATACGTCCATAGCAAGGCATTGGTGCAGTCAAACATGCAGCTATACTATACCTAGCATCGGTGCACTTGCACTTCGACTGCGATCTTCAGTCATCCAGAAAATGTGTATGATCGTGGGGAGCACGGCAGCACAGAATATGCGGAATAACAAGGTAAAGTACAGATCAATTTACAGATACAAACCACTCCAATCAGAACGGTCAGGAAAAGATCACAACATTAACAGAGTCACAATAACAGTCAAGTATTGATGTTTTATTTAAACAAAAAAGACAATTTTGTTGGAAGGACCAAAATGGTCTATCTGAGAATCATAGACACCCACTGTGCAGAAGGAGGCCATTTGGCCCATTGAGACTGCACTGAAAACAATCCCACCAAGGCCTTATCCCCAAAATGTAGTAAATTGTGACTCAATCATTTAAACAAATATTCCATAACGGCACTTCCACAGCCAGATAGTACAACTGGAAAGTGTGCCATCACTGTAGCCCAGCTCTTCCAATCCCTGGATAGTCAGAAGCTGGATGTACACCAGAAGATGCACCATGGTAGTCCCAACGCAAGGACTTTGTGGAAATGTCCCCAGAAATTTCAACTTCTGATGGGAAATTCCCATTTCCCTGGATCCTCTGAAAAAGTCTTCAGGTGTTTTTTTCCTAACAGGACAGTTACCCAGGAAACATTAGACAGAACAACTCAGAGCACCAGGGTAACTATATCCCACCCCCACCCTCCTTAACTACTTGCACAGAGTAGACAGTTGTGCTATAAACTAAAGGATTTCTAATCACCTGCAAAACACATCTGGGTTCTACACAGTATTGGAGATTTCGTAACAGACAAATAAAACTTCCTACACCCAAGGTGTCCACCTGAATACTAATGTGAACATTACCCATGACAAGTCAGCTGGTAAATTAAAGGCAAGGGGAAATAATTACAAGTACACATACATCTATCAAACATAATCTCAACATTTTCACAAGTGAACATCTGAAAGATTAGTTTAAATTAATTACATAGTTATTTTATAAACCTGAATGAATTCCCCGCCTCCAAATGTTGAGCTATATTGATAAAAGTCTATAGGCAACAAATACCGTTCTGCCAATGTCACTCGCATCCCAAACACCATTTTGTTTTTTAACCATTTTTACTCACTTACCCAGGTTAGGTGCACTAGCTGTTCGTTTGCCACCTTTTATCTTGAAGAATCCACGGCCAAAAGAAGCTCTGGCCTTCTTCGAGGCTGCACTATCATCATCCAGCGAATTCGGATGCCCAGTTGGTGACTTTGGTGGCAGAGCTGTGAACTTGCTGATCTCCATACACGCTTTATTCTGGATGGAGATAACGGTATACTTTAGTTCCCAGTGTTACCTTGTGTCAGCAAAACCATTAACATTGCATCAGAATATATGCTGGGAAATTTAAAAGCATGACCTTATTAAATGAAGCTTCACAAAATAAAACCGTACATATATAATAAACATGATCCTCCAAAATATGAAAAAAAATTGGTTATTATTAAAGCATGGTAAAACAAAAGCAAACGGATTCTGATAAACTGTTAGGTTACACAAGTTATACAAAGCGACCTACCTGTCAGACAATAAATATAAATAATTTCTCTGATTTGGCTTTAAAGCAATTCAGTCTGCTAAAATGACCATCCGACAGATGCAAGAATACCAATTAAAATGTCAAATTTAGACCGAGTGGAGCAAAGGAAGGATATGATGGCTAATACCACAATTGCCAGGTTACACAGTGATACTAAATTCAAATACCTGGTAATCAGTCATATAAATGACAAAACAAGCAGTTAATCCCCAAGTCAGATTAATGGAAGGTGCAGGTTGGGATGTGTAACTGTGAATTAGGCAAATGGGTTTGGTGAAACCATGATGCAAAAGTAAATCCAATAAATTAAAATGATTTGCTAGGAAATGAAGAATGAATTTATTTAGATATTAGTCACAAGTAAGGCTTATGTTAACACTGCAATGAGGTTACTGTGAAATTCCCCTAGTCGCCACATTACAACGCCTGTTCGGGCCAATGGATCTAACCAGCTCGTGTTTCAGAATGTGGGAGGAAACCCACTCAGACACAGGGAGAACGTGCAAAGACAGACAGTGACCCAAGCAGGGAATTAAACTCGGGTCCCTGGTGCTGTGAAGCAGCATTGCCATCATGCCACTTCTTAATAGATTCCAGGCTAAAAGGTTGAAGGCAGTTGTGGTAGGGAGAGTATTGAGTGAGCTGAGGTTTATGAAAGATAAAAGCAAGGCTGACCTGTATGGCAGCCCTCACCATACACAGTGCTGTTAGTTGGAGACGAGAGGCACCAAGCTATGGCACAAGTGAGCATCACTCTAGTGATGAAAAACGGACGGTGGTTCTGGGAGAGTTGGAAAGTCTGCTCGAAAAATATCCAACAAAACGCTATCCACACCAGCAGCAATACATTCCACAATAATCAATGCAACTTTAAAGTAAAAATGTATTGTTTAGACACAAGTAAGGCTTCCATTAACACCGCTATGAAGTTACCGTGAAATTCCCCTAGTTGCCACACTCTGGCACCTATTTGATTCAATGAATCTAAACAGCATCTGTTTTCAGAATCATTTAGCCTTTCTTTAGTTAGTACCATTACTTTGTTTACAACAAAACTTTCATCTTGATTGCAGTCAGAATCATGAATAATGTTAGGTTATAGGAAAAGAATGAATGAAAGGAATAGAGGTTGCAAGTTGCAGTGAGGTGATTTCTAGCATGGAGACCAGTATACTTTAAAAGTACTGACATTCAAAGGGCAGGTTCAAAATTTAAATCTACAATATTTTTAGTTTGAAAATGGAAAATTATAAATTCCTTTTTAAACACATTCTCTCCTTTCTGCTTTAGTGATGAGAAACTAGAACAAGAAGCCCAGTTAAGCCAGTCAGCAGCACTATACTGTCCACATTTATGTTATGGTTCAAGTAACTTAGCACAACGTGATAACCGTACCATACAAATTCCACCTCCAATTAGAGATCATTAATCTTTTAAACTGTTTCTATATGTGTCCATTTCAGACTGCAAGCCTTTTCTGCTTCAACCGAAATGCTTTTGTAATCTTCCATAAAAAGAACGAAACTTTGGATAGCTAAATTTAACGTAAATATATTGGACCTCTATCAAACAATTAATTTCAGATTCCAAATCCAGACAGAAGTAGAATTCTGGAATGGTTATCAAGTGCCCAGAAGCAGCAGCAACCCAATTCATAGGCCAACAGCAACCTCGACCACAGCAATATAAAAACAACCTGCCCTGGAGCAAGATTGGAAACAAATCACAACTAAATAGGGTTGAAATACATTCTTTTCCACCCAATTAACAAAAATGTTGACAGCTAACCTTAATCAAGAGCAAAATGTTCCCTGCCAGCTGAAAAGGTAATAGTTGAAGAGTTCGAGATGGAAAGAGAAAAAGAGTCAGCATTAGAACAGGAAGAAATGTCTCTACACCAACAACCTGGGTACATTATAAGTATTATGTAGTTAATTGCTTAATTAAAACAAGTTTTTTAATTTTATTAAGGCAACTTGATACAAGATGGATTATCACATTGCTGCCAGTCTAGATCATCACAAGCACCTGTGTCCCAAACCAGCTTAACAAACAAAAGAGACGGTAACATACCTCCAAAGGGCTCTGTTGAGCAGGTTCCACGGATAACTTCTGATCAAAAGCAAAGGATAACAAATTTAAAACCTTTTCTGTAATAAATGCAGCTGAAGGCCAGCCTGCACTTCAACAAACATTAACATTTTCATACTTTAAACCACAAGGTTAAATGGTGAGACAAAGCAAACCTTGTGTTCCTCCTCCATTCTCACGTTCTCCTGGCTATCAAACTTGTGTACATCTGATAATCTGCAATAAAAAACATCAGAGAACATGTTTTATTACACAGTCTAAAATAAATTCCAATTCTGTAGGCTCCCAAATGATCAAGGACATCAAGAAAGAAAATAAAACAGAAAGTGCAGGAAATATTCAGGAGATCAGGAACATTTGTGAAGGTCAAAATAAAGTTGACATTTAAGGTCTATGGCCCAAAATGTTGCTAAACCTGCTGAACATTTGCAACACTCACAGCACTTCGCAAGAATAATTAATCAAGCCTCTGGAATATTCTGAGAGAGACTGATAGAGAAGTGTTTTCTGCATTTGAATCAGAGGCTGTTCATGATCTATTCCAAACTTGCCTGGACCGGTGTAGCTCCATCCGGTACACAGCACCCCACTAGACTGGTACCCCATCCAGTACCTTAAACATTCACTCCCTCTAACCGTGCACATTAGTAGTAGTTCATACTGTGGGCCTGATCTTAACATCAAGTTGCATCTGTTTTTGGGTGTGAAAATTTGCTAAGTCGGGTGTGAGGTGAGTAGTGTGATCTCTGCCTGTCTCCATGCCAGCTCCCCCTTTATCAAGGCCCGGAAATGACCACATTTGCCTGCATTTAAATTGACTCCATATGCCAGGCACCCAACTTTACTGGCACATCCCCCTTTAACGACCGTATTCCCTCGTCTGGAACAGACAGGCTCCATAAAAATCTGATCGGACACTCCATCACTGAGGGTTAGTGAAGAGGCAAGTGCCGAGCTTCCGACTGCTCTCTGCTTGAGATCGGTAGGGAGGGGGGGGGGGGGGGGGGGGGGGGGGGGGGGGGTGGGGGGGGGGGGGGGGGGGGGGGGGGGGGGGGGGGGGGGGGTGGGTTCCACTGCCATTCTCTTGATGAGGGGATGTGAATGGTCTGATGATGGAGGGGGTATGAGGGATAAAGGGGTTGGTAATGTTGTGGGGTTGAGGCAATGTCCGCGGGGACCAGAGGAGGGCATTATCTGGCCCCAGGAAGAATGAGGCAGGAGAGTAACATTCTAACTTTTTTTTTGCACATGCGCAGTTGGAGACACCGATTGGAACTGTAGGGTTTTGGGCACATTAAGCCTTACCCACAAGCTTCTGCAGCGCAATTCGGAGTCGCTGATATTTTTGCAGGCACAGCGTGTATGAGGGCACTTCAGAACATTTAGGGGGCGCCTAAATGTTGGATCAGAAATACTCCCAGTTTCAGGTTATCTAGTGCATTGAATCAAAATGGTAAAATAGGGCACTATGTAAAAATGCACTGTAGCAACTATCAAACCACTTCAAACACCTTCCAAAATGACCTAGATAGAAAAGGGCAGCAGACACATTGGGAACATCATCACTTGCAAGCTCCTGAAGTGATACATTAGATGAGAAACTTGGCTAGATTGCAAAAGTTAGGATTTATGATGATAATGTGCTTTAAACAAATGTATGTGTGTCATGTTTCTTGCGCAGGATTTTGTTTAATAGTCAGTTCTATTTCGTAGCGCAGCTTTGTCTATAAACTGGCAGCCCATGGTGATACTGCAGAAGCATAACTGATCCTAATTGCTGGAATGTTTGTTTAAATTTGGGCTAACGAAGCATTGTTAAATTTGTACTTTTCCCTGGGGTTTTTCAGAGTAGGATTTGATTAGGTTGATTAACAAGGAAGGTCATGTGACTGGGCAAGGCTAGTCACACAGACAGACACAAACTCAGCTGCTGCTTGACATCTTTAGAAAAAAGTAGCTCCCTCTCTCTTTCTTTCTCCTCTAGAGATTAGAGACTGGGACCTGCCAGAAAATAGGTCTTTTTCTCTGAAGTTCTGCTGTTTAAAGATGGAGGCTACTATATGAGAATCTTTTTGTGTCTCTGTCCAGAGGGTTTAAAAGGCTGGAACTGTAGTATATCTGTTTTTGTGCAAACAAGTTCTGAAAGAAGAAGCATGTCTATTGAGGTATTACTTAAATTGAGAGAAAACCTACAGTTAGGAATTATACCCTGTCATGTTTAAGTATTTCAACTGATAAAAGTCATGCTAATTCTTTTGGTTATATTTTAAACTATGTTGTTAAATACAGTTTGTTTTAACAAAAGCTTCCTTGTATGTTAAAGATCACACCTAGAGCGGAACACCTTAAGCTCGTACTAATGCCAAAAGTTGGGGTCTAAGGCTAACTTCGTAATATATCTTGGTGTTTCTGATTTGTTCTCTAATGGGTTGTTCTCCTTAAAGAATCGGAGCTTGAGAGGAGATTTTAAAGTTATAGAATGATTACAGCACTGAAGAAAGTCATTTAGCTACTTATGCCTGTGCCAACTCTCTGCAGGTCCTGCTCACCTAATCTAACTCCCCTGCATTTTCACTACAGTCCTGCAGGCTTTTTCCTATTTAGATAATTATCTAATTTTCTCTGAAAGCCAAGATTGAATCTGCCTCCGCCACACCTCTCAGGCAATGCATTCCAAATGCCAATCAGTCACTGTGTGAGAAATGGTTTTCTTTGGCTCTTTTGTCCATTTTCTGATTCTCCTATCTCCCGTCAAGCTTCCCTTTTCTAAGGAGAACAATCCCAGCTTCTGTCTTCTGGTTGTCGATATTTCTGCAAATGCTATCAAATCACAACCTGAGGAACTCTACTACCCTGTACAAACTCGTTCAAAATCCAAAAGAATTCTCAACAAGGTAAATCGAGAAAAACTGTTTTCATTGACAGCAGGATGAAGAACCAGAGGAGATTGATTTAAGGATCATGTGGTTACAGTCTGGAACGTACTGCCTGAGAATCCAGCAGAAGCAAATTTAATTTCTAAAGAGAACTGGATAAATACATGAAGTGGAAAAAAATATTGGCAGGGCCACAAGAAAGACAAGGGGTGAGACTAGCTAAAATATTTTGCACAGATCCAGCATGGGACTGCCAGGCAGAGTGGTTATGGTACAAAAAAGACCATTCTGTTCTATGATTCTCTATGTATAGAAGTGCAATTGCTCAAACACATTTCTACTGGACATGTTTGTATAATCTGAAGCTCCCGGAATTGCTGAATGAATGCAGCCATCCTTAACACAATCCTCACCACCATACAAATTTTCATCAGTCAGGTAGACAGTTTGAAAGAATGCTGAAATCTCAACTTTTATGTAACCAATATCTTGCATTTTATCAACAATGAATGAACAAGATTGATGGAAATACGGTTTTTCACTTGAATGGTACTTACATAGGACTGTCACATATGACAGTTTCTTCAACTAATGAAGAGATATCACCTGGTTGTATTTCACTGTAGAAAAAAGTAAATTTACATCAGATTACATGGCACAAATTGTTACACTTTCTTTAGAAAAAAAGACTATATAAATTAAATAATACTAAGGAATGCTAATATCACCTCAGCCCGAAATCTGTTGTTTGTTAAATAATAAATACAACGGTTAGATACTCAAATTAGATTTCAAATATTGGAAGTCACAGAATCCCGTCTCTGCAGGCTATTTGGCCCATCAAGCCTACACCAACTTTCTGAAAGTGTATCTTACCCAAGTTCTCTCCCCTACCCTATCCTTGTAGCCTCACACATTTACCAAAGCTATTTATTCTAATCTCAAAACACTAAGGGGCAATTTTAGCACGGCTAATCCACCTAATCTACAGATCTCTGGACTGTTGGAGGAAACTGGAGCACTCAGAGGAAATCAACACAGATGTGGGGAGAACTTGCAAATTTCACACAGAGAGTTACCTGAGACCAGAAATGAACACTGGACAATGAAACAATAGAACACTACTGCAAGGCAGCAGTGCTAACTAAAGTTCAAAGTTTATTTATTAGTCACAAGTAAGGTTTACATTAACACTGCAATGAAGTTACATGAAATTCCTCTATTTGCCACACACTGGCACTTGTTTGGGTCAACGCACCTAACCAGCACGTCTTTCAGAATGTGGGAAGAAACCAGAGCACCCGGAGGAAATCCATGCAGAAAACCACTGTGTCACAGTGCCGCCCTAAATCATCTGAAGGATATTAGCTTGTATGCTCAACATAGAAATACAGTACTGAATCTTCATATCATATGGGAAGCCAATCAGAACATTTAAAACGTTATTAATTTATTTGTCACCAAGTAAGGCTTACATTAACACTGCAATGAGGTTACTGTGGAAGTCCCCCAGTCGCCAAACTCCAGCACCTGTTCGGGTCAATGCATCTAACCTGCATGTCTTTCAGAATGTGGAAGGAAACCTCAGGGCACGGAGGAAAATCCACACAGACATGGGGAGAACATGCAAACAGTGACCCAAGCCAGGAATCGAACCTGGCTCCCTAACACTGAAGCAGCAATGCTAAACGCTGTGGGTAAAGGGGCCACCCCTGCAGTCCCACTCAAGCAGCAAAGCTGAATTGTTTTACCCAATGTCAGGTGTTGGTTCGACTTCGGGGTCCATCTTCTCAACGTTAGGATGGGTACGACTCTTGGGCGTAGATGAAATCATTGGAATTGGTACTTGAAGGACGCTAGTGTGGATTTCAACTGGCTCCTAAAACAAAAATCAGCAAATTATGTACCTTCCAGCAAATTATTTTTTTTTACCAAGGTCTATTTGCTTGTGTGTTTAATCATTGAAATGCAACAGTAGTTTCTAAAAATCAGCTTTATATACAACGCAAGAAACCTGAACAGACAGGTGACCAAATGATTTTAGTCTGCAGATTTTTGATCAATTCTTAATGCAAGATGCCAGCACAAAAGTGTTTCCGGTAAAACTGTCTGCAAGTAAACACTTGTCTCTTTTATATATTCAGTGCCCTGTTTTCTTTTTAATTCTCTAACAGTAAACACAGTACAACTAACAGAACATGGTTTTAATTTAACCCTGTTCTTCAGATGAACAATAAATGCTGGTTTAGCTAGCAAGGCTCAAATCCTATGAATTTTTTGTTTTGAAGTGTTTATGGCAAGGATCTAAGCATATCTTTCCAGCGCTGGAGAATCCCACAGCCAAAAGCAGTAGAATAGGGTTGGAAAAGCAAAAAGGAATTTTGATACTTATTGATATTCCATTTATCGAATGAGATGCCCAGTACCAAAGTTGGATCAGAAGACAACCTTTGTGGCACTGACGCTACCCTTCCTAAACATTGTTTAATTCTGGAGCAAAAAATCCTGTTTCTTTTTAATTCACACAATTAAGTCGCCATGGATTTCACTTATTATCCACTTGTGGTCTGTTATTACCATTCCCACATGTCCAAGTTGGGCTCACTACTTTGCACCTGCCAGAACTGGATAAAATCTGCTTATTTACCAAGTCTGTGCAGACAAACCCCTTTAGGTTAGAGCCTCTTAGCTACTGCACTCAAGTAGCATCTTGAAACCAGCAATGGACAACATTCCATCTTCATTTAGAGAAATGATAAAACAACAAGAGTGCTCTCAACACTTATCCAAGTAAGACATCACTGGTGAGCTACTTCAATCTCTCACTCCCACGTTCCACCACCCTTTGCTATTTAACCTTCAGCCTGCATCAGTCTGGTTCAACACTGTCACAGAGCTCTGTGTGTAATGATCCAGCAGATGATAATTACTATGCATGCAAAATCTCAAAAGGAAATTTGGCAAACTTATCACTCAAATACACGCCATGCACACACACACACTGCTCTTCACAGAATGCATCTTGTGAATCAGTCAGCTGTGTGGTACAGTCTCAAATACCCAAGCTGACAACATCCATTATCTCACTGTCGACTTGCTTTGGCAATAGAGTGTGCTGTGGGACTATTACTGCATCAATTATACAAACACAGCAAGTTTATAATTCCTACTCTAGTCAAAAACAATTTCCACATTTTTACTCAGTCATATTAATTATAGAAATCATAGAAACTCTATAGTACAGAAGGAGACTATTCGGCCCATCGAATCTGCACCGACAATAATCCCATCTAAGCCTTATTCCCGTAAACCTCACATATTTAACCCACTAATCCCTCTAACGTATGCATCCCAGGATAGTAAGGGGCAATTTAGCACAGCCAATCCACCTAGCCCGCACATCTTTGGACTGTGGGAGGAAACCAGAGCATCCAAAGAAAACCCATTCAGACACTGGGAGAATGTACCAACTCCACACATAATGTCCCAAGGGTGGGAATTGAACCCACCACTGTGCCACCCCTCGTCTCATTAGTCTCAAATTGTATGAAAGATTGGTTAATTAGTTGACAGTTGTTATTTTATAATTTCTTTACAACTTACAAATAGCTAGCACACCTGGGGACAGATCCATGACAATTAGCATTTTAATACTTTACTGCTGAAAAAAAAAATCAGAAGAATGTTTCAGATTGGAATATAAATTATAAAAATTAACTTACTACTTCTGTCACTGCGTCTGCTGCTGGGGATGATACCGTAGAAGCCAGCTCCATTTCTAATGTTTCACCAGCACTGACTCCAACACAACCTCCATTCAAGCTTTCGTCACTACCATCTTCTTTAACTGCATTTACAATTTGAAAAGAAAACAAAGATTTGATTTCATACTTGCACAAGATATATTCGCTTACACAGGAGAAAATGTCTCCTCTGTTTTTAGTTATGATTCAACATCTTTCATTCCTTACAGTAATCATAGAACCCTTATAATACAGAAGAGGTCATTCGGCCCATTGAGTCTGTACTGATTCTCTGACAAAAGTATCTTGCCAGTCTCTCTTCCCCAACCCTATTCCTGTAACCCCACACATTTACCATGGCTAATCCATTTAACCTACACATCCTGGAACACAAAGTCAATTTAGCATGGCCAATCTACCTAACCAGCACATCTTTCAGACTGTGGGAAGAAACCAGAGCACCCGGAGGAAATCCACGCAGACACAGTTAGAAGGTGTAAACTCTGCATAAACAATGAATCGAACCCAGATTCTTGGTGCTCTAAGGCAGCAGCCTAACCACTATGTCATCGTTCCATAAAATGTTCAATTTTCATTACGTAAATCTATTAAAATTGGGCAAGTACAGATTTTAATACTTTAAAGATTTTAGCAAATCAATGAAATTTATAAAGTTCTGTCAATTCCTTTAATCCTGATATCTGTAAAGTGAAATATGAACGTCTTATTTTACACCATTTAAAAGATTTCCACTGTGGCTTCTGAACAAAGAGAACTTTCTTAATGTTTCAGTTCAAAATTAATAGGACAGCACAGCATTGAATATGGGTGGCATGGTGGAACAGCAGTTAGCACTGCTGCCTTAAAGTACCAGGCACCAAGGTTCAATTACAGCCTTGGGTCAATGTCTGTGTGGAGTTTGTGTGTTCTCTCAATGTCTGTGTAGGTTTCCTTTGGGTACTCTGGTTTCCTCCCAGAGTCCAAAAGATATGTTACTTGGGTGTATTGACCCAATCAGGCGCCGGAGTGTGCACGACTAGGGGAACTTCACAGTAACTTCATTGCAGTGTTAATGTAAGCCTTACTTGCGACTAATAAATAAATGATAATAATTGGCTGAAGAGGGGGTTGGGGGCGGCTGAGAACAGAGTTCATTTTGATTGGTGGGAGATGACAAGTGTCTATTTCTTTATTGTTTTATGGGATGTGGGCATCAGTGGCAAGGCCAACATTTGTTCCCAATCCCAACAGTCTTTGAGCTGAATGGGTTATGAGGGCATTTACAGGGCAGTTGAGAGTCTGCCACATTACTGTGGGCCTGGATTCTAAACACACAGACTATGTAACAATGGCAGAATTTTCTCCTCTTAAAAGATATCAGTGAATCAGGTGAGTTACCACGTCAGTAATGATAGTTTCACGGTCACTGTTACGGAGCCTAGCTTACTTTCCAGATTGATTGGATTTAAATTCCAAAAGTTCCACCATGCCACCCATATTCAATGCTGTGCTGTCCCAATGGGATTTGAATCCTTGTCTCCACTTCATCAGCCTGAGTCTCTGGTTTACTAGTCCAGTTACTATTGTCTCTTCCATGTATGCCGAACGCTGAAGGTTGAGCAAAGTATCAAAATGAATAAGACTAACGGAATATCAACCTTTATCAAGAGGGGTTGGAATTCCAAAGTGAGAAAGTGATATTTTAATAGCACACAGCCTGTCAGACCTCACCTAGAGTATTGCAATCTACTTTGGGCACTGAAAATCAAGGTGCTTTCCTGCTAATACAATGCTGATGCACCAGAGCGAGTCAAGATTATGACGACAGGTCGCATGAACTTGGTTTGCGTACTCTTTTTAAGTTTGGAACTTTGACAGATGATCTAATAGAAATGTTTAAAATGATTTGGGGATTTTCTGAGGGTGAATAAATGGAAACCA
Source organism: Sphyrna mokarran (assembly GCA_024679065.1). NCBI lineage: Eukaryota > Metazoa > Chordata > Chondrichthyes > Carcharhiniformes > Carcharhinidae > Sphyrna > Sphyrna mokarran. Next base: position 5,664,698 of record JAGIQG010000008.1, on the reverse strand, counting down.
CGTGCTTCAGCGAGAGAAACCAGAAGAAGAGGGCACCGTATAAAGATTAGAGTTAGATTGTTTAGGAGTGAAATTACAAACACAGTGGATAGTGGCAATCTAGAACGCTCTTTTCCCCAAAAAGCTTTGGATGCCAGAGATCAACAAGAATTTTCAAGACTGGGATCGATAGATTTTTACTGGGTAAAGGTGTTGAGGAATATGGAGCAAAGATAGGTAGATGGAGCTGAGGCAGTTCAACCAAATGGCAGAATAGGCACGAAAGCTGAATGAACATAGAACATAGAACATTACAGCACAGAACAGGCCCTTCGGCCTTCGATGTTGCGCCGACCAATATAAAAAGCAATGCCCCTCCAAACTAAACCATTCCCTTCTCTTCCATATACTTATCAACTAACCTCTTAAACGCCACCAAACTTGGCGCATCTACAACTGCTGCAGGCAGGGCATTCCACTCCCGAACCACCCTTTGGGTAAAGAACCTACCTCTGATATCCGTCCTATAACTATCACCCCTTAATTTAAAGCTGTGTCCCCTCGTGCTAGCTTTTTCCATCCTAGGAAAAAGGCTATCACTGTCCACCCTATCTGAACCTCTAGGACTGTCGCAATTCTTCTATTAGGACACCTAGAATGGTCTACACCTTCTCCTAATAAAGGGCAGGAATACACATTCAGACTGTGCATCTGTAAGAGGATAGATAGGTTCAATATCACAGAATCCTGCAGTGCAGAAGTAGACCATTCGGCCCATTGACTCTGCACTGACTACAATCCTACCCAGGCTCTATCCCCATATATTTTCCCTAGCTAGTCCCTCTGACACTAGCACGACATTACAATCCACCTAACCAGCACATCTTTGGGGTGGGGGAGGAAACCAGAGCATCCAGAGGAAACCCATGCATATATGAGGAGAATATGCAGACTCTGCACAAATGGTGACCCAAGCTGGGAATCGAATCCTGCGTCCATGGAGATGTGAGGAGCAGTGTTGATCATTGTGCCTTTTTTTTTTGTATTTCACACTGAGGTGGTGTGGGAGTAGGGAGGAAGAACCAGGCAAGAAAGCTTAGGACACCTAGTATTAATTTGTGTGCACCCTCTTCGAAAACATCCCCATGAACCATCTGACTGAGGATGCACAGAACAGAGATCCCAACTGGCTACAATCAGTGTAACAATACCCCACAGACTTCCACTGCCCAGACTGCAGACAGAATGCCCAACTGAGGCACAGGAAAATTAATGACATGTGGGACAATAGTCCAAGACAAGCTGAAAAAATAGATTATCCTCCAGTCCATTCTTTTCTGTTCAGTACTAAATTTGCAGCTTCAAAAGAAAGATTAAAAATAACGTTATGTCCTTTTGAAGTGAGGTTCTCAAAAAAAAACTCTTTTGCACTCTCCTTGTGACAAGCTTTCAGATATCAATGATTTGCACTTAACTCTTAGGGACATAAATTAACAAAGGTGGGAACTGAGAGAGTAAAAGACCTTCATATTCATATGACAGAGTCATAGGCAAAGAGTCAGAGGTTTACAGCATTGAAACTGGCCCTTTGGCCCAACTTGTCCATTCTGCCCATTTTTTCCTGGACAGTGTGACCAAGGCCAAAACTCACATCAAATGAATGTGGATCCACAATCCAACACATGTTAGGTGTCGATAAAAATGAAAAACTTAAGCTTTATCACCAGGAATTTTAACAATTATACATTACTTATCTGTAAGAATGAAAATGATACCAGGTAATGTAATCACCCTACTGTCCAGATAGTTAGAGCATGAGATTAATTTAACCGAATAGTTTAAACATGACTGCAGGTTGCAAATTGAACAACTACAGACCGTAACATCTCACCTTTCTTATGGGCCACAGACATCACCATATCCTGCACTTTCTTGTACCTATTCAAGGACTGTCGCAATTCTTCTATTTTCCGATCCTTCAGAAAAAAAAATACCAAGAACTCATTCCACACACAAAATATCGAAACATGATAGAAAAATTCCAATGCTTGTTTTTTCCCCAGAGATTGAGATTGAGGGATAGAGTGGGACAAGGAATGGTGAGGTGGAGGTGGGTAGAGATGTATTTAAATCTTTAGAGGCCCAAAATGACAATTTAACATTGATACTCATTCACATCAAAAGGCAAATGGGCAGCATAGTGGTTAGCATTGCTGTCTCACTGCTCCAGGGACCTGGGTTCGATTCCCAGTTTGGGTCACTGCCTGTGCGGAGTTTGCACATTCTCCCTGTGTCTGTGTGGGTTTCCTCTGGGTGCTCCGGTTTCCTCCTACAGACCAAAGATGTGTGGGCTAGGTTCTGGCCATGCTAAATTGCCCCTTAGTGTCAGGGGGACTAGCTAGGGTAAATGCACGGGGTTACACAGATAGGGCCTGAGTCAGCTTGTGATCTGGGGTAGACTCCATTGGTCAATGCCCTCCTTCTGCACTGCAGGATTCAATAATTTTAAGTGTGAACCACACACTGGAAATTCTACACTTCCTGAATTTCAAACATGATCAGAACCAAACCTGAACGGATTTAGTTTGACTTGCACAGAAACTAGAATTAGGAGTAGACCATACAACCATTCAAGCCTGCTTTACCATTCATTTTGATCATGGTTGATTACTGTATTCAATATCCTGATGCCCCCTTCCCCCATATCCCTTGATCCCTTTAGCCCCAATCTAATTTCTTCTTGAAATCACACAACAAAGAAAATTACAGCACAGGAACAGACCCTTCAGCTCTCTACTCCTGCACTGACCATGCTGCCTGACTGAACTAAAACCCTCTACCTTTCCAGGGACCATATCCCTCTATTCCCATCCTATTCATGTATTTGTCCTGACACCCCTTAAAACTCACTATTGTATCTGCTTCCACTGCCTCCCCCGGCAGCGTTCCAGATACCCACCATCCTCTATGTAAAAAAACTTGTGACGTAGAGATGCTGGCGTTGGACTGGGGTAAACTCAGTAAAGTCTGGTAACACCAATTTTAAATCCAACCGATTTACTATCAAATAAATTGGTTGGATTTAAAATTGGTGTTGCCAGACTTTACTGACTAAAAAAAAAACTTGTCTCATACGTCTCCTTTAATGTTTTGGCCTTAACTATTTCCTGTGGTAGAGAATTCCACACATTCACCACCCTCTCCTCATCTGAGTTCTAAAAGATTTACTCCTTATCCTCAGACTATGACCTCGAGTTCTGGACTTCTCCACCATTGGGATCATCCTTTCTGAATCTACCCTGTCTAAACCTATTAGAGTTTTATAAGTTTCTATGAAATCCTGTCTCACTCTTCTAAACTCCAATGAATATAATTCTAACTGCCTTAGTCTCTCCTCAGATGACAGACCTGCCATCCCATTTACTGAGTATTTTATTATAATTGTTGCAGAAATATAGCTTCTACTTAAAAGTTAAAATTAAAAGTTTATTTATTAGTCACAAGTAAAGCTTATATTAACACTGCAATGAAGTTACTGTGAAATTCCCCTAGTCGCCACACTCCGGCACCTGTTTGGGTCAATGCACACTAACCAGCACCTCTTTCAGACTGTGGGAGGAAACCACAGCACCCGAAGGAAACCCATGCAGACATGGGGAGTGTGTGCAAACTCCATACAGACAGTGACCAAAGTCGGGAATTGAACCCAGGTCCCTGGCGCTGTGAGAAGCAGCGTGAACCACTGTGCCACCATGCATCATGACAGCTGCTCAGTGTTTTTATCGAGGTGAACCTTGGAGGCAGCTTTGACCCAAATGCAGATTGCTATAATTCACCATGTTGCAGAGTGTGGATAAAGCTGCCTCAAGATTTACTTTAATAAACACACCAAGCAGCTGTCACCAGTGGAGTTAGACATATATTTCTGCAACAATTACAACAAAATATTCAGCAAAGTAAATTAGTTCAGATGTGGTTTTGATCATGTTTGGCTTGAGGCTTTCTTTTATTTTCGGCACACTACCTTGGAGACACAATTCCATCAAATAGAACTGGTGATTAGTAAGTGATAACACACAAATGATGCTGTTGTTAAGATTAGCTGACTTCAGATCTCATTCAGAATCACAGTTTGAGAGCTTTTACTTTAAATTTCATATTTCTCAACATCATACATGGAGCTGGAGTTACATGTATTCCAAAGCAAGCTGGAATGGCAAGATTCGTATCAGATGGTGAGCAGTGAACAGGGTGGGATGAGAGGCTCTATGATTTGATGGGCTATTTCATTCTAATCTTGAAGCCACTGCGGCTATTTTTCAGATGTTACCAGCAATAGGATTTGAAATTTCAGCTGAGAGTTTAACACCATAAGCACAAAACAATTACTTCAATGTCTCTTGTTCTGGTCAAAGACTCTCCTGCCCTTGCTTGAAGAGTTTGAAATGCTTTCTAGTCCACGTCACTGGGAACTGTCATCACCACATGGCTGGCTTGCAGTACTACTGCAAGATGAAAATTATCAAGGGATACTAGAGTTGGGAGATAAACAGTCGCCTTGCCAGTGACAATGACATACCACAAATTGTGTTAAATATATTAGGCCAGTAGGGAATCATAGGACCCTACCTTCTCTTCATTTGCTGCCATCAGCGACTCAACTGCTTTCTTCATTTTATGCACTTCAAGATCTGTAAATGACAACAGGAATAGCATTTTACAACTTATTTTTAAATTTTAATGCCACAATGAAAGTTGAAACCATGCTGGCATGCCACATTCCGTACTTGCAGTAACAGAAAACATTTCAGCAACATTCTTCAGAAAGAGTGAGCTTCTAAACAGTTGTTTGCATATTTATTGAAAGTAAAACTGGGCAGTATTCATTTTTTAAACTTAAACATAGCATTACAAACAAAATGGATGCCTGATGCAAACGTAATTGGAAAATACACATTTCCAAGAAAGCATTTTTGATGCAAATGCATGTTTCAAGCTAAGGAACAGGATTATAAATACATTCATAACCACAGCAACATAAGTAGGAATGACATTGCATAGTGATATTGTCACTGGACTAGTAATCCAGAAACCAAGCATAATGCTCTGAGGACCGGGGTTCAAATCCCACCATGACTGATGATGAAATTTGAATTCAAAAATCTTATGACATTGATTGTCGTTAAAAACCCATCAGGTTCCCTAATATCCTATAGGGAAGAAAATCTGTCATCCTTATGTGGTCTGGCCTACCTGAGACCCCAACGCAATGTGGTCGACTTGTTAGGGATTAGATCAGGAACTCCAAGATGTGTTACGAAGATAGATTAGACTCAAACTATTTTTGATTTTGGCATCAGTGCAAGGATAAGATATTAAGCTCCAGGTGTGACTTTACTGATACATCAGGAAGAATGTACTATAACAAACTTTACTTAACAACACAGTTTAACTATAATAAAAAACTGTAACTTTTACCAATTGAAATACTTAAGCATGACAAATATATAATTCTTAACTGCTAGTCTGTCTCTATTAGTTCCAATATAAGCAATATTCCTCATAGCCTTAAACTCTTTAGAATCAGTTAGCAAAAACAGAAAGATTTATGTCGTTTCCCAGTCCTGAAGCCTTTTAATACCTCTGAAGAGAGATATCTATTTTCTAGCCAGTCCCAGACTGCAACCTCCAGAGAAAGAGAGAGAGCGAGAGCTACCGCCCTTTACAAAATCCAAACAGAAACTGCCTGCTTTTTCTCTCAACAATCTAATTAAACCCTATTCTGAAATCCCAGGGGACAACCCAAAAAAAGTGCATTGACTCAGATTAAAACAAACATCCAATAACCAGAAGCAATTATTCTTCAGCATTCTCAGCATATGGACTGCTTGGAGCAAATTGGCACCATAATAACAATCACAGTTTAAAACATTCACTTTCCCAGAAATATGACACAAATACACTTCTTAAAGGCACAGTATTGTCATAAAAATGCCCTTGGAAATGCACTTGGTTCAAAGTCAATCAGAGATAGATAGGCAATAAATGCTAGGTCAACGTCCACAACCGCTGAATGAATAATAAGATATAATTAATGTGTTTTTTTTAAAAAGGGGCAGTTCATTAAAATGTTGAAGTTTTTGATTGTTTACGTAGAAACATAGAAGAGCAACAGAAGGCCATTTGGCCCTTTGAGCCTGCTCTGCCATTCATTACGATCATAGCTGATCACCCAATTCAATAGACTAATCCTGCTTTCTCCATAACCTTTGACCCCATTCACCCCAAGTGCTATACCTAGCCCCCTCTTGAATGCATCAACTCCTTCCTGTGGTAATGAATTCCACAGAGTCATAACTCTTTGGGTGGAGAAATGTTTCCTCACTTCCATCCTGAATGGTCTACTCCGAATCCTCAGACTGTGATCCCTAGTTCTGGATTCCCCAACAACTCTTTAATTTGTGCTTAACGCTCTCTCCACTCACACTGTATGTATCTTTGAGAATTGATTACCTGTAAAGATTCATATTCCAACCATTATTTTGTAAACTGAGTTTGTGAATAGAACTCCCATTCACCTTATGAAGGAGCAGCACTCCAAAAGCTAACGGCTTTTGCTTCTAAATAAACCTATTGGATTTTAACCTGGTGTTGTGAGATTTCTTACTGTGTTTACTCCAGTCCAATGCCAGCATTTCCACATCTGGATTCCAGAATGGAATAGGATAGGAAGCATCTATCCTGTCTGGTCCTGTTAGAATTTTATAAGTCTCTATGAGATTCCGCCTAATTCATCTGAACTCTAGCGAAAACAATCCTAATCTAGTCCATCTTTCCTTATATATCAGTCCTGCCATCTCCAGAATCAGCCTGGTAAACCTTCACTGCATTCCCTTGAGAGCAAGAATATCCTTCCTCAGAAAAGGATATCAAAACTGCACACAGTATTCTAGTGTGGCCTGTATAACTGCAATAACACATCCTGTTCCTGTACTTGAAACCTCTCACAATAAAGGCCAACGTACCATTTGCCTTCTTTACCGCCTGCTGTCCCTGCATACTTACCTTCAGCGAATGCGCACAAGGACACCCAGGTCCCACTGCAAACTTCCCTCTCCCAATTCAAGTCATTCACATAGTAACCTGCCTTCTTGTTTCTGCTTCTGAAGTGAATAATTTCACATTTATTCAAATTATACTGCATCTTCCAGTGATTTGCCCACTCATCCAACCTGTTCAGATCATTCTGAAGGATCTCTGCATTCTTGTCACAGTTCACTTTCCCATCCAACTTTGAGATGTTACATCTTGTTCCCTCATCCAAATCATTAATATATATTGTGAATAGCTGGGGTCCCAGCACCAATCCCTGTGGCATCCCACTAGTTACTGTCTGCCAATTTGAAAGGCACCCATTAATTCTGACTTTTTGAATCCCTTTCTGCCAACCTGTTTTCTCAATACACTGCCTCCCACCCCATGCGCTTTAATCTTGCATGATTATCTCTTGTGCGGGACTTTGTCAAACATTTTCTGGAAGTCCAAATCTACTGGTTCCCTCTTGTCAACTCTACTTGTTACATCTTCACAGAATCTCAACAGATTCGTCAAGCATGATTTTCCCTTCATAAATCCATGCTGACTGTCTGATCCTACCACTGCTTTTTAAATGCACTGATATAACATCCTTGATAATAGATTTAAGAATATCCCCCTTACCAATGTTAAGCTTACTGGTCTATAATTCTGTTTTCTCTCTATTTCTCTTTTTGAATATTGGAGTGACATTAGCTACCCTTCAAACCACAGGGACTGCTCCAGAGACTATAGAGTCCTGGACGATGACCACCAATGCACCCACTTGCTTAAGTACTCCGGGATGTAAACCATCAGGTCCTGGGGATTTATCCTCCTTCAATCCCATCAACTTTTGCAGCATCATTTCTCTACTAATATTGATCTCCCTCAATTCTTCCCTCTTACCAAATCTTGCATTCTCCAACATTTCTGGCATCCGATTTGTGTCCTCTTTTGTGACGACAGAACCAAAGTATGTATTCAGATGCTCGGCCATTTCTTTGTCCCCTATCATACATTCCCCTCTTTCTTTCTCTAGGGGACCTATATTTGTCTTCACTAAGCTCTTTCACATCACATATCTAGAGAAATGCTTAGTGTCAGTCTTTATGTTCCCTGCAAACTTATTTTTATATTATATTTTCCCTTTCTTAATCTATCCTTCTTTGCTGAATTCTAAACTGCTCCCAATTCTCAGATGTATTATTTTTCTTGGTCAGTCTGTATGCTTCTTTCTTAGATCAAATGATCGCATTTCCTTTGTAAGCCATAGATTGGCCCTCTTACCCATCTTGAGCCAGACAAGAATAAACAGTTGCTGCAGTTCCCCCATGCATTCCTTGAATGTTTGCCATTGTCTATCCACTGTCATCCCTATAAGTAAGTCTACCCAATTATTCAAGGCCAACTCACGCTTCACATTTTCAGTTTCCTTTATTTTAAGATGCAGCACCCTAGTTTCCGAATCTTAACTCACTATTTTGAGTTTAAAAATTCTACAATATTATGGTCTCTCATCTCCAAGGAGTCTCCTACAGCTGGATTGGCAAAAATTCCCTTCTCATTACACAGTACCCATCTAAGATGGCCTGCTCTCTAGTTGGTTCCTCCACATATTACTCAAGAAAACTCTCTCGTATACATTCCAAGAATTCCTCCACTATGGCATTGTGGCTAATTTGATTTCCAATATGAACATTTTACTTTTAACGAGGTGGAACAAAGGAAATTTGGAAGCTTTGCCTTCAGTTGAGTATGAATGGAAAGTTAAAACCAATGTTCAAAGATAGGCTGGCCCAAATTAAATCGGGTAAAGTTAGCAAACAAGCTGATAGATTTGAAGATTATCTGTTGCTAATCCGAGTTACGCTGGAATACAAAATATTTATTCTCAGATGGGAGAAAAGAGAGATGCATTGAACTCTAGAGTTTGATGGAAAAAGGAAAGAGATTAAAAGTAAATTAAAACTTAAAAAGGGAGACATATGATTTACACAATACCAACATAGAAATAGTGAAGGATATTTTTATAAATAGGTAAAAAGTAAATGAGCAATTAAACAAACTGGTAAAACATTCAATGACAGAGAATTTAGTTGTGGAGGATTAGGGCTTGACTGATTGACTAAATAAATATGTTGCAGTTTTCTTTATGAGGAAAGTTTAAAAAGCTCGAGGTGGGTAGGGCACCATAGCTTGATAACGACATAAGACATAGCAGCAGAATTACTTGGCCCATCGGGTCTGTTCCGTCATTCAACCATGGCTGATATGATTCTCATCCTCATTCTCTGCCTTTTCCTCATAACCCCCTAATCCTCTTATTAATCAAGAGCCCGTCTATTTCTGTCTTAAACATGCTATTGAAATGTGCAAATTGTGCATTTGGAATTAGGAATAAATTACAAGCCATGCAATCACAGACCAATGAGTTGATTTTTATGTGCAAACTCTTTGGAATCTTTTAATTATTGATTAAAATTAATGAAAATTTGGATTAAATGTAGCCAACACTAATTTGACAAAGGGAAGAATGTCTGACACTATTTTAAAGGGATAAGTGAGAAAGACTGGTTGAAAATTTGATTTGATTTATTGTCACATGTATTGGTATAGTGTGAAAAGTATTGTTTCTTGCGCATCATACAGACAAACATACTGCTCATAGAGTACATGGGGAGAGGAAGAGGGAGAGGATAGGGTGCAGAATGGAGTCATAGCAAGAGTGTAAAGAAAGATCAACTTAATATAAAGGTAGGTTCATTCAAAAGTCGTGATGGCAGCAGGGAAGAAACTGTTCTTGAGTTGGTTGGTACATGTTTTCAGACTTTTGACTCTTTTTCCTTTGTTAATGAATAAATATTACATATATATGTTTGGCAGAATGGACAGTGTATGATGAAGTTACCTATTAATTGCAACACAGTGAAGTGCAACGAGCAGCCATGCAAGGGTTTAAAATGCAAAACAGCACAAAACCAAAATGAGGGTCTGAATTTTCCAGCCACCCATGCCTGCCACTGCTGCGAGCAAAGACAGAGAACCTGGCACTCAGCCAAATCTCAGTTCAGATCAGAGCAGCAGGACCAGAGAGTCGTGATGGTGAGAATGGCTGGAAAATTCCGACTAAGGAGTCATCTGTAACCTTTAGCATAGAGATATTTAAATGGTTTAAATCAGTGGAAAAGGCACAGTTGTAAACTGCCTTTACCAATTTATTTGTATTGAGCACAAATACGAAACCCACAGACTATCTTGAGACGTCCAAAAAAATGGAGGACATTATGCTCCATTTCCCACCCCCAGCTCATACTGACACCTAATTTAAAGGGGGATTTCTGAAACAAGTAATTTTTTCAGTTAAAATTTGTCGAGCAGATTTGACCCCCAAATAAAATAATTTCCACCTCTTACTTCAATGCTACAACTCAAGATTACAGATGAAGAGAAAAAAGGTTTTGAAGGTTTGTCAATCGAACATGCAAATTGCTGCAATAGCAATAGCATAGCATCAACCGTAGGCACCTGGATGCAATCATTACACATTCACAAAACGGAGATACCAAGGCCTTACTTTTCTCCTTCAGCTTCTTTTTATAACTTTCCTCTGTGCAGGAAATTCAAACAGGTCATGTAACACAGGCACAAGAAAAGAAAGTAGGCTGTTAGTTTACTAAAACAAAGGGCAAATTTAAAACCACATTAAGTATGACATGAGTATTTTGCAGTTACTTGGAAACACTCCAAACTGCTTTTAAAATGTAGAACCCTGCCTGCAGCACAAGAACAATTTCCTCGACAGTCTTCACACACCAAACGGATTCTTAATACATCTTTGGGCACATGAGACAAAACTCCCATAAAATCAACGTGAACGAATTTGGTACATAAACATCAAATGGAAAGTGTAAACATTTATGTTATGGTAAAAATTGAGAAAGTGTCCATAAAGTCATGGAAACAGTTAGAAATAGTTGTGGTCAGGAATTGCACGCTTTACACAAGGCATTATTTACCACATATAAAATGGATGCACAATAACTGCTGATCTTATCAGTGACATCCACATCACGAAAATGAATAATATATAGCAAAAAGAAATGAATTGTTGATGGTATATGCGACTTGAAACTTATCCAATGATAAAGGAGTTGCCACATTCAAAATACAAACTTAACACATCTCTTTTGTTTTCACACTGATAATCAAGGAATTAAGCCTCTTACCTGTCCCACTCTCACATTCATCTATTTCCGATTTGTAACTCATTTCTGAGCATAGCCTCTTGATCTCTGCGTCTTTCTGCTCCAATTGTTCCTTCAGCTGTACTAGCTCATCCTACATCACAACAAAGAACAATGTCTGTTGCAGTAATTGCTCGATACAAAGGAATAAATGATTATTGTTGTTCAAGTGGCATCCTACTCTACTCTTCACATTGAAGCCCAATCTGCAATAAAAATTTAATTTGAATTTGGCTAACAATGTTAAGATGAAAGACATATTTCACTCTTTCCCAAATAATGTCACAGTTTGAATAGGAAGAAGCCATTCAGAGCTGCTCCACCATTTGATAAGATCACGGTTGATCTGACTGTGCTCTCACTTTCCTGTCTGTCCCCACCCCATACCTTCAACTCCCCTGTACACATTACTCTAGATCTGGTCTTACTAGGCACTGCACAACTTTTATATTCCATTTCATTTTCAATAAACGCAAACATGCCATTTGTCTTCCTTATTACTGCAGTGCCTACATATAAACCATTTGTGATTCATGTAGCAGGATATCCAAATCCCATTGTATCATCGAGTTCAACAATCTCTCTCCCATTTAAACAGTAAACCTCTCCCCTATTCTTCCTATCAAAGTGGACAAGTTCACATTTTCCCACATTATTGTCCACCTGTAATCTTTTTGCCTACTCACTTATCTCTAGTCCATCTGTAGATTCTTTGCCTCCTTTTGACAATTTAACTTCTTACCCGCCTTGGTGTTGTCATCAAATTTAGCCACCATACTTTTGGTCCCTTCTGTTATGATCCAGCAGATGTTATAACTGGATAGAGGGATCCCCGAATGGAAAGACTGTAACTTTTTTGAAAGAAAGCATTGAATAAAGTTACAGGACTGCCAATTATCTTTTAGCAACAAAAATATTAAACATGAAAAGCTTAACTATAATAACAACTGTCCTTCACTCCTCCCTCTTTTTTACAAGTAAACATGGATTTTAAGGATAATCCAGTTTACACAAAAAAGAAAACACTGGAAAATCTCAGCAGATTTTCTGGTGTTTTCTCTTTTGATTTCAGATTCTAGCATTTGCAGTAATTTGTTTTTATCCACAGTTTACTCAATATCTCATATGCCATAAATGTTCTTAATAAACCCACAGGCTGACTGTGATCAGACAACACTATACTCTGCAACCACATGGTTAATGCCACTCAAACGAACTTCTGTGGATTTCTCCTCAAATTCTCCCTCAACGGTTGTCATTCGAGTGTTTTCAAATTCCACTCACAAAAAGACACACTTTAAAATCTTCTTCCAAACTAATGCATTTTCTCAGCTGTTTTCACAAAGGATCCCCTCCAGGCTTTCCAACTATTCTTTCAAACAAGAATCCCCTTCCAGGCTTTCAAACTCTACTTTCAGGTTTTCTTTGTCTTGTACTACATAAGTATACAGGGGATAGAACTTAACTCATGCAACTATAATGATGTTTGTAACATTGCCTCTTGATTGCCTGGGGGAATTGAGGTGAATAGTTTTAGTGCTTTGCCTGAAATCAAAAATCCAGAATGGAGGAAAAAATCGTCCAGGAGCGGACACTGAGAGCAACTCATTCTTGCCAATGGTCTGCTGCACATTTGAGAAGATAAATTATACATGAGCTTTCAATCAAGAAATTGAATCTTTAAAATAATTTGCCTACTGGATAGATCAAAACACTTCTTAAAATTACAACTTTGCTAATAACACTAACACATGCAGACAGGTGGAATACGTTGGATTATGAATACATAAATGTACAAACATAATGCAAGATTTTGACAGAGCCAGAAGTGAAGTTTGACCATACAGATTGGTAATATAACGATAAATTGAAAGCACTACATGCTGAAAAAGACTGGTGTCAAAACGGAGAATGCATATTCCATTAATTGCTGCATTATGTTTACGTTACCTATGCAAAAAAACTGGAGTTATTTTAGGAAAACGAAGCTGTGCAAAATAAAAACACAATCATGGGAAAAAAACAGTTCCATGCAAAAGGTTATTTTAATCTCATTTTTTGTTTTTGCAACAATCTTTTCAAAGACACACACAGGTATGGACATAAACACACAGTTCAGGCAAAACATTATGGCACAGCTTTACCAAGAAGCCAAAACCCACCACACCTTTACTGCTTGAGATTTTTGTTCCATTCGCTGTTTCTCGTATTGCATCTGACCAACCTTGATTTTCAGGCTAGAGAGTTTAGCCATTAATGACTGGTAGAGATGAAGGAATAAAAAATAGAAAGCTAGAAGCTGAAAGAGGCAAAGCTGGAATAGCTGAGGTATACTGCCCAGAAACATCTTATCACTACTTATAGAACAATAGCGCTTCAAATATTTACACAAATAGGCATCAGTCTAAGATTCAAATATAAGAAACCTATGCCTAGAACATTTGTAGGGAATGGCCCATTGAACAAAGCCTTTCAATGCCCAAACCCACAGTCCTTGGGCCTTTGATGAGATCCACTAGCTGTTAGCCCACAAAGTACGTCATAAGTTTAACTTGGGTTTTCTTAGCAAAGAGACTGAATTGAAGTTAGTTATTCACCGAGAGGATAACCCTCAGCGTTAGCCTTTATCACATCCCAGAATGTATCTACTGTTGTGGCTCCCAGCTGCTATATTGGCAATGGGTTAGTAATGACCTAGCAAATTGGGGAATGTTTATCCAAGCAAAAGCACCAAGAAAAGATAAAAATAGAATTGAGATGGATGAGAGCGGAAAACTAGAGATACTCGAGAGATGTTTTGCGTTTTGTTTTGCAAAACATGTGCATTACACTATCACAGTAACAGAAACACCTCCAGGCATCTCATGGCATTGTTTGAGTAACCTCAGTATCACATGCTGCAAGTTCCAATTTATTTAGGGAGAAAACTGATGGGTTAGGGTTAAAACGTCAACACTCAAGATATTAACATCAGAGTTAAAACTTTCTGAAATATAGAATTAACTGAAGCTACTAAAAACTGTTTTACAACAGTTTAATGCCAGCACTCTTATTCACCCATACAAAGAATTAGCTGGGAAATAGGTCTCTCTCTTTCTGTAATAGAATTTCACCTTCCATTTCTGTTAACTATAATTGTTTCATCTTGATTAAGAAATGTTATTCTAAGAGCCACTTGGTACTCCATCAAATCAATGTACAGGGAAATTAATTTCAATAGGGACCAGGCGCTTAAATGAACAGATTACAGTTCACAATCGGCCATTTCTTGTCAAATTTTGATGTAGGGGATATAACTTGAGAGAAACCTTGATCTCTTGGTGCTCCTTGCTGCGATGTGTGTGGTGCCATTTAGCAACAGGTGAAATAGTTTTAAGCAATATCAATACAGTTATGGCAGTATAAAACCAGACTCAGAGCCAGGTCTGACTCAAAATGATGCACAGTGCGATTAATTCTCTAGAAAACCATCATGAAATGCTACAATTGTGATTGAGCATGCCTTGGCAAGTTCAAACCATTCTTGGTTTACAATTAGCTTCACACGATGGCTCAGTGGTTAGTACAACTGCCTCACAGTGCCAGGGACCCGGGTTCAATTCCGGCCTCTGATGATGTCTATGTAGAGTTTGTATATTCTCCCCGTGTCTGCGTGGGTTTCCTCCGGGTGTTCCATTTCTTCCCACAGTCCAAAGATGTGCAGGTTAGCCGGATTGGCCATGCTAAATTGACCCCTATTGTCTAATTTTTGCATCAACATTCACTTAGAACAATAAACCTACCTCTTATATAATCCATTCCATTTTATCCTTAGCACTTAATTTTTTATTAAAGGACTATTTTGAAGATAAACTAATAATTTATGCAAAGAAGTGTGATCAGCAAGGGTAGATCACCACAAGATGGTGCAATTATGTACTCTCAATGGAATGGCTACTTTACCCAGAAATTGACAATTAAAAGCAGATCACCAACACCTTAAAGTTCAATTTTTCTCACTCTTTAAAAAAGGCAAGCCTTGTATTGCAGCATCCCAGTTGCTGCATTATTGTTCCAATAGTATAAGCCATACAAAAGAAAAAACTGCTGTACACAAAGCAAAATAACGACACTCAGTTCACCAATATAATCCGTTTATTCAGTCAACACACATATTCAATAGCACAACCAGACTAGCATATGGTTCCAGCATTTTATTTTTATATTTCTTTCCTTGGGTTGATATTACTTTCAAATATTCCAAGGTTTACAAACCTTTTGAGGTGAATGAAAGCTGCTAAGGAAACCAAGAAATGTTTACATTTTTGCATGGTTTAGGGTGAGAATTCCAGAAAAGAATGAACATGATGGGCAGGATGGGTTTAATTTCCCATTTCCAAAATTGGAATAATCCAGTATAATGAATGCAGCCCAGTCCTTTCCTCAAAGCAGCCTCCTATCCGTTGACTCTGTCCACACTTGCTACTGTCTCGGAAAAGCAGCCAGCATAATTAAGGACCCCACGCACCCTGGGCATTCTCTCTTCCACCTTCTTCCGATGGGAAGAAGATACAAAGGTCTGAGGACATGTACTAATTGACTTAAGAACATCTTCTTTCCAGCTGCTGTCAGATTTCTGAATGGACCTACCTCTCAGTAAATTGATCTTTACGCCTTAGCTATGACAGTAACACTACATTCTGCATTCTCTCGTTTCCTTTTCTATGAACAGTATGCTTTGTGTATAACGCGCAAGAAACAATCCATTTCCCTATATACGAATACATGTGACAATAATAAATCAAATCAAAAAACGTGATGGAAGAAACAAGCCCTTTTATCTGCATGTGTTGCTCCATTTGAACCAGCAAGACAGGGAGAGCAATTGACAGGCTTAGTTTTGGATTGCTCTAGTAATTACAACATTAGTTAAAAAAATAAATATACCTACAAATACAAGCATTAACAAGTTTTGCCATCCAAATTTAAGGATTGCAAATTTGCATTTCAAGTTTCTCAAAATACAAATATTCTTTGAAATGCACTACCTACTGTGCACAGAAGTGGATGCTGTTGCCTAATGAAGGAAACTGCAATTCAGCATAAACAATTGTAACATGGAATCACAGAATCCCTACAGTACAGAAAGAGGCCATTCGGCCCATCGAGTCTGCACTGACCACAATCCTACCCAGGCCCTAACCTCATATCCACCCACTAATCTTTCTAACCTATGCTTTTCAGGGCACTAAAGGCAATTTAAACATGGCCAATCAATCTAACCCGCACATCTTTGAACTGTGGGAGGAAGCCGGAGGAAACCCACGCAAACAAGAGGAGAACGTGCAAACTCCACACAGACAGTGACCCAAGCTAGGAATCGAACACGGATCCCTGGAGCTGTGCAGCAGTGCTAACCACCGTGGTACCATGCCGCCCCTCATACACGAAGCACAGATTTCAGTAAAATACAGCATGACAATTCATGATTTTTGTTTTGCAACCCCTGCTGGTGTGACCAAATGGCAGCACGGACAGTACACCAGATATCTATCTGCTCAGCCTATCAGCAGTGGAAGCTCAAGGTTTGGGGACAATTTATACAGGGATAAGATGCCATGATGACACAGGAGGGGCATTCAATGATAACTGCCTTAAAATAAAGGACAAATACCTTATCCCAACAATGATGAAGCACTTCAATCATTTCCCCTTTTATAACAGAATAAAATCACAAAGTTTAGCACATCTTCTTACCTTAGTTGATTTCAGCTTTTTTTCAAACTGAGATTTTTCATTTTCCATTTCGACTACCTTTACTCGTAGATCATTAATCTCTTGAAATAATCCCTAAAGCAAAGGAGCAAAGGTTCAATATTCACCTACACTCAACTGACCACAGTTATTTCCAAGAGTAATACATTTACAAATTCACAAAAAAAATACAAAATGCTTGCAAGGATAGACAAATATAATCACCTTTATTTCTGAAGTATTACCTTTGCATAAATCTATTTTTCTCATACAATTAAACAGAATATAGCAGTTGCAAACCCAGGCATCAATCCAGCTAAGTTGTTAACTTTACTGAGGGTGATTGATTTCTTCGGACCAACTTTGAATTCACTGTTTAAATATTATTACTAAGAGTTTCATACCATGCAAATGAAACTAAAATGATGGGCTGAGATATAGTCACTGAGCAAGTCGGAATGAATCCAGTGGCATGCTGAAGCATACAGGCATGGGTGGGTAGCTTAACATCTTGGAATTTAATTAGATTACATCAACTGTGCAAATACGCAGAGTTCTTACAGCCATGCAATGGATCAAATTTTAGCAGAGGACCCGGACATTACAGTACAAGAATAGTCCAAATTACGGTAAATCTATGCAAACATGTACATTTTAAAAGCTAATACTTTTGCCTATCGTCAAACCAAGATAAACATAACACTAGAAATTTATCACAATGTAGGGGGCTCTGATGTATAAACATTTTGTGTTTTGTCTAACTGGAATTGGATTCAAATGAATCCCAAACTGCCCAAATGCATTTAGATTCAATCAAGTTGAATGTAGATATACTAACCAGCATGCTCCCCTTTCAGCTCTCCAAACTGTACAACGTTTTCCTGGTTCACCAAGCTATCTTTCCCAGATGTCAGTGCAATCTCAACTTTTAATTTAGGGTTTCTATTTCTGTGAGCAATATTATATATTTTTAAAGTCTTCCCTTTAAGTTTATGTATAGTCTATTTATTAGTGTCACATATAATCATAGAATCAGAGAAAAACTAGAGCACAAACAGGCCCTTCAGCCCACAAGTTGCACTGATCATATCACTCCCTACTAGGCTTATCTATAACCCTCAATCCTATTAAGTCCCACGTACTCATCCAGAAGTCTCTTAAGACCCTATCGAATTTGCCTTCACCAGCACTGACAGCAGCCGATTCCACTCACCCACCACTCTGAGTGAAAAACTTATCCCTGATTTCTCCTCTGTACCTACTCCCCAGCACCCTAAACCTGTGTCCTTTTGTGGCAGCCTTTTCAGTCCTGGGGAAACACCTCTGAGAATCCACCTGATCAATACCTCTCAACATCTTATACATCTCTGTCAGGTCCCATCTCATCCTTCATCTCTGTGGGAGAAAAGATTGAGTCTCTCAACCTATCCTCATAAGGCATGCCACCCAATCCAGGTAACATCTTTGTAAATCTCCTCTGCACCCTTTCAATTGCTCCCACATCCTTCCTGTAACGAGGTGACCAGAACTGAGCACAGTACTCCAAGTGGGGTCTGACCAGGGTCTTATACAGCTGCAGTATTATCTCCTGACTCCTAAACTCAATTCCTCAGTTGAGGAATGCCAGTGTATTATACACCTTCTTAACCAAATCCTCTACTTGCAAAGCTGACCTGACAGTCCTATGAACCTGGATCCCCAACATCTTTCTGATCTTCCACACTGCTAAGAGTCTTACCCTTAATATTATATTCCTTCATCCCATTTGAGCTGCCAAAATGGACCACTACACATTTATCCGGGTTGAAGTTCATCTGCCACTTCTTCACCCAGTCTTGCATCCTATGTTACGCTGCAACTTCTGACATGCCTCCAAACTGTCCACGACACCTCCGACCTTCTTGTCATCGGCAAATTTACCAACCCATCCCTCCACTTCCTCATCCAGGTCATTTATAAAAAATCACAAACAGCAAAGGTCCCAGAACAAATCCGTGGGGCACTCCACTGGTGATCAACCTCCATGCAGAAAAAGACCCAATTATAACCACTCTCTGCCTTCTGTGAGCAAGCCGGTTCTGGATCCACAAAGCAATATCCCCTTGGATCCCATGCCCCCTCACTTTTTCAACAAGCCTTGCATGGGGGACCCTTATCAAATGCCTTGCTGAAGTCCATAGAAACCACATCCACCGCTCTTCCTTCATCAATGTGTTTAGTCACAAACATGTACCCAAACAGGCACCAGAGTATGGTGACTAAGGAATTTTCATAGTAATTTCATTGCAGTGTTAATGTAAGCCTACTTGTGACTAATAAATAAACTTTATTTAGCCATACATTAACACTGCAATGAAGTTACTGTGGAAATCTCCTTGTTATCACACTCTGGCACCTGTTCGGATACACTGAGGGAGAATTTAGCATGGCTAATGCACCTAAGCAGCCTGTCTTTAATACCTTAACCTCCAGCTTGGTGTCTGTCCTGACCCTCTCTTCTGCCCGTTGCCTCCATTCTGAATTCAATATATTTTCCACCAATGCCAAGCCACCACCTCACTTTCCCCAGCTGCCATCCTTGTGCTCCCTGTGGCTTCCCACTGGGCTTTCGAGGATCTTCCTTCCTGTCTTCTACTGTTGCACACCTGAGATCCTCATTGCTATTGGTCGCCCTGGATCTGTGCCTATTTCCGAGCTCAACACTGAGAAATCAACAAATGATTATCGTGCTCGAGAGGCCGAGGATTGGTACCAGTTTACTGTTGGGGTAAAGAGGATGTGCGTGTACAGGTGTGTCTACGTGCATATGGTGTATGTCAGTGAATGTTTACATGTGTGTGTGCGTGCGTGGCCAGGAATAGAGCAGATAGGGCATTGTTTAGTAAATTTAGCAGGTAAAGATGAACAGCTAACAGAGGAAAGTGCAGCGGAGAAAAATGGAATGGGAAGAGTAGAAGCCGTCGTTTCTCAAATCTTCAATCTCAAACCCAGCTGGAAAACTGGTACTTCAGTTTGTCAGAATGCCCCAATGACATATATTTGCAGACTGCAGTTTATTCTTACACTCTCAAACTCTTATGTAACTAACCAAAATAACTCATTCTGCCACAGTTTTAACTGTACAGTTTCCCAGAAACAGAATCCTAAATACTAGCAAAGAACACTCCATATCAAGAACATAGAACATTACAGCGCAGAACAGACCCTTCGGCCTTCGATGTTGCGCCAACCAATTAAGAAAAAGCAATGACCCTCTAACCTAAACCATTCCCTTTTCATCCATATCAATTCAATTCTAATCCAAAATACTGCAGTCAACTCAGGCCATTAATGAAGAAAATCTAGAACAAGCCTGAACTTGTACTGGAATACACTGTAATAAGACATTTGATCAAAAAAAGTGATAGACTGGAGATGGTTCAGAAGTATGACATTTTTAGTCAGCAGAGTGGGAGAGAGACTTGTAATATTTTTAATTACAGAAATATAACAAGGAACATAGTAATTTCATTTGGGGAAGTGAAACATTTAATCTAAATCATCAGCATAAGTACAAAATCAGAAGATTTTATGCAAGATTAAAATTCTTTTCCCTCCTTCTCCAGACAAGAGGAACAGGATCCAAAGTAAACTGCTGATTAACAGTTGTTAATTAAAACAAAGCACAACTAGATGATCAGGTTTTACAGACAAACATTATGAAAAGAATGCACGTCAAACAACTAAGTGTAGCATGATGCTCTATCATTGATGATGGTGGGTGGGGGGGGAGCATGGTGACACAGTGGTTAGCACGCTGCCTCACCGCACCAGGGACCTGGGTTCGATATCCAGCTTGGACCTCTGTTTATGTGGAGTTTGCACGTCCTCCTCATGGGTTCTCCATAATCCAAAGATATGTGGGTTAGGTGGATTGCTAAATTGCCCCTTAGTATCAGAGGGACTAGCTAGGGTTATAGGGACAGGGCCTGGATGGGATTGTGATCTGTGCAGAAGGGCCTCCTTCTGCACCATAGGATTCTATGACAGGATGTAGTTGAGGATTGAATGGTACATTTCACAGAACCCTTCCTCATGGATTTAATGGATTGGGTTAAATGCACATTGCAACAAATGATACTGTGGATAGAAGGAGCTTGGTGGACCAACATGGCCTTTTGATCATCCATGCTTTTCACTGATCTGGTCAGATATAAGCAGTTAATAGTTTACTTGATTTGGCAATATGGGATAATAAATGCAACAATAGATGGAGCAAAGATGTATAACTGTTATCTGAACGTAAACTTTCTCCTTCCCAATCTCTACTCAGCAATCAAGCATGAACATGCACAGGAACACTGGTTAAGTTGTCAATGCTTTCTTGCATTCAAGGCCGTGCAGTCACCTCTTGATTCCCAAACAGTGACCGCTTTTCTTGGAATAATGCTAGTTCCACTTCCAATTTCTCCATCTGCTGTCTCAGCTCTGTTACTAAGTTAAACAATGACTGTAGAACACAAGACAAACAAGAGAACAGAAAAAGAACTGACCAGAGCAAATGGTGAAAGAAAAGAAATTGCAGACAGGGTGAGAAGTTTCTAAAAAAAAAATATACACAACACATTTTAGCTGAAGTTTACAGCAAAACAAATACTTACACTGAATTTATTAAATATATAATATCCTGAGAAACTAAAATTCCTGCCTGCATACATTATTATTAACAGTAAATGTGAAAATCAATTTATAATTCTATAGAACGTGGGTAGTACAGTGACACAGTGGTTAGCACTGCTGCTTCACAGCACCAGGGACCTGGGTTCGATGCTGGCCTCAGGTCACTCTGTGTGGGAGTTTACACATTTTCCCCATGTCTGCATGGGCTTCTTCTGGGTGCTCTTCCACAATCCTCAGGATATGGTGGTTAGGTTCATTGGCCATGCTAAATTCTCCCTCAGTGTACCCAAACAGGTGTCAGATTGTGACAATTAGAGGATTTTCAAAGTAATTTCATTTTCGATACTAATAAATAAAACTTTTTAAAAAACTTAAAACAATTTGCAATATCATTGTGAACAATTAATGATTTATTCACTTCCGCTCAGAACCAATAACAATGCTACAGACTGGAATAACTACTTTAAACGATCTATTCATTGATTCTTTCCGAGATTTGTTTTTTTAAGAAGTCCTACAGTAAACAGACAACATCATTTTTGAGACAAAACCAAGCAGCCTAGACCAAATGAACTAAAGGTTGGAATCTGAGGACCCTAGTGAATTATGTAAAGTTGTCATTGCATCCCATAGGTAGGTATGGTCAAACCCAATCATGACCTCAGTTAACTTCGCAACAGGGGCAGCTACGTGACTAACAATCTGAAGTGGAAGTCTTAGCTAGCACTGAATTCCAGCCCTAATCAGGGCTGAGCAAGTCATGGCCCAGCAAATCCACTGCAAAGTGTTACAATAATGGATAAAGAATTTGGAATTGCTGCATGATGGAAATTCAGAAGATGCGAATGAAAAACACTGACAGGATTCCAGAACAAAAGAGAGTCTAAAACAGATTTAGAGCGAGCGCGCGCGCGAGGGGGGGGCAACGGGGGAGAGAGCGCGCGCGCAGGGGGGGGGGGGGGGCAACGGGGGAGAGAGGCGCGCGCGCAAGGGGGGGCAACGGGGGAGAGAGCGCGCGCGCAAGGGGGGGGCAACGGGGGAGAGAGCACGCGCGCAAGGGGGGGGCAACGGGGGAGAGAGCGCGCGCACGCGAGCGAGCAAGAGAGAGAGAAGCCAGTCAAAATATATTGTGCAGCATTTACAGTGAAGCAAATTATTAGATGTTTGCCTCACCTCAGTGTCTTTGTATCTCTCCTCATATTCCAACCTGTCCTTTTCCATCGCACCCAGCTTTATTTTCAGGTTTGATACCTCAGCCATAAGGTCCAATTTCTGAGTCTCCAGTGATGTTCTGCTGAGGAGCTCCTGAAACAAAAAGCATGTCTTCATAAGCTGCTCCAAATAAACATAATGCAGCTTCCTCGAAGTGGTAATTGGTCAGATTTCTGCTCTGTGCCCACTGCCCTTGTGGATTTTCTTCCGTGCCTGTCCTGCCCAACCTTCTAACTCTTGCTCGGTGAGTTCCAGGCAGTGTAGCTTCCTCAAGGTTCAGTATCACAGTCCAGCTCTATTAGACTGAAGAATATAGCCCCTCTTCTTTAAGAAAAGAAAGCTAACTGTTGTAAATCAGACAAGTTAAAGGTCCTATTGAAATTGACAGGCCAGGAAGACGTTAAATGTTACAGTCAGTTCTGGTGGTGGGCAGGGGGTAAGAATGATGATGGTGGTGGATGGTAGCAGTGGAGGAGGAGAAGGAAGAAAGAGGTGTGTGTGTGGGTGGGTGGTGGTGATGATGTTGGACTGGGTGATAGTGACCCAGTAAAAGTTTGTACTTCTGAGCAGTTGCCATTCAAACCACTGCATGTGAAGTTTTGAGTGGAATTTCTAGTCTACTTTTGGATTTGCCCTCCCATGCCCACATGAGGAGCTCAGAAGTTACGGGGTCTAACTGCAAAAGAACAAGGAACAACAGAACAAGGGAGCTGGCTCAAAGTGAGATTTTTAAGCACATTCTTGCTCAAGGGTGGTATTTTAAGTAAGTGGAGGCATATTTTAGGAGTCTGTGACTCCTTTGCTTATCCAATAAGTTCTGTTGAAGTATTTTGGCTAATGGGAACTCACATGACGCGAGTTACGTCTGTCTTTTTGTATGAAGAATATTCCTTGCTTCTGTTTTACTCAGCACCCTTCCACAGCTTTTTTCTAGTACTTTGATTACTATATCAGCACTGCTTATGCACTCATCCAGAATTGGGAAAAGATCATGAATTTTGCTTCCACTCATCTCTTACGTTCATGTGGTCTATCTCCAACATTTCCCCTCCTCGAATTCCTGATCTCAGTTTCTGGGGATAGACTGTTCAACAGTTGTACGTGGCACAAAGGAAGATGGTTGTGGTGGTTGGAGACCAAGTATCTCAGCTCCAGGACATCTCTGCAGGAATTCCTCAGGGAGTGTCTTTGGCCCAACCATCTTCAGCTGCTTCATCAAAGGCCTTCCTTCCGTCATATGCTCAGAAGTGAGGGTGTTTGCCGATGATTGCACAATGTTCAGCACCCTTCACAATTCAGTGACTGAAGCAGTCCATGTCCAAATGCAGCAAGACCTAGACAATATCCAGGCTTGGACTGACAAGTGCCAAGCAATAACCATCTCCAACAAGATAGACTCTAACCATTGCCCCTTAGCATTCAATGGCATTACCATTGCTGACGCCCCCACTATAAACATCCTGGGGTTACAAAAGACCAGACACTGAACTGGACAGCCATATAAATATGGGTACTAAACAGGTCACAGGCTAGGAATTTGGTGGCCTCCCAAAACCTGTCCACCATTTTCAAGGCACAAGTCAGGAATGTGATGGAATACTCTTCATTTGCCTGAACAAGTGTAGCTCAAGAAGTTCAATACCATTCAGGACAAAGCAGCCGACTTTATTGTGATCGTTCCACAAACATTCACTCCTCCACCACTGATGAACCATGAAAGCAATGTACACAATCTACAAGATGCATTGCAGGAACTCACCAAGACAGTACCTTCCCCTTCCGAACCCATAACCACTTCCATCTAGAAGGCCAAGGGCAGAAGATACCTGGGAAGATTAGCACCTGGAGTTTTCCCTTCATGCCCTGGCTGCATCTGAAGTTAGTGATTTAAATCTCTTCTGCTGGATGGTTCCCGGCCCAACTGTTCAGGGAAAGTTAGTACTTCTGGCCAGGTAAACCCTTATGTGGGAACTGCCTTGGAATGATCCCTAAATGTGACATAGGAAGTTATGAGCTTACATGGTTATCAGTAACTTCCCCACCCACTTCCTAAAATAGAATCAGGGAAGTTGTTTCCACTAGCGGGTGACACTAGAGTTAGAGGGCATGGCCTCAAAATAAGGGGGGGCAGATTTAGGACTGAGGAGGAACTTCTTCAGAAGAAGGGTTGCGAATCTGTGGAATTCCCTGCCCAGTGAAGCAGTTGAGACTATCTCATTGAATGTTTTTAAAGGCAAGGATAGATAAATTTTTGAACAATAAAGGAATTAAGGGTTATGGTGAGCAGGCGGGTAAATGGAGCTGAGTCGACGAAAAGATCAGCCATGAACTTACTGAAGGGCGGAGCAGGCTCGAGGGGCCAGATGGCCTACTCCTGCTTGTGTTCCTATAGCTGAACTTTCCTTTTGCTCCATCTGACCCCCCCCCCATCTCCAGCCTCTTCTCAACAACATAAATCAACTGGTCTATTTCACCAAATTTCTATTGGTCTTCAGTTCTGAACAGTTATATTGGGCTTGAAACATTGGGTGGGACTTTACAATCTGGCTCGCCCCAAAATTGTAAAACCCTGCCCGAAGTCAACGGACCTTTTCATGGTCCACCCTTCACCTGCTCCAATTCCCGTAGCAGGCGTGACGGTAAATATCTGGCCATTAAACTATTTTTCTCTCCACAGAGTTTATTAGGTTTTTATTTTTGATTCACCTTAACCTGTGTTAATAATTAGATGCAGTAATGTTAAAAAGTGACTTGACACCAACAAAATCATAGTAAGCTGGGCATATTGATCGCAATTAAGGCAAATTTTAGACAAAGGAAAGCATTCAGAATATCAGTGACCATTCTGTTCTTTGAAAATATTATCAACTTCTCGGTAACATTCTGTAACTTCCCCCATGCACATCATCTTTAAACATTGCTTTATTTAAAAGATCTCAAACCTCAAAGCCAGTTGGCTTCATAGTTCAAAAATCTTTCTCCCAATCATTCCCCTCGTACCTGTTGTAACATCTCTTCCGTGCCATTCAACTTCTCTCGGTGCTCATCCAGACAACACTCCAGGTCTCGAATCTTTTCCCCTTGGGCTTCCACTTGGTCTGTTAAAACACTCACCTGTGAAACAAAGTACGACTTCTGGTATAGTAACATTGAGAAATCGTCAGCTTCATAAAAATATCTTACTTCTTTAAGTTACCAAAGTTGCTCATTATTATAGCTGCAAACTTTGCACATATTTAGAATACCAAATCTTAGCTTGCCCGTTGATTAAACAGTTTCATGTTTATTCTGCATCCGATTAAAGCATGTTCCATCACGCCTGAAAAGCTCAAGAATGAGAAACACATTTTTCAGCTGAAGTTCCACAAGAATGGTGGTTTCAAATCCAATTGCAGGATGCAAAAAACTTAAAACATTTTTACGATGTGTAATGCACTAAACACAAGTAGGGCACTTGAAGTTTCTAAGATTGCCATATGCAAGGGCAACTAGTTAATCTATTTATAAAACATGTCTGAAATTAAAGAACTCAAGTGTTTTGCAATAAATGTCCCTTAAGCATTTTATTTGAATATTTGATTCAACATGTCTTTGTAAAGCTAGTTCAACAATTAAGTATAAATGAAAAATCTTGATGGTTAAAAACAATGTCAAACTTTCTCACAACAGTCCTCATTCAAATGTTTAAAAAACACCTAGGCTGGAATTTTACCGCTCCACTCGCCACGGGAATTGGAGTGAGCGAGGGGCAGACAATGGGAGGTCCGTTGACCTTGGGCAAGATTTTACGGGTTTTGGAATGAGCGAGGCCATAAAATTCCATCCCTAATGATTGACTTCGTTCAATTATAGTGCGAACAATTGATTTAAATTTTGATGGAATATAAATTAATCTCAACAAGAGCCTGTCTGGTAATTGAAATTCATTAAGAAGTCTCACAACACCAGGTTAAAATCCAATAGGTTTATTCAGTAGCACAAACCACTAGCTTTTGGAGTGCTGCCTCTTCATCAGGTGAGCGGGGAGTTCTGATCACAAACATGGCTTATAAATGCACACACTCAGTTTACAGAATATTGATTAGAATGCGAGTCTTTACAGCTAATTATGTCTTAAAGGTGCAGACAATGTGAGCAGAGATAGCATTAAACCAGTGGTCTCCATTTATTTGAAATCAGCTTGCACGTTTCCCCAGAGGATGAGGTTGCAAACTTGCCTGGACAAGGAGGAGATTTTGCAAAGCATCCAACTTTCTACAGAATACCCACGTTGCATGAATGAGTAAAAACAAATGGGGCGGGATTTGTCAGCCGCATTTGCTCCAAAACCAGAAATTCCTGCCCGAGGTCAATGGACCTTTCCACAGTGTCCCCCTTGCCTGCTACGATTCCTGTGGCAGGCAGAATGGGAAAATTCTCCCCACTGACCATGAAGAGGCTGAGAGCAACATACACAGTGTCAACTCATACAGGCAGGAAAAAGATGAAAAAAAACTCAAAGCAAGTTATGCAGTTATTTTTAAAAAAAAATTCTCAGAATGCACAGTGGTTAGCACTGCTGTCTCACAGCGCCAAGGACTCAGGTTCAGTTCTGACCTTGGGTCACCATGTATGAGGTATGCATGTTCTCCCTGTGTCTGTGTGGGTTTCCTCCAGGTGTTCCAGTTTCCTCCCACACTCCAAAGATGTGCAGGCTAGGTTGATTGGCCATCGTGCACTACCTCTTATGTCAGGGTGATTAGTAGGGTAAATACATGGGGTTACAAGAATACAGCCTGGGTGGGATTGTGGTCGGTGCAGATTCAATGGGCTGAGTGGCCTCCTCCTGCATTGATCTGTCTGTCCCTAATTGGTGAGTCAGTCTTGAACTATTATCATTGGATAGGCACATTAACATCAGTGTTGATTTTGATCTTGAGGTGAAATATTCTAAATCCCAACCGAAATACACATCTCTTATCCTGTCTAAACAGACATCACAATACTATTAACTGCACTGTATCACAAGCCCATTCAAATATTGTAGAAGTTATAAATGAAAACAGGATGTCCTGAAATAAAGACTCAGGTCTGGCAGCATCTGTGGGACAAAGAAACAGAGTCAATGTTTCAGAGCATACTGGATTCGAGACGTTAACTCCTCTCTCCACAGATGCTGACAGCCCTCCGAGATTTTCCAGCACTCTGTTTTTATTTCTGATCTCCAGCATCTGCAATTCTTTGCTTTTCACAATCATAACTTAACAGAGTTGTCAAGTCGTCATTTTACTTACTTGCAAAACCAAGGACTCTTTATCTCCTTCTAGTCTTGCCAGTCTATCCTGGTATGGATCACCAGTGACAGAGATATGTCCATTCGCCTGTGAAGGGTAAATGTCCAAAAAATAAGCTGGCTTTCTTCTTTCACAGTTGTATGACAGAAAAATGTATCATTTACTACAAAGGTTTTTCTGGGATAAAGGACATTCATAGATGAAATCAGGGAATGACTCAGCAATCAACAGCAGACATATATGACTTGGGAAACTATCACTAATCTGTCAAATCTGGAAACACAGCTGTTCTTGAAAAAGACAGAGTTTACAGAAAATTAGATGGTATTTAGATTAAATGAAATTGAACTCACAAAAGCATATCCAGCACTTGAGTATAATTGTCATCTGCAGGTTCAGCTTAAAAAGATGGTAGCACAGTGGTTAGCACTACTGATTCACAGCATTAGGGATCCAGGTTGAATTTTGACCTCAGGTCGCTGTCTGTGTGGAGTTTGCACTTTCTCCCTGTGTTTGCATGGGTTTCCTTCGAGTGTTCCAGTTTCTTCCCACCCTCCAAAGATGTGCAAGTTGATTTGCAGGGTAAACGAGTGGGGTTATTGGAATAGGGCCTGGGAGGATTGTTAGGTGGTGAGTGTTGAGAACAAGCTACCAGAGGTAGTAGTAGAGGCAGTTACAATTTTAGTGGCAGCACGGTATTATTTTAATCCTTTTTTATACCCTGTGGAGCTTAGTACAAGTTTTCTCCACAACAAGAACTTAAACTACATATGGCAAAGAATGTTTTCCCCTGATTTCTTTTAAAAAATTTCATTTTATGACATCAAGGTTTTGAATAACTGTATAAACAAATAAAAAGTTTCCTAGTGCTCCTTGCCCTACAAACACCTATTTCTCACAAGAGAAAATATTGGAAAATTTTAGCAAGTCCTGGCAATATTTGTAAGGAGAGAAAATAACTGATGTTTTGAGTCCAGACCATCAGCTCTTTTCTCTCCTTAAGATATTGCCAGATCTGCTGAGATTTTCCAGCATTTTCTCTTGGTTTCAGATTCCAGCATCCACAGTAATATGCTTTTACCTATCTGCTCATAATTACTTGTGTCCGCTTTAGTGGGACAACCTTCCTTCATTCCTCTCTTATCTATTCAATCATAATTACTGAATTGCCAGCAGTGACTTCCTTCCCCTGCAACTCCCCGAGGGAAGTCTAAAACTAGAGGGTATAGGTTTAAGGTGAGAGGGGAGAGGTACAAAAGTGTTTTTCACACAGAGGATGGTGACTGTCTGGAACAAGCTGCCAGAGGTAGTAGTAGAGGTGGGTACAAATTTATCTTTTAGAAAGCATTTAGATAGTTACATGGGTTCAAGGGGTATATAGGGATATGGACCAAATGTAGGCAGTTGGAATTAGTTTAGGGATTTAAGAAGGACAACAAGGACAATTTGGGCCGAAGGACTTGTTTCCATGCTGTAAACCTCTGTGAATCTATGACTCTGTAACCTATTTGGGTCTTTCCTTGTCTTGTACTGTTCACCATATATATCCTTCTCTGTGATGATCTCATCTGGAGACATGGAAACAGTAAGCAAAACTTTCCACATTTTTGTTAAACCGAGCATTGAACATCCAGTCTCAAACTAAACACGGAGACAATTTACATCACTGTTCTTTCCTGTTGTTTGTTTCCTCACATTCTTACTCACTGCTTCCAATGCCAGCCAATTCAACCCCAAGCTGAACTTTCTATATACTCCCTATTAAAAAAACTGATAATTTAACTTCTAATGTCACCACCTCCATCTACCTTCCACTGGATATCTCATCTGCGCTGTCAGCAGTGGCTCAGTGGTAGGGGGTTCTCACTTGTCTCAGGAAGCTGTAGGGTCATGCCCTACTGGTTGGTTGGTGGTGTCAGTGCTCCCTGCATTGCCAAAGGTACAATCCTTTGACCAAAGAACAGAGACTGCCCTATCCAGTGGAAGCAGAAGCTCCATTGCATTACTTCAAACAGCCAAGAGTGTTCATCCTGATTTTTTATCCCTTAACCAACATCCCCAAAATGTTGTGATTATCTCATTATTGTACACAAGTTGTTTGCCATATTTCCTCCTTAACAACTGTTGAAGGGAGATTTAAAGAATAAGTTTAGAGAGAAAAATACCCTTGGTTTAGGTGCCTGTATAACAATTTATATTAGTAGGAATAAATAGTATATAATAAGAACATGTAAATTTACCATGGTTGTATAATTATACAATCACAAAGGATATGCATGAAAACTCCGCCACGTTGACAGGAGCTCAGGATAGTGAAACGATACAAGCTTTTAGCCACATTCCTGAACAGCATTAGAGGGCTTGAACACAAGCTTGTGTACAGCAGACAACCGATACTGGTGACTGGTACCAGTCTATGATCTGAGGCCTCAGATGAAAATCAGACACGGAGGATTAGGGAGGACAGCCGTGGGAGATGATAAGGAGGCCCAGTGGACAAGAAATATTGTACATTCAAAGACTCCAGATGGGAGAAAGAAAGATAATATTGACTGAGGTACCATGAGGCCACAAGCTGATCATGCACAGGCCCACCTTATATACTGCCTTTTCATTGGATATGTGACTGCTGTTTGTAATCTGTAATCAATATAATTGGACAAGATCCAGCCGTGATGGGCTGTGTCGATGTTTGGAAAATGTAGAAGAATGGATGTTTTTGCTTTGTTGGTCGGAGAGAGGCACTGGGCTTAACAGAACCCATCTTCCCACCGGTGAAAATAAACCGTTTGATGCGAGGACCAATCCTGAGCATTGAATGATTTCTTTGAGATTCTCTCCTACTAACAACAACTACACTTCAAATAGCACTTACTGGCTGTGAAGTGTTTTGTGGTGCACAGAGGTTGTGAACGACACCACCATAAATGCAGTGTTTTCCTCTTTACACAATTTAATCCTTCACAAATATACGTAAACACAATGTCCTGTACTTACCCCATGTTAAAATTCAACTCCTCAAAAGCCATTCTCTCACTTTAAATGCATCAGGACAGAGTGATTTATGCTTTTCTGAATAACACGTTCAGCACAACACTGGAGTGAAATAATATTTGCTGTACCATTTACTGGAATCCTAAGCAACCTTGTTTGCTAAAACTAGGTTTTGAATTAGGTAGCGGCCACAGAGACACTAAACCACTATGGGAATGAATGCAGCTGTTCATACTAAATATGACGACTAAAGCATGTGATTGGTAACCAATTTATTCATCAGATTCATTACCAAAATCAATGTGTACATGACAACTGGAACCACCAATAAATAGGGAATTGCATTCATATTCTGCATGTCTGGCTTTAAAAAACTGGTCACATTAAAGAGCTGGTAAAGTGTTGGAAAAACCTTGCAAAATCATTGGTACAGAGCATGGCACTGTATGGGTGCAAGAGCTGAACCATCAGTAAGGTTGATGAGAACAGGAATGCAGTTATTGAAATGTGACTCTGGCAAAAGGTCTGGGGGAACTGTGCAGTGGCACAGTGGTTAGTACCGCTGCCTCGCAGCGCCAGGAACCCGTGTTCAATTCCCAGCTTGGATCACCGTCTATGCGGAGTTTGCGTGTTCTCTCTATGTCTGCATGGGTTTCCTCTGGGTGCTCCGGTTTCCTCCCACCATGCTAGTTAAGCACATTGGCCAAGCTAAATTCTCCCTCAGTGTACCTGAACAGGCGCTGGAGTGTAGTGACTAGGGAATTTTCACATTGCAGTATTAATGTAAGCCTCTCTTGTGACTAATAATTAAATTTTAGAATCAGCCAGACAGAGCAAAGAATCTGTGAATTCCGTCCAACAAGAAAATCAAGAGCCCCAACATCTCATGGGCTTTTAGCTGAAGTGGAAATTGAGAAAGTATCACTATTGGAAAAACCAGGGAGAGAGTTTGGTATTGGTGACAAAAGAAGCTGAAACATCAGGAAAGGGCAGGTCAGGTTGGAGAAGGACTGGATTGATGGCCATCAGAAGCTGAGAGAGAGGAAGGAATACACCAAATCATGGTGAACAACGGGAAATGCCAATGGCTTCTAATAGATTATGATTAATTATGGATGGAAAAAAAATTGCAAGTTTTGTCACTGAACAGCAGTTTACTGCCCATGAAATACATATTTTTTCCAACTGCATATTTTTCAGTTCTTGTCTGCAGATACCGTAGTTGCTACTTTTTAAGCAAGGAGTGATACAAGCTATTTGGAAAGCCATTGTACATTTAAAATATTAGTAAGACTGTACAAGTCAGATTTTACCTGCAGATAACAATAATGTTTTTGTTTTATAATAAATTATTGATAGTAACTCTAAAATCTAATATTAAAGCAGCTAATTGCATTGTAAGTGAACACTCAGTATTGATAGCGACCAAAAACCTAAACCACATGGAAACAAGAGCTGCCTGCTTTCAGTTTCACAAAAATTGCAATATAACAATTCTATGTACTCAGACTAATTTAAAGGTAACGTTGAATATAACAACAGCATAAATTAGATATACCTCTAATTTAACAGACTGCAGATCTTTGCCCCATGCAGCATTACAATTTGAACAGAAAACTAGACAGCACTTGTTGATTACAAGTAGAATTCAGCAGAAGAAAACAGAGTCAAATGTTGCTGATCTTACCTTCTTCAACCATTTAAAGTGCTTGTAGATATCCATTTCTCTCTCTATTCTGGTAAACATCTAGTGGGGAGAACTAAAGTCCCTTTAACAATGTGGCACTAGTATTAGGCAGTGAACTTTGTTAAAAGGGTGAGATAGTTGGTTTGCTGCTTTAAGCCCAGCTGCCCCTGTCTGTTTGGGGACACACTAGCGAGTCCCCAGCTGTTACAGACTTCCTTTAAAAAAAAAATCCCACATTTACCATAATCATTCAACCAGGAATGTGCTCCAGTTTATCCAAACTATCCCAGATGGGAAATTTTTGTGTGTTAAGATAGTCTTGCTTTGCTAGGAGATTAATACAAGCTGGATTTGATCACCAAATCACGTCAACAATGTGTTATACTCTACTGGCATTTGCTTTAAATTCACACTCATTATCCATAAGTTTGGATAGTTAGTAGTAGATTGTAGAAACAGTTTTTAGCAGTGTCCTTAAATAAATAAGGAGTACAATTCATACACTCATTCAGCCTTTAAAGCTGAATAATGTCCCCTCACACAACATAATCAGAGTGTTTATGAATATGTGTAATTACAATATGCCCATTTTTTTTAAAAAAAGTTTCATTTTTAACAATAAAACAAAAGGGGAAAGCCAGTCACCAGCTTTCTCCCTAAGCAGTAATTAGCAATGATTAGCATTTCATATCCATCATCATAATTCAGTTCATAGTAGTGTCCATTAGAAATATTCCTACATAAACACACTATGTTCTAGACCGGGGATAATCTTCCAAATCTCCAGACACCTCATATGCCCTTTGGGGTCACAATAGATAAATTCCTCTCCACACTTGCCACATCTAACCTTTCAATGATACAGCTACTAATTGTCCCCCTCCCACTGCAACTTCCTCTCCATCTTTGGACAGGTGTCCTGAAACCTGGCCAACAGTGCCATCTAGACTCTTGCTCCTTGCTGCCGAGATCAGAATCACTTTTGCCCCCAATTACCAATGCATTCCTTTTGGCTTCCCACTTGAATGGGAAGATGTTGTGGCCATTTTAGTCAACCCCAATTCAAACAAGCCAAAAGTACCTCAAAACTCTTTGGATCATTGCAAAGATTGAAGATCCTGCACACTGTGTTCCCTTACCTGCCCCATTCACAGTCACACCCTCCTGTAACCCCACTCACCAAATTAGAAACTCTATCCGAAGTGGTGTGATTGCTTCCCAGTACAAAGTATTCAGGTAACTTTCCCCCTCCCTGATGCAGTGTCTGCAATTTAATGACACTGAGCCAAAGCTCTTCAAACCATAGACAACTGCAGCAGATGTGTTTGCCTCGAGTCTCACTGACATCCAGAAGCTCCCACATGCTGCAGCCTTAACACAGTATTTTCCCTTCCATCCTTAATGTGTTTAATTATTCACTTTTGCCCCTTCACTACTGTATATTATTTTGAACTTTAGGACCAGAACAGACCTTCACCACTTCCACACACTTACCCAGCAGTAGCTCCTTTCCCAGTAGTGGATTAAGAAGCAATTCCTACAGGATGAAAACTGTAGAAAAAGCAAATGGAAAGGAAAAGAACATCTCCTCCCCAACTCCCAGGCACGCACTCAGTTTCAAACCTGCACTCAGTTGCCTTAGCTGCACTGAAAAGCCTTGAACTTACAATAAACTGGAGCTAA
The DNA here is from genome assembly GCA_024679065.1 of Sphyrna mokarran. Classification (NCBI taxonomy): domain Eukaryota; kingdom Metazoa; phylum Chordata; class Chondrichthyes; order Carcharhiniformes; family Carcharhinidae; genus Sphyrna; species Sphyrna mokarran. The sequence continues at coordinate 5,630,157 of JAGIQG010000008.1, read as the reverse complement.
AGAAATGCTATTCAATCAGCTAGCTAATTAACTACTCAGCTCTCTCAGCAGAGTGTATTTACCCTGCCTAAGGCTGGAAGAAATAAATAAACTTACTCTACTTCCACAGTGCTCTCCAGTTGCTGCTAATTACAAACTAGACTTCAACAATAACACGTTAAGCTCTCCCACTCACCAAACTCTCTGGCACACATTCCGACCCAAAGCTGCACTGAATTTATAGTACAGTAATGCAGGAGTAGCTTCAGAAAATTATCTTCAAAACCCTAAACACCAGGACGTCTCAAGCTTCCCTGAATGGCCAAAGCTAAGAGAGGGGCACAATTCAAACTAGTTAAAGGCAAATTCTGGATGTCAGAAAGTTCTCGGTAAAACCAGTATACATACGAGCAGAAGTAGTCCATTTTTCTTATCGAGTTTGCTCTGCCATTCAAGGAACTCAGAACTAATCTGATCAATGAATGATTGCAACTGGGACAGAGTAGTGGAAATAAAATTCTGGAATCATTCACAAAGCATCTGAACACTGTAGGTTATAAAACTGTAGATTATTGCTTAAGATGGTCTGAATGGTTGCTGATAATTTAGAATCACTAGAACATGTAATAGTAGATTTCACTGAGCACTGCCTATGCTTTGCTGATTTCTACCTGAAAGAATTTCCTTACTGTTTGCTTTGTCCAACTGCAACACTAATGAAAGCATTCATAGAATCATAAAGTGAAGAAGCTTTCAGCCCATCGAGTCTGCACTGACATTTTAGAAACACCTAAACTCCCACGTAATCCCATCTGCCAGCGCTTGGCCCATAGTCCTGAAGGTTGAGATGTGTCAAGTGCACATCATAACCACTGTGCAACAGTGAGTGGCACACTGGTTAGCACTGCTGCCTCACAATGCCAAGGACCCAGATTCACCTCCTGGTTTGGGTTACTATCTGTGAGGAGTCTGCACTTTTCCCCCCCATATCTGCGTGGATTTGCTCCAGGTACTCTGGTTTCTTCCAAAATTCTAAAAGACATAGAACATAGAATACTACAGCACAAACAGGTCTTCACCCCATGAACTGCACCCATCATATCCCTACCTACCGGGCCTATCTATAATCCTCAATCCCATTAAATCCAATGTACTTATCAATAAGTGATGTACTCATCAAAACATGCTGGTTAGGTGCACTGGACGTGCTAAATTCTCCCTCAACATATCCAAACAGACGCTGGAAAGTGATGACTAGGGGATTTTCACAGTAACTTCATTGCAGTATCAACGTAAGCCTATTTGTGAGTAATAAAAAACTTTTTAAAGGGGGTGAGGCAATTCCCCAGGCAGTGCATTACAGACTCTTGGTAAAACAGCTTTTTCTCACATCCTCCCTAAATCTCCTGCCCCTAACCTTGAATCTATGTCCTCTCGTGACTGACCCTTCAACTAAGGGGGAACAGCTGCTTTCGTATCCACTCTGAGCATGCCCCGCATAATCCTGTAGACCTCAATCAGGTCGCTCCTCAGTCTTCTCTGCTCCTACGAAAACAACCCAAACCTACACAACAGAAAAACATGAACTAGGAGCAGGAGTAGGCCATCTGGCCCCTCGAGCCTGCTCTGTCATTCAGTAAGATCATGCCTGATCTTTGGACTCAGCTCACCATAATCCAAAATTCTAAAAGACATAGAACGTAGAATGCTACAGCACAAACAGGTCTTTGCCCCAAGAACTGCGCCCATCATATTCCTACCTACCAGGCCTATCTATAATCCTCAATCCCATTAAATCCAAAGTACTTATCAATACAGACTTCCTTTACTGTTCAAAAATTTATCCTTGCCTTAAAAACATTCAATGAGGTAGCCTCAACTGCTTCACTGGGCAGGGAATTGCACAGATTCACAACCCTTTATGAAAAGAATTTCCTTCTCAATTCAGTTCTAAATTTGCTTCCCCTTATTTTGAGGCCATGGCCCCTAAATCTAGTTTCATCTGCCAGTGGAAACAACTTCCCTTCTTCTATCTTATCTATTCCCTTCATAATCTTGTATGTTTCTGTAAGACGTCCCCTCATTCTTCTGAATTCCATTGAGTATAGCCCCAGTCTACTCAGTCTCTCATCATAAGCCAACCTTCTTAATTCGGGAATCAACCTCGATATCATGCAGTGAGAAATCAGCTGCAGGAACATTAAGCCACAATGATTAACTTACAGTTCACTCGGCACCATTTGGGTCAAACAGGGTTGCACAATCAGGTTCAAAGGAATTCTTTCAGAGAGGAATGCTGCCCATTTGGAATCCAATACAAACATGGGAGGCAAATGGTAATGTAATTCAAGGCTTTGCACTAATCTGAAAGATTGGGTCACGTAACCAATGAGCACATCAGTTACTGTCTTGCACAGTACACATACACCTTTCTGGGACTTTCCTGTGTTAACTTTAAAGCATTCACATTGTTTGTAAATGTTCGTACGAAGAAATAAGTTGGAAATTAGTCAATCTCATATGCACTCAGATAGAACGGAGGTCTGTCGTAAGAGGAGGGGGGCATGTAAGATAGAGAATTGCATGTAGTCTCCATTTTTAAGTGGACATCCTTGTTTTGGTATCTCTAAAGATTACACCTATAAATTTATAACAGGAATCAAATTAATAGAATTGTCTTGTAATAATTCTGACTTCACAGCAATGGTGGCATAACACAGCTGAAAGTTAGGGCTGCACGTTTTAACTTCCTGTCTTCCTTCTGCTCCCTGTCCCCATCACAGCTTCATTAATTACCTTGCTAGCTTCGCTTGTCACTACAAGTAACTTAATTTTAACGTGCACTGAATACATGCAAAAAAAAAGCTCCTTCAACACTTTGATGTGGTTTGGCCAACTCCATTATGTACATTGGCCAGCAATAGTACGCAATCACCACAGGATGGCAGTGTCTGATCAGAGTCTCTCCACTGTATGGGAACAATGGGGATAAAAGCAGCCACAGGACGTGCCATGCTGGGCATTCACTCACTGCCACACATGAAAGGGCATTCACTCCCACGTTTCACTTACAGATTTGAGCATAACGTAGACTGACAACCTAGTGCCAAAGTGAGCACTGTATTGCTGAAAGTGCCATCTCACAGAGAACAGAACTTTATTGTCTATGCAAAAGTAGAAATTTGTATTTGGCTTCAGCCCCAGTACAACATAAGGATGGCACAGCGGTTAGCACTGCTACCTCAGAGCGCTAGGGACCCAGATTCGATTCCCGGCTTAGGTCGCTGTCTGTGTGGAACCTGTGCGTTCTCCCCATGTCTGCATGGAATTCCTCCAGGTGCTCCGGTTTACTCCCACAGTCCGAAAGACGTGCTGGTTAGGTGCTTTGGTCGTGCTAAATTCTCCCTCAGTGTACCCAAACAGATGCTGGAATGTGGTGGCTAGGGGGATTTTCACAGTAACTTCATTGCAGTGTTAATGTAAGCCTACTAGTGACATTAATCAATAAACTTTAAACTTTAATTCTTAATCTTCATACATTTATGCATTATATAATGTACATTCTCACCATACAAACACATTGCATTCTGCCACTAGAGAGATGAAGTGAAACCATCAGCCTATTCAGTGAATGGCACTCATTGAAGTTCTTCCTGTGTGCTAACCAATCATCCCTCCTTCAAGCAACACCACCTGAACACTAACACTTCATTTACCTCATCGCTGGTGGCAGGATCTTGCTGAAAACAAATCGACTTCACTTTGAAAGTCAGCCCTTTAGATAATTAAATCCTTACAGTGTAGGAGGCCATTCAGCCCATCAAGCCTGCACTGCCAACAATTCCACCCAGGCTCAATCCCCAAAATCCCATGTAATTACTCTGCTAATCTCCCTGACAGTCCCTGAAGGATCAATGCAACTAATCTGCATATCTTTGGGCTATGGGAGGAAATCGGAGCACTCAAGGAAATCCATGCAGACACAGGGAGAATACGCAAACTCCACAAAGACAGTGACCCAAGGGTGGAACTGTACCCAGGTCTCTGAAGCTGTGAGGCAACAATGCCACTCACCGTGCAGCCCCACAGATCGGTGTCCCATCCATTGGCTCTGTCTACATATCCCACTACCTTGGCAAAGCAGCCAGCATTATCAAGGAATCCACGCACCCTGGACATTCTCTTTTCCATCAAGAAAGAGATACAAAAGTCCGCGGCAATGTACCAACAGACTCAAGAACAGCTTCTTCCCTACTGCCATCAGACTTTTGATTGGACCTACCTTAATTTAGGTTGATCTTTCTCTACACTTGAGCTATAACTGTAATACTATGTTCTGCAATTTCTCCTTTGCTATACACAAGAACAAAGAAAATTACAGCACAGGAACAGGCCCTTCAGCCCTCCAAGCCTGCACCGATCATGGTGCCGGACTAAACTGAAACTCCCTACCCTTCTGGGAACCATATCCCTCTATTCCCATCTTACTCATGTATTTGGCCATACGCCCCTTAAAATGCACTATCGTACCTGCTTTCCTTGGTAGCACATTCCAGACACCCACCACTCTCTATGTAAAAAAACGTACAGTATGCTTGGTCTACATAGCGTGTAAGAAGCAATACTTTTCACTGTATACTAATACGTGTGATAATAATAAATCACATCAAGATGTCCTACAGTGATCGAGTGGTTAGAATAGAGCGAACACGAGATTTAAGATGAGTAGCAGGAAAAGAAAATAGAATGCAAAGCTACCAGAGATGTGCCTAAAGCTAACCCCGACCAATATTATAGAATAGGTTAGATAGATGGCTGAAAATATCAAACAAGAGCACGATGAGGGCTATTCATAGTTGTGTCCAAACACCAACACTGAATGTTCTGCCAAACAGCCAGTCTGTTCTCATTTTAGTAAATCAGTAATTACATTATAATTTCTGCTTTAATAGTTCTGTAGTGGCACAGCTAAGTATAATGCCTAAGCTGTTGCCCTAGCTAACTTGGCGGAAATCAGATTTATAATTTACAGCCGTTTGTCACCATCCCATCTGACAGTTGATTTATTTAAAGTAAAATACGAGGATGTGAAAGATAGCGTACAAATGCAAGCTTCATTTTTTCTGCATGCTTCCTCTGATCAGTGAGCAAAAAAAAAAATTTCACAGAATGGATAGCAGTGCACCAAATGATAAATTAAATCAGCAAGGGTGAAACAGATTAGAATTATAAAGCTGAATCATTGGATAGGTCCCACTGGAAAGTCAGTTTTGGTGTCCTTATCTGAGGAAGGATGTCCTTGCTAGAGGCAGTACAGCGAAGGTTTCCCAGGCTGATTCCTAGGATGGCAGATCTGTCATATGAGGAGAGACTAAGTCAGTTACAATTATATTCACTAGCAATCAGAAGAGTGACAGAAACGTATAAAATTAGAGAAGGTGGATTCAGAAAGAATGTTCCCGATGGTGGGGAAGTCTAGAACTAGAGGTCATAGTTTAAGGATAAGGGATAAGCCTTTTAGAACTGAGGTGAGGAGAAATTTCTTTATCCAGAGGGTGGTGAATGTGTGGAATTCACTACCACTGCACAATGCCTGATTCCAAGAAATGTGGGCGACGTGGTGGTTAGCACTGCTGCCTCACAGCGCCAGGGAGCCGGGTTCAATTCCTGGCTTGGGTCACTATCTGGAGTTTGTATGGGTGTTCTCCTTATGTCTGTATGGGTTTCCTCCAGTTTCCTCCCACTATTTGAAAGGCGTGCTTGTTAAGGTGCAATGACCTGAACAGGAGCCGGAGTTGGCGACTAGAGCAGTATCACAATAACTTCATTGCAGCGTAAATTAAGCCTTACTTGTGGCTAATAAAGAAACTTTGAAATTAGGTATAGCTCTTGGGGCTAAAGGGGTCAAGGGAAATGGGGGGTGGAGGAGGGAGGGGGGTGGAATTCAATTTGATGATCAGCCCTTATCAAGATGAATGGTGAGGTAGACTTGAAGGGCCGAATAGCCTACTCTTGCTTCTGGCTTTTATGTTTCTAAGGCCATTTGTGCTGCAATATCACATTGCAACCTAATCAGAATTGCTGCTGGGAAGATTAACAGCAAAGCAATAAACCCATTGTTAATTTTAGTTGTGGCACTAACAATCAAGGATGCCTATGACTCACATCCTCTTGGAACAGGTCATCCGAGGTGAAGTGTGTGTGTGTGTGTCTGTGTGTGTGTGTGTGTCTGTGTGTGTAAGGTTAGTTCCCATATTTGAAATTGATGTTTACAGTTGCGACCAGCAGTCAAATTATCTTAACCTGCTGTGACTGCGAGAGCTATTTACACTTATAAACGAGGTCAAATTAAAACAAAAAGCTGCAGCTTAAAAAGCAAAGGAAAAATGCAGCTGCAATGCTCAGACAAGATCTTCATTGAGGAATCCAGAAGAGGATTGCACTTACTCCCCTTTGAACAGGTTCAGGATTTAGATGCTTAAGTGATTATTGAGGTTTTAGAGAGGGGTGGGATAGAGGTTAGCTGAATGAAGGTTCCCCTGTTGAACCACTGGCAAAGTGTGCAAAGTTGAAAATCAAGGAGCAGCAACCCACCAAATACTTTTACTCGTAAAATAAATGAATACTGTAATTCCAGGGCTGCTGGGAGTGTGAGCTGTTTAACAAAACTGGACAACTACTTCAAAGACAAGCCCTTCCAATCAATAACATGTGACGACTTTTCACCATTTCGCTACGAATGAGTTGATATATTCAAGAACATGGACGAAATGGTGGCACAATGGTTAGCACTGCTGCCTCTCAATGCCAGGAACCCAGTTTCAATTGCTGGCTTGGGTCACTGCCTGTGCGGAGTCTATACATTCTCCATATTTGCATGGCTTTCCTCTGGATGCTCCAATTTCCTCCCACACTCCAAAGACATGCAGGGCAGATAGACTGACTTTGCTTTTTGTCCCTTAGTGCCCCAAGATGTGTAGGGGTGGCACAGTGGTTAACACTGCTGCTTCACAGTGTCAGGGACCTGCATTCGATTTCCAGCTTGGGTCACCATCAGTCTGCATGTTCTCTCCGTGTCTGCATGGATTTCCTCCAGGTGCTTCGGCTTCCTCCCACATCTGAAAGATGTGCTGGTTAGGGTGCATTGTTCATGTTAAATTCTCCCTCAGTGAACCCTAACAGGTGCCAGAGAATGGCGATTAGAAGGTTTTCATCGTAACTTCACTGGAGTGTTAATGTGAGCCTACTTGTGACTAATAAATAAACTTTTTGCTTCTAAAACAAATGTTGCCTTTGTCTACATGTCCCTGGAGCAAATTAAACAAAAAGCAGAGAAACTTAAAGAACCGAGGAACAAAAAACAAAACAGAACAGATGAAAGTAGATGATCTATTCCAAGTTGCTCACCAGGTGACTCTGTAACCATTCAGCTAGAAGTTCTGCAGTAGAGTCTGGTATCTGACACCGCAGTCCATCCTTCTCCTCACTCTCCATTAATTCCAGCAGTCCACGGAGATCTTCTACTAGGTGCAATACACGCAGCCCACCGATATAGGGGGAGTTTGGTGACTGGCAGTCGAAGAGGCCATTCGTGTAGTCTAAGCTCTTTGAACCTGGTCAAAAAATAACAGGGGGGCGGGGAGAAAGTTACTTCTCATGAGCATCTTAATGAGATGCCAACTCACAGCTGGTTCTTGGGCTGGAAATTGGTCAGTAATAGCCGAGATACATAATAAGTTCATTTTCAAAGGAACAATAAAGAGCAGTTACCTAGAAATACCTGGTTGCTGATAGTTGTCCAGACCACCTACTTACCTGATCTGGTCCCCCCCAAGTTAACACTATAGTCGAGAAAGCCCACCAACACCTCTACGTTTTTAGAAAGCTAAGGAAATTGGCGTGTCAGTTACAACTCTCACCAACTTTTATAGATGCACCATAGAAAGCATTTTTTCTGGTTGTATCACAGCTTAGCATGGCTCCTGCTCTGCCCCAGACTGCAAAAAACAACAAAGGGTGAGGAACGTAGCTCAATTCATCATGCAAACCAGCCTCCCATCCACTGACTCTGCCTCGGCAAAGCAGCCAGCATAATTAAAAATTTCACGCACCCCAGATATACTCACTGTCACCTTCTTCCATCAGGAAAGAGATACAAAAGTCTGAGATCACATACCAACTGACAGAAAAACAGCTTCTTCCCTGCTGCCATCAAACTTTTGAATGGCTCTACCTCGCATTAAGTTGATCTTTCTCTACACCCTAGCTATGATTGTAATACTACATTCTGCACTCTCCCGTTTTCTTCTCTATGAACAGTACGCTTTATCCATATAGTGCACAAGAAACAATACTTTTTCACCGTACAGTAATACATGTGACAATAATAAATCAAATCAAAAGGCTTTCACACAGGCTAACATACCAGAAGTAAAACCCCGAAAGCCTCATAATGTAAACAATACTGTAATACTGAGCTCCCACAGCATGTACACAATGTAAAATTCCTTTTTACCAACAAACCCTGAGAACAGCACTTAATATTTGATTATAATGCAGATCAAATGATGATAGGTAAATGCAACCTGAATTCATTAGGAAGAGAATTCTAAATGTGGTAAAATGACAGATGTGAATAATCAAAGCTTCCAAAGAAGGACAGATAAACAATACATAATAAATTAACAGATTCCATGCTACTTTGGGCTTGTGAGTGATGTGAAGGAATATCACAAAATAATGCTTGTGAATGAGATATCATTATTGAAGATGTGAAGTTGTGGCGTTGGATTGGGGTGGGCACAGTAAGGAGCCCCATAATACCAAATTAATGTCCAACAGGTTTATTTGGAATCATGAGCTTTTGGAGCTCTGCTCCTTCATCAGGTGAGTGCACTCATCTGATAAAGAAGCAGTGCTCTGAAAGCTCGTGATTCCAAATAAACTTGTTGGACTTTAACCTGATGTTATCATTATTGAAGAAACATTGGATGTCGTTCCTAGATGTTTCAGAGGTTTGGAGGCAGGACAAACTGAATTTGTACTTGCAACAAAGGTTTTATTTTATATTTACAGAGCTAAAAGGATTCTAGGTAACTTTTACACTTATTGGAACTGACTGGACAAAGCATTAACCTATCTATTCATTTCACAGATGTCATCAGGATGGCTCTCTATTTTTAGAGATTTCTGTTTTTAAATCAGAAAGATGTGAGGTTTGTTTTAAAGCAAAATACCACATGCTGGAATCTGAAACAAAAACAGGAATGCTGGAAAATCTCAGCAGGTCTGACCAGCCTGTGGAGAATAGAGCCAACGTTTAGAATCACGATGAGTCCACTGGCTCTAACCAACGGTCACACAGACTCAAAATGTTAGCTTTATCCTCTCTCCATGGACGCTTTCAGATCTGAGATTTTCCAGCATTTTACGCTTTTATGAAATTTGTTCTCCTAGATTACCCTTTAGGTCTGGATTATTCCTAACCAATAAATTCAATTCTAAGTATTTTTAAACAAAATCAAATAGAAAACCTTTTCACTGTTTTTCCCAACATAATTATACATGGCAATGCCAAGTATGGGTGGCATGGTGGCACAGTGATTAGAGCTGCTGCCTCACAGTGCCTGGGACTTAGGTTCAATTCCGGCTTCGAGTCACTGTCTGTGTGGAATCTGCATGTTCTCCCCGTGTGTAGGTTTCCTCCAGGTGCTCCGATTTCTTCCCCCAGTCTGAAAGATGTACTGGTTAGTGCATTGGCCATGCTAAATTCTCCGTCAATGTACCCGAATGTGAAGCAACTAGAGGATTTTCACAGCAACTTCACTGCAGTGTTAATGTAAGACTGCTTGTGACTAATAAATAAACTTTTTTTTTACTTCTGAAGACTAAGTAATTTTTAGAAGCATGTTTTTCCTCTGCACTGGAAATCCTCAATTACATCACTGTGCCAATCTGATATTTGTGATCAGGTAATGAACAAAGAAAATTACAGGAACAGGCCCTTCAGCCCTCCAAACAGCACCGACCATGCTGCCCGATTGAACTGAAACCCCTACCTTTCCAAGGAATCATATTCCTCTATTGCCATCTATTCATGAATTTTTTTTTTTTTTTTTTAAAGCAACACAGCACGGGAAACAGGCCCTTCGGCCCAACGAGCCCGCGCCACCGTAATACCAAATCATTATCCTATTTTAATAGTCCTATATAATAGTATATATATTAATCATAATTTGGAAAATTTTCACCATAGGGACAATTTGTTACCCAATCAGCCTAAGAGCGAATTTTTGGGTTGTGGGAGGAAACCGGAGTGCCCGGAGAAAACCCACGCAACCACGGGGAGAACGCGCAAACTCCCGCAGACACCGGCCCAATTCCAAGTGTTTGCACAGCCACATCGATAGTCTCTGAGCTGTCATGGTGCCCTTCAGGTGGTCCACATAAAGCACTCATATACGACATGAGGTACCAGGCAACCCATGAATCAACATCCAAGAGCTGTCCTCGCACCACCAGCCGAATGCGTGCTCAAATTATGGACCGAATTACCTGTGGAAAAAAGCCGTAGTTAAACAGTCCTAATATATCCCTATATCTGCATACCGCTCATGTGGCTGTCCAAGAGACCCTTAAACAGCCCCAGCGTGCCTGCTCCCACCACCTTACTCGGCAGTGCATTCCACACCCCCACTACCATTTGTGTGAAAAACTGCCCTCTAATATTCGTCCTATACATAGCCCCCCTCACCCTATGGCCATGACCTCTCGTCCTATCCATTTCTAAAGGTGGAAAAAGTTTACCTCCATTTACACTATCTATACCCCTATGTCCAGACGCCCCTTAAAACTCATTATCTTATCTGCTTCCACTACCTCTTCTGGCAGCAAGTTCAAGCATCCACCACTCTCTGTGTAAATAACTTGCCTTGTACATTTCCTTTAAACCTTGCTCCTCGCACCTTAAACCTATGCATTTACTAATTGACTCTTCCACCCTGGGATTATTCATCTGTCCATGTCCCTCATAATCTTGTAGGCTTTTATCAGGTCGCTCCTCAACTTCTGTCATTCAGCAAGAACAAATCAAGTTTCTCCAACCCCTCCTTATAGCTAATGCCCTCCATACCAGGCAATATCCTGGTAAATCTTTTTTGCATCCTCTCCAAAGCCTCCACATCCTTCTGGTAGTATGGCGACCAGAAATCATTTGAAACAAAACCTCCCCATTACGAAATCAGAGCCTGGGGTTACCACTCACTCGCAATCATTGCCTCACCCACAAGCTCATTACGGTAGGTCACCGCAAGGATGCAGGGACAATGTTGAAGCAGAGGAAAATGATTAACACATGCAAGGAGGGGAAAAGGGACAGGGAAAAAAGGAAAATAACATTCACATCCTGAGGGTGCCCCAAGACATTACACTGCAGCCATTGTAGCGTAAACAAACACAGCAGCCACTCTGCACACACAATGAGGTCCCACAATTAACAAAAGAAATCAATTTAGTTGTTTTTATAGCATTAGTTAAGCAAAAAAGCACTGGCCAGGAAGCATAGTCGATAGAAGTCAGTACAACTACATCACATGCACTTTCAGTTCTTTCTACTTCGCCTATAATCTATGTTGGTGCAAAGCTGTAGTATTCTATAGTATTATAAGCTACCCTGAAGCTGGAGTGAAGCATACTGGCAAGGCCTTCACCAGGAAAACTGTTCTGAACCTGCACTCAGGCTGAAAGGTAAAGTCACTATAGTCCCAATGATCATGGGGACCATTGAGGGGGGCTGACGTGTGGTGATTTAACCTAAGGGTCATCACATCTCAGACGAGGGGCAAAGTTGAGAAGGTGGGGCCGTCATAAATAAATGACCAGATATGGGAATCTGCATTGCTACAAAGAATGGTACAGAACAGGCCCTTCGGCCATCCAAGCCTGCACCAATCACATTGTGGTATCTAGACTAACCACTTGTATCCCTCTGTTTCCCATCTGTTCATGTGTCTATCCAGATAAGTCTTAAATATCACTGTGTCTGCCTCAACCACCTCACCAGACCACCACCATCCTCTGAGTACAGAAAACTTTCCCCACACATCTCCACTGAACCCTTCACTTTGAACTTGTGCCCCTCTGTAACTGTCATTTCTGCTCTGGGGAAAAGCTTCCAATTGTTCACCCAATCTATACCTCACATAATTTTATTAACTTCTATCAAGTTGCCCCTCAGCCTCTGTCTTTCCAGGTAGAACAATCCCAGTTTATTTAATCTCTCCTTGTAGTTAATATGCTTCATAACAGGCAACGTCCTGGGTAAATCTGCACTCTCGCAAAGCCTTCATGTCCTTCTGGTAGAGTGGTGATCAGAATTGGACACAGTATTCCAAATGTGCCTAATCAATGTTTTATACAATAGTAACATAATTTGCTTTAATTTGTTGGTGTCGTTCTGCATTACTAACTCAGGGTAAATGCCTGCAGTGAGCTCCAGTACCAGTGTAGAAGATTGTTTTGTTTTAAAATAAGACAGATAAAACGTTTACCTTGTCTGATTAATGAGTTGTTCTCTGTCTATTTTATTGTTACCCTCATAGGTATCTCATCAGCAATCTTAAACCTGGAACATTTCAATGGGTTCCTAAACAACTGTATTCACAAAGGAGATGCTTATCCAAGCGTACTGATTCAAATTATGTCAATGTCATATTATATCAATCATTGATGCAAATGTTTTCCACAAATATACCCTGGTAATTAATTGCTGCTGTATTCAAAGCTGAGAAATAAATACATGGGCACATAGAAAAAAAAGTCTTAATGTATAACCTGAAACCAGTGATCAGTCAGTAATTCTGAGTAATATCTTACCTGCTATGATACCATCCATTTGCTCCAAGGCAGCAGCCAACATCTCACTGGCATCAGTCATCTTTCTATTCTTGTATATCAGTCACACCTGAAGCAAAAGAATATAAGCATAAATCATAGAAACCTTACAGTGCAGAAGGAGGCCATTTGGCCCATCAAATCTGCACCAACAACAATCCCACTTAGGCCTTATCCCACTTCCCCACACATTTACCCCACTAATCCTTCTAACCTACACATCTCAGGACACTAAGGGGCAATTTTGCATGGCCAATCAACCTAAACTGCACCTCTTTGGACTGTGGGAGGAAACCCATGCAGACATAGTCAAGCTTCACATAGACAGTGACCCAAGCCACGAATCGAAATTCAACGTTAATGCAGGATAAAGCAATAATAATACTATACCAACCTCATCCTGGGAACTTTATAAAATTTCTATCCTCTAATAACCTTTCCCTCAACTATGTCAGAGTGTGAACTGGCAACAGTACAGTACAAGCTTGAGTTGAATGGCCATCAAACAAAACTACAACAGAGTTATGTACTTGTGCACAAAAACCATGCTATATGAATGAGCAAGCAACAGCCGCATTCATCTTTCACACCAATAATAACTCCTATCAAAACTAAATTTGACCTTGTGTTCCAAGTCTTACAAAGGTTTAGAACTATTGTCCAGATGCACGTACCACCAACGAACACCATCAGGTTTACACATTCCTGATTCGGGTCACTGTCTGTGCAGAGACTGTATGTTCTCCCTGTATCTATGTGGGTTTCCTCCGGATGCTCCGGTTTCTTTCCACAGTCTAAAAGACATGCTGGTTAGGTGCACTGGTCATGCTAAATTCTCTCTCAGGTACCTGAACAGGTGCTGGAGTGTGGTGACTGCAGTAATTTCATTGCAGTGTTGATGTGAACCAACTTGTCATACTAATAGATCAACTTAAAAAAAACTCGTTGGCATAGTAGGAAGGTGCTCTTCAGGCTTACATGGTTTGGTGGTTCATTTGCTATTCCTTATGGCACATGGTGGGAGGGAGGTGGGGTGGGCGAGTCTACTCCATTTATTGGTGGGGGGGGAGAGTCTACTCCATTTATGGCGACATGTTGCAATGTGAGAAGTGAGTGGGAGTGAGTAAAGAGAGATATCGCTGTGTATGTTGAGGGAACAGCGTTCCAAACTTCCTGGGACTTTGCCAGTGTCAGTAAAAGGCAGCCAGCTGGATTCTGTCCCACAACTGTTTTGTCTATCAATCCTGTGGTGTCACTTCACTACAGAACAGGGACACATTCGTCTTTTGCCAAGAACAAAGGTTTTGCTTTCTCAGCACTGGCAGTCCTTCTATTTCAACAGCAACAAGGTGAGTCTGTGTAGCTTCAGGAAATGAAGGAAGACGAGAAAATTTACTGTAAAAATTTGTGGTTATATTGAAAAATTAACATGGTTTTGCTTCACGTTCTCATTTTTAATCACCAGGGTGCTGACATCTAGTTTAAAACTGTGTTCAGCATTTTTGAGAGTTTATTTTGTGAAACTGTCTCATTTGTTCCAGTGGGTGGCTGATCTAATTTAAAACAAACTTGGCAGAGATGGAGAAGCATTGGAATTGCAAGAGACATTTGTAAAAAAAAAATCCTGTATACCCAGAACAGAACAATCACAAGGGAGGTGAGGTGAAGGAGGATGAAAAATGCTTGCATGTCTGTGTCAGTGGACAATTTCAGGACCATTTATACTGGCAAACGTACATATTTATCACAATGCACGCACTTTCCATTTCGGTGCATCATAATGCTCATGTCAATCTGTAACTCCTGCTTCAGGAGGATTGATAGAAGCCAACCGAGGATGGTTTTCAGCTGATTTCAAGGAGTTTTCTGTTTGATTTACAAAATGTACTCCTCGCCACAGGAAAATTACACATTTCCTTGCCCTTTTTTTGGAAGAATTGCTAGTGTCAGGATCAGTTATTTCAATGTTGACTTCTCTGTGAACTTACCTCCTCCACCCCATGAAATGACCATTAAAACAAATATTTGTGAAACTGCTATTTAAAGAACTTCACAAATATTTCCTGGCATTTGCTTCAAACTCTGAAGCCTTGTTAGATGCTTTCCTGTGCAAGACATCGGAATTAATCTTCAGCTGTCTTCCACGCGTCTGGCAGCCTCCCAAATACTAGCACCGATTGCAGCAGAGATTAACCCAGTCAAAGAATAAAGTTTACTTAAGACAGCAACATACTCCATGTATACATAATTTACTTTTAATACATCCCATCATGTTAGGGTTAGCACACATTGCTTACAAACCAAATCTACGACCCACAAGAAAGGAAAGGCAACAGCATGCGACTTGCGGATATAAGTACAATGACTTAAATAAGGGTCTTTTCAAGCCCCAGTATAATTTAAGTTTCATGCAGCTTGGGTGACTTGTACAAGCACATTATTTAACAAACTAGATTTAACATAAGACCTCAGTGCTGTGTTCACTTTTCCCTGATCTAATTACAATTCAGAACTTCAGAAATATTTCTATAAATAGGTAACATTACCCTTGTTCCAGCTCCCAGCAATGTTTCTCCTGGAAACTATAACTATCTCTGCAGAATTTTCAACCCCTTGGTCAACATTATTCTGACTTCATTATTTGGATTTTCCGTGGGGTCTAGAGGCAAGGATCAAATCTTCAAACTGTGTATCTACTGCTTTTCACATAGATGTTGAAATTTGTAGAGTGGGTGTAGTCTAATGTTGCACATCAAGATCATGTTTCCAACTGCAATTCCTTTTTAAAAAAAGATCAACAGGGGTGAGGCCCTCAATCTTTGTCCAAAATGAAATGTCACAGATCAGACATCTGGAAAATAATCAGGAGTTTTACAACTTCCAAAAGAAGTCCTTCAGCCCATCATGTCTGCACCAGTCATCAAGCACCCATTTATTCTAATCCTATTTAAATCATCTAAATGCTTCTTAAATGCTGAAAGTCCCTGTTTCTAAAAGGCAGAGTGTTCCAGATTTCAGCACTCTCTGGGTGAAGAAAATTTTCCATAAATCTCCTCCTAGGTCTTCAGCCCATTACCTTAAGTCTCTACCCCTTGGTTATTGATCTCCCAACTGAGAGGAAAAGTTTCTTCCTATCTACCCTATAGTAGGGTGGAGACAGTGGTTAGCACTGCTGCCTCACAGCAACATGGACCCAGGTTCAATTCTGGTGTTGGGTCACTGTCTGTACGGAATTTACACTTTCTCTCTGCACCTGCGTGGGTTTTTTTTTTAAACGGGTACTCCAGTTTCTACCCAAAGTCCAAATGTGTGCAGGTTAGGTTGACTGGTCTTGCTAAATTGTCCCCTGGCATAAATTAGGGTGATTAGCAGGGCAGTTAGCATGGTTATGGGGATAGAGCTTGGTTGGGATGCTCTGTAGAACAGTGCAGATTCAACGGACTGAATGGCTTCCTTC
Source organism: Sphyrna mokarran (assembly GCA_024679065.1). Taxonomy (NCBI): domain Eukaryota; kingdom Metazoa; phylum Chordata; class Chondrichthyes; order Carcharhiniformes; family Carcharhinidae; genus Sphyrna; species Sphyrna mokarran. The sequence goes on along the minus strand of JAGIQG010000008.1, from coordinate 5,613,830 downwards.
TGCACTGAAGGAATTCTATGTCTCTCTCCCTTAGTCTTCTCTGCTCGAACAGAAACAACTCCAGCCTAACTTATGGGGAACAGCAATGGGTGGAGAGGGCATTCAAAAGGAAATGGGGAAGTTACAAGCAAGTATTTCTCTCGGGGGATAAAAAGGAGTAACCAGCTCAGAGAACCATGGATGACCAGAGATATTCAAGATTAGAAAGAAGAGGCTTTTGGCAGATATAAGGAGAGCAAATCAGCAGAGGCATTACAATGCAGCACGGTGGCACAGCACTTAGCACTGCTGCTTCACAGAGCCAAGGACCCAGGCTCAGGTCATTGTCTGTGGGGAGTCTGCATGGTTTTCCCATATCTACATGCGTTTCCTCTGAATCCTTTGGTTTTCTCTCACAGACTGAAAATGTGTTGACTAGGTGCACTGGCCATGCTAAATTCTCCTTCAGTGTACCCGAACAGGTGCCAGAGTGTGATGACTTGGGGATTTTTACAGTAACTTCACTACAGTGTTAATATAAGCCTACTTGTGACACTAATAAACTTTAAAGTTAGTGGAGTACCGAAAGTGCAGATGGAGCTTAAGAAAGCAATTAAGAGAACAAGGAGAAAGCTCTGGCTGGTAAAAGTACATAGAACATAGAACATTACAGCGCAGTACAGGCCCTTCAGCCCTCGATGTTGCGCCGGCCAGTGGACCCTCTAACCTAAACTATTCCAATATCATCCATATACCTATCCACCGACCATTTGAATGCCCCCAAAGTAGGTGAGTCCACAACTGCTGCAGGCAGGGCATTCCACGCCCTCACCACCCTCTGTGTAAAGAACCTGCCTCTGACATCCGATCTATAACTACCACAAAGTAAGCAAAATCAATCCCAAGATATTCTTTAAGTATATCAATGGGAAGAGGATAACCAGGCAAAGAGTACCTAGTTCTTTAGGGACCAAGGGGCAATCTGTGTGTGGAAGCAAAGCGCACTGGTAGGGTGTTGAATGAATACTTCACATCTGTCTTCACCCATGAGGATGAAGGTATGGAACCCAGGGAGACAGACTGCAAGGTTCTTGAGCAAATTGACATAAGGAAGGACAAGGCATTGGAAGTGATGGCAGCCTTAAAAGTTGACAAATCTCTAGGTTCAGATGAATTGTGGGAGGCAAGGGTAGAGATTGCAGGGGTTCTGACTCAAATTTTTAATTCCTCTCTGGCGACAGGAGACTGCCAAAGGACTGGAGAACAGTTAATGTGGTTCCACTATTTAAGAAGGATTACACAAATAAGCCAGGGAACTACAGACCAATCAATCTTACATCAGTGGTAGGGAAGCTATTAGACAAAATTCAGGAAGAGAGAATTTATCTCCACTTGGAGAGGCAAGAATTAATCAGGAACAGGCAGCATGCCTTTGTCAGAGGGAAGTCATGCCTAACAAATTTGATTGAATTTTTTGAGAAGGCAACCAGGTAGCGTAGTTGATGTAGTCTGTATTGATTTCAGCAAAGCCTTTGACAAAGGAGACTTATAAAGAAGGCAAATGCACATGGGATATAGGGTAATTTGATAAAGTAGATTCATAATTGACTGAGTTATAGAAAACAGAGGGTGATGACAGAGAGCTGCTTTAGTGACTGGACACCAGTGTCCAAGGGGTATAATGCTGGGATCTGTGCTGGATCCTCTATTACTTATTATTTATACAAAATGATTTAGATGACTATGTGGAGATAGGATTAATAAGTTTGCAAATGACACAAAAATTGGCTCAATGATTAACAATAAGGTTGAGTATCTTGGGCTACAGGAAGACAGAAGCGGGATGGTGAAGTAGGCAGATATCTGGAAAATTGATATTAATTCTGAAAGTGATATACTTTGGAAGGAGTAATTTGACAAGTATTCAATGAATGGCAATCTAGGAAGTTCTGAGAACAAAGGGATCTTGCCATGTTTGTCCATAGATCTCTGAAGGTAGAAGAGCACGTTAAGAGGGTGGGGAAAGAAACATGTGGAACATTTGCCTTATCAATTGAGGCAAATATTACAAAAACAGAAGTCATGTTAGAGTGGTACAAAGCTTTGGTGAAGCCACAGCTAGAGTATTGCGTGTATTACTAGTTGCCACACTATAGGAAGGATCTACCTGAGATGTTAAGATTGCATAGAATTATACCTGACCTCTCTGCTTTTTAATGCTATCTCTAGTAATGAACTCCAGTGCTTTGTTTGCTTTTTCAAAAAGTGCATTGTAATAAAAATGCCAGGTCCCAGAACACTTTCATAAGGTTTCCTAGTGATTTAAACACAATGTTAATATGTATGTTCTTTTTTTAAAATCGAAACAACTTCAGTTTCAAATTATTTATAATCATTAGGGTCGCTCCACAAAACTGGAAGTACGTTTGTCAACTACATGTGACTTTCATTTGCCTTTATGAATGGCACAGCTCACAATGAGAACTGCAACAATCACTAATGGAAAGCAATGTCATTGAACATCCAATCCCAGCCTGCACATTTAATTGAGGCAGTTTACTTGCAGATCTCAACAATAGAAGTTAGCTAAAATCTTGCAAGTACACCATTTGTACAAGTTGATAAACAATGCAAATCAAATGTGTTTTAAATTGCAGTGAACGTGGAATTAATTTCAAAGAATGATGGTTTTTGCTGTATTAGATTTTTTTTTAATGGTTACCACAACCCCTAAGGCTCATTCCAATAGACACTGTCTAGACAAAACTGACATAGTATGATGAACCAGTAAAGTTATCAAGTTACAAATTTGTAATTCTAGAAACAAATAACCACTCAGAAAACCTTAGGCATTTAACAGCTATTGTGTGGTGTATCATGAGAGATCTTTTCAACTTGATCATTATTTACAAATAAATATTTTACACCCCATCTTTCCTTAGAAACCACGCATTTGACTAATGTCTATCATATAATGTAATTCGTATTTATACAGACCATGACAGTAAAACTAGAATGGGAAAGCTTCATTCATGGTATCCTTTGTTAAAACAAAATGCGGATTTTAAATTGATACGAATGTTACAGAACACAAACTAGTGCTTGGGGCATTTCAAAGATGCCTGTACAGAAGGGATTTGACAAGAACAACAGATAAGAAGAGCTTGGGCTATCTTAGTCTTCCAGAAAGATTTTGAAATAGTAAGCCATTTTGGCAGAATCAAAATTTCAGATAGGAGATGCTTGGACAGTTGATGAGGTCAAAGATGTGGCCATAGGCAAGGTTGAGAAACTAATCTGGAGGGAGGAATTTAATTACGACTCTCACCAACCTTTACAGATGCAACATAGAAGGCATCCTTTCTAGTTGTATCACAAGTTGGTATGGCACCTAGTCTGTCCAAGGCCGCAAGGAACTACAAAAAGTCATGAATGAAGCCCAGTCCATCGTGCAAACCAGTCTCCCATCCACAACTCTATCTATACTTTCTGCTGCCTCGGAAAAGCAACCAGCATAATCAAGGAATCCTCACACCGCAGACATACGCTCTTCCACCTTCTTCCATTTGGAAAAAACTACAAAGATCTGAGGTCACATACCAACCGACTCAAGAATAGCTTCTTCCCTGCTGCCATCAAACTTTTGAATGGATCTACCTTGTACTAAGTTGATTTTTTTCTACACCCTCGCTATGACTATAACACAACATTCTGCAGCCTTTTTCTTCTCTATAAATGGTACCTGTACAGCATGTACGAAACAAATTTTTCACTGTGACAATAATAAATCTTGCAGATGTTAGCTAGGGGTTGAACTTGCTTATTCTAAATGGAAGTCATATCTCTACGTAGCAATATAATTGGGTCTGCACAGATCAGCTTCCCTACACTGAACTTCACAAAATTATAGAAATTTACAGCACAGAAGGAAGTCATGAGGTCCATTGTGTCTGCACTGGTTGAAAATGAAGCCACCAGCCAGCCTAATCTCACCTTCTAGCATTTGATTTGCATGCTGTAGTTACAGCACTTGAGGTGCACATCCAGTAGTTGAGGATTTTCTTTGCTACCTTTCAGATATAGAATTCCAGACTCCCACAACGTTCTGGGTAAAAATATTTTTTCTCTCCTTTGTATCTTTTTACCAAACACTTTACAAATATGCCCCTAGTTACTGAGCTCTTCGTTAAATAGTCCCATGGTATCTACTCTATTCAGGCCCCCCCAGTCTTATACATCTCAATCAAATCACCTCTTCAGCCTCCTCTGTTCCAAGGAGAACAACCTCCGTCTATCCAACCTTTCCAAATAGCTGCAACTTCCAGTCCTGATAATATCTTAAGCACAACTTCCTTGTTCTAGTATTCTACACTTCAGCTAATCAGTGAAAAGATTCCACGTGCCCTCCTAATCATCTTATCGACCTGCCCTGTTAACTTCAGGGATCCATTTGTGGACATTGACCTTGAGGTTCCTCACCTCCTCTACATCTCTCAGTATTCTCCCATTTATTTTGTATTCCTTGCTTTGTTTGGCATATCAAAATGCACTACTACACCTCTTTGAATTAAATTCCATTTGCCACTTTTCTGTCCACTTGACAAGTCCGCTAATATCTTCCTCCAGTCTGCAGCTATCCTCCTTATCAAGTACACAGCCAATTTGTATGGTCTTTGCAAACACCTCGAGTATTCTTAAAGCCCTATTCAATAATGAGCCTAGTACTGAGATCCATATATATATATATATCTCACTGAAAACAGCCTTCCAATTACAGAAATACCCTTTCATTTCCTGCCACGAGTCAGTTTTGTATTCAATTTGCTACATTCCCCTGATTCCAAGGGCTTCTTTTTTGAGCAAAGCATCAGCTCTATTCTCTTTCACAGATGCTGTCAGATCTGCTGAGATTTTCCAGCATTTTCCGTTTTTGTTACTTTAACTATCTTATTAATCATTTAAGCCCTAGGATGAAGTCCACTAGGACCGAGGACTTTATTAGCCCACAGCTCCCATAAGTTGCTAAGCAAGATTCCCCTTGTGGCTGTAATTTTAGCAAGGTCCATTCTCTCTTCTAATTCCTGATTTACAGTTATTTTTGGGCTGTTACTTGGATCTTTTATTGTGAAGACAAAACACCTGTCCAATTTATCTACCTTTTCCTTACTTCCCATTATTAATTCTCCAAACTCCTTTCACTACAATCAATGCTTTCTCTAGGATCAATGCTCACTTTATTAACTCTTATTTAAATATACATAGAAACTTTTACTGTCTGCCATTCTCACCTTCTCTCATATGCTAATTTTTCCCTCATTTCCCTTGTTTTTTGATGTTCTTTATATTCTGCCCAATCTCCTGTCTTGCCACTCATCTTTCTGAAATTATATGCTTTTTCTTTACGTTTGGTTCTTTAATTTTTTTTAAGTTAACCGCAGATGGTTGTTCCTCCCCTTGGACTTCTTCCTTCTCATTGGAATGTATCATTCTATGTATTCCAAAATATCCCTTAAAATCTGCCATTACATCTATCCCTCAACCCTTATTTACTGGTCCTCTTTAGCCAGCTCCGCTATCATTCCCACATAATTGCCCTTATTTAAAATCCTTGTCTTGGACCCACTTTTCCCTCCCTCAAAAAGGAATGTAAAATTCAATCATATGATTATTGCTACCCAGTAAATACCTACTGTATGATCAATAATCTCCCGAAAACTCTGTGGGGTGGAGATGCGCAATACAGCTCTGGCAGCCACAACTAAAAATCAAATCAAAATCAGAAACATGTATTCTTTATAGCAGTACTAAATAAGTGATCACTCCACTCTAAATCACAAGGGTAACAGAATAATATTTGCATCCAAAATCAGTCTCAGTAAGTTTAAAACGGATGGGAGGGGCACGTTTTTCACACAGAGGGTGAAAAATTCCCTAAAAAAAAAAAGGAAGCAGAATCCGCGGTGCTTCTGGACAGTAGATTAATTATGGTTGGCCTATCAAGTATTGAAAGCAAATATTAATTTCCAGCAAACTATAATTAGGTTGAGCTTAGAAGAATCAAGGCTTCATATTCTGTTCATCTCACCTCGATGGGGTGGCACGGTAGCACAGTGGTTAATACTGCTACTTCACAGCACCAGGGACCCAACTCGAGTCACTGTGTGGAGTTTGCACATTCTCCCCATGTCTGTGTGGGTTTCCTCTGGGTGCTCCAGTTTTCTCCCACATTCTGAAATGGTTAGGTGAATTGACCCAAACAGGTGCCAAACTGTGGCGACTAGGGCAATTTCACAGAAACTTCATTACAGTGTTAATGTAAGCATTACTTGCGACTAATAAATAAACAAACAACGGCAGTCTCAAGCACAGAAACAGGCTCTTCAGCCCATCATGTCTGTGCTGACACAGATAGTTCTCAAATCTACTATGTTCTTCTATTCCCTGCCTACACATGCATCTATTCAGACGCCCCTTGAACACTGTTATAGAATCTGCTTTCACCACCTCCTCCAGCAGCACATTCCAGATACTCCCCACCTTCTGTGTGAAAAACTTGCTCCTTACATCCCTTTTAAACTTTCACTGCCTCACTCTCAATCCATGACTTGAGTAACTGCCCTTTAACCCTGGAAAAAAGACTCTGACCATCCACCCTATCCAAGCCTGTCACAATCTTATAAACGTCTAGCAACCCCCCCCACTCAGCGATCTTCCGACATTCCAATGAAAACAATCCAAGTTTGCTCGACCTTTCTTCAATAGTGCTCTTAAGTACATGTGGGTAGACACACACTTGCAAATTTCATGCAAAAATAAACATAATCCTCAAAATTCTGTTAACACTGGTAGAAAGCTAAACGTCTGTAGAACACCCTGGTGAGTGCACAGCTGTGGCAAAATCTTTTTAAACATCTACATAAATAGCTAATGCTCTGAAGATTGAAATATTACACCATCTACAATGAAACAGCAACTATTGTCTCACATTATTTCCAACTGAAACACCGTTGGATCCTTTGGGTGACAGGACGGCCCAATGACTAGTACTGCTGCTTCACTGAGCCAGGGACCCAGATTTGCTTTCAACCTCAGGTCACTGTCTGTGTGGAGTTTGCGTGTTCTCCCCATGTCTACATGGGTTTCCTCTGGGTGATCCAGTTTCCTTCCACAGTCCAAAGATGTGCAGATTAGGTTGTTTGGCCATGCTTTATTAACCCTGGTGTCAGGGGGATTCACACAGTAAGCCGTCTGACAATATCAGGTTTAAGTCTAACTGATTTATTTGATAGTAAACTCACAAACTTTCGAGGCTGTCCTCTTCGTCAGGTGAATAAGGTGTTCTATATCAAGAGGATTAGCAGAGTAAATGAGGGTTGCAGGAATAGAACCTGAGTGGGACTATGGTTCGCACAGACTCGATGGGCCAGATGGTCTCCTTTTGTACTGTACTCTTTCTATAGATTCTATGAATTTTTAATATTCAGAAATCTAATCAATCTGTCTTTTTGAACAGTCTCAAATACATAGCTTACACTGTCCTCTGGAGTACAGAATTCCAAAGATTTGCCTTCCTCAGCAAAGAAATTCCCCATCTTAATTGTGAATGCTTTACCTCTGATCATGATTCTTTATCTCCTGCTTCCAGACCACATTCCGACTCCAACCCTCACCGCTCCAGGGGAAACATCCTTCCTCCATCTATCCTGATGAGCCTTGTAAAAATTACGTATGCTTCAATGAGGTAAACTCTGCTTCTACTGTCTCCTCAATCTCTCCCCATATGATAATCCTGCTACTCCAGTCTGGTGAACCTTCATTGCACATCCTCTACGACAAGTATCCTTCCTTAGCCAAGGAGGCCAAAACCGTACATAATACTGTAGTGCGATCTTAACAAGGCTCTATAGAATTAACAGTAAAACTTGTTTTTTCCTATATTCAAATTCTCGTGTGTTCCTAATTGTTTGTTACAATTGTATGTACAATGAATTTAGTGACATTCATTGGACACCAACACTTTTCAATCTCTCACTAGTTAAAAAATAATCTGTGTATCTATTTTTCCTACCAAAGTGAATAATTCCACGTTTCTCCATTATATTCCATCTGCCACCTTCTTGTCCACTCACTTAGCCTATCTCAATATGCTTTGCAACCACTTCATGTCTTACATTCCCACCTAGTTTTGTCATCAACAAAGTTGGAAATATTACATTGAGTTCACACATCTAAATTATTAATATACCTTTGTGAATACTTGCAGCCCAAGTACTTGAGGTATCTCACTAGTCACAGTCTGCCAATCTAAGAATAGTCAGTTTATCTTTTCTGTCCATTAACCAATTTTCAATCCATATCTGTGTATTTCTCTCAATCCCACAAGATCTAATTTTGATTAATAACTCGTGTTTCCTTCTGAAAATCCACATCCACTGCTCTCTCTTATCTATTCTGTTAGTGGCATTGTCAAAAAACTTCAGTGTTTGTCAAGCACAAATTCCCTTTCACAAATCAGCCTGATTCTAATGTTACTTTAAGCGTCCCGGTACCACATAACTTATTATAAGATTATAGCATTTACTCTGTTGTTGAAGTCAGACTATCAGGCCTTTTTAAAGAGAAGGATAGTTAAATTTTTGAACAATAAAGGAATCAAGGTGAGCAGACGGGTAAGTGGAGCTGAGTCCACGGAAAGCATAAAAGATAAGAGCAGGAGGTCATTTGGCCCTTCAAGCCTGCTCTGTCATGCATTACAATCATGGCTGACCATCTAACTCAATAGCCTCATCCTATTTTCTTCTGAGAGAAGATCAGCCATATCTATTGAAGGATGGATCTGGCTCGAGGTGCCAGATGGCCTACTCCAGCTTCTGGTTCTCATGTTCTTATGTTCTTATCAGGTCTGTAGTTCTGTTTTCTCTCTCATTCCTCTCGTCTCTCCTAATGCTGAACACCTCTTGTCTGTGGCATGTCCCCACCTTTCCTCTGCAGAGACCTCTCCTCAATCAATGCAACTGTGTTTAAGACAAAAAGCAACATGTTTACGGATTTACACTGGCTACCAGGCAAGGAATGTCTTCATTTTGAAACTCTCAATCTTGTATTCAAATCCCTCCTCAGCCTCACCACTCCCGTTTCTATGTAATCTCCCTCAGCAACATAACATGGATATCTGCTCTCATCTAATTCTGACCTCTTGGTCATTCCTAAAGCAGATGTACCATAGTATCCTGCCAAGCTTCCTTCAACAGTATTTCCCAAACCCCATGACCTCTACCATTAAAAAGAATAAGGGCAGCAGATGTACGGGAACACCGTCAACTACAAATTCCCCAAGTCACACAGCATCCTGACTTAGAACCATCAGTACTGTTCAGTTATTGTTGTTGGACCAAAAACACAAAACCACTCAGCAGCACTGTGGGTGTACTGAGACCAGATGGACAGTAGTGGTTCAAGAAGGTACCTCTGAGAACAACTAGGAATCAACAACAAATGCTGTGATTGCCAGTGACATTCACATCCCATGAACAAAGTTTATAAAAAAGTCCAAGTAGCCATGTTTTCAAGTGCCTAAGTCTTAAACTCTGGAATTCTTCCCCTAAACACCTCTACCTAAGTCTCTAACCAAGCATTTTGGAGCTGTTTACGGCTGTATTGTTTTGTATTCTTCCTGTGAAGTGGCTTGACGTATTACATGTAACTGCTACACAAAAACATGCAGCTCCTTTAATATTATTCATAACAAACAAGAATCGAAGAGCACTTGACTTAGTGTTGCCTTGGAGTTGGACAAACCAGTTTGCAACTGGTGCTCAAATAATGGAATTTGCTCGATTTTGGAGCATTGGCCACATATCAAAGTTTAAAGTTTATTTATTAGTCATAAGTAAGGCTTACATTAACACTGCAATAAAGTTACTGTGAAAATTCTCTAGTCGCCACACTCTGGCACCTGTTTGGGTATATTGAGAGAGAATTTAGCATGGCCAATGCATCTAAACAGCACATCTTTCAGACTGTGGAAGGACTGAGATTTGGTACTTTGGTCCACCTTGTTGTCTGCATCTGCGCAGCACACCGATAGTCATTGATGATGTTGCCCATCAAATGGTCCATTAAGGACGTGAAGCACTAGGATACTTTCAAAAAATCCAAGAGCAGCCCTCTCACTACCCATCGCAAGTATGCCCCAGATGTACGGGAACACCGTCAACTACAAATTCCCCAAGTCACACAGCATCCTGACTTAGAACCAGACTTAGAATTGTTCTCAGAGGTACCTTCTTGAACCACTACTGTCCATCTGGTCTCAGTACACCCACAGTGCTGCTGAGTGGTTTTGTGTTTTTGGTCCAACAACAATAACTGAACAGTACTGATGGTTCTAAGTCAGGATGCTGTGTGACTTGGGGAATTTGTAGTTGACGGTGTTCCCGTACATCTGGGGCATACTTGCGATGGGTAGTGAGAGGGCTGCTCTTGGATTTTTTGAAAGTATCCTAGTGCTTCACGTCCTTAGTGTACGCTTGACCTGGACCATTTGATGGGCAACATCATCAATGACTATCGGTGTGCTGCGCAGATGCATGGATTTGGGCCTGTGTCTGGGAGTTTGCGCATTCTCCCTGTGCTTGCGTGGGTTTTCTCCGGGTGCTCCAGTTTCCTCCCACATCCCAAAAATGTGCTCTTAGGCTAACTGGCAGAACAAATTCTCCCCAAATTTGGTTTCAATCCATAGATCTATAAACATAGACAGGGATCACGGGTAGAGATGGGAACATCGGGATGGCAGCGCGGGCTCGTTGGGCCAAAGGGCCTGTTTCCCGTGCTGTTTTGTTCTTTGAAACCGGAGCACCCGGAGAAAACCCATGCAGACATGGGAAGAACGTGCAAACTCCACACAGTCACCTGAGGCTGGAATTGAACCCGGGTCCCTGGCGCTGTGAGGCGGCAGTGCTAACCACTGTGCCACCCACAAGTCTACATTTAATCAGCTTCTATATATTATCCTTCTGGATATTCTTCCAGGTCTTAATATGTTAACCAAAATTGTAGAGATTTTGGAAGAAACTGACTATTCTACACATTAAAGAATGTCACTGCCTCCAAAATGAAAAACAGTCAAAAGTGACCTTTCACCCCAGTTTTATTCAAAAGGAGCTTGCCATTGGAAAGCATTGCTGAACCTAACTGAAAATTAATAAAAAGTGTCTGACTTTACACTACTCCTAAATTGCAGCATTATCAATTGCTATTTGCCATTTCCATTTTGCTAATTATTCATTTTTCAAACGCAATTTGGGACCAATGATATGAACATGCATACAGCAGACTGTACAATCATGAAACACATACATCATCCCAAACCAGCTTACGTTGAAAACTAATCTTGCACTCCCAAAGTGAGAGACAGAGAGACCAAACAACAAAGAAAAACATCGTTTTATTCCAACCATAACAGACTTCTACAGCTTTATAAAATAACATGCTGCGTGTGGTCTTAAAATGGCAAATATAATAATTAAGTTAATAATGTTTGAAATTTGACCAAGCACATCTTAACCATTTCTATAATTCCACTTCAAATTTTACACCATGAATCAGACTAATTATATCAAATTCATAGCAAAGCACACATTAACTGCCTGGCAAAGGTCACCTGGATTCAAAACGTCTTTTTTCCCCTTACAGATGTTGCCAGTCCTGCTGAGATTTTTCAGCATTTTCTCTTTTGAGCAGTTTATGAGTTCAGCAAAAGTAATTTGCAACCATGACAGCCTACAGCAATCTTCCATCTTATTCCAGATCTGGTAATAAAGTACATAATTTTTGCAAAATTCTGAACTGGAGGGGGTAAACCGATGGGACCACTGAGAGAAACACCTGAACAGTACAGCAGATTCTGAGTTATACCAGAATCACTCAGCTCCCGATTCAGTGACAGCTTAAAATCCAGATGTAAAAATTGAACTTCAGAGATAAAAACAAACCCTTTGACAGTAAACAGCCTAACAAAAAGGAAGTACATTCAAAAACTGGTAAATGACAAAGGATGATAATCCCAGTCACTATAAGTCAATCACCATGGCCTTCAAAGTGTTCCAGGAATTCCACATGGCAATATCTATAATTCAACCACCTTTAGCTGCTTCATCAATGGTCTTTCCTGTATCACAAGGACAGGAGAAGGGATGTCTGCCAAAATCTCCGGCCTTTACAATTCCTTAAATACTCACTCACAGCAGGACTAGGAGAACATCCAAGCTTGGGACAACAATTGGAAGCCAACATCCATACCTACATGCCAAACAATGCAATCTCTAGCAACAAATGGTTCAGTCACTTTCTCCTGATGTTCAACAGCACCACCAAGCTGGATCCCCCGCCAATTTAGAAACATGAAAGATAGGAGCTGCAGGAGGCCATTTGGCCCTTCGAGTCTGTTTCACCAATCATGATCATAGGTGACTGTCCAACCCAATAGTCTAATTCTGCTTTCTCTCCATAATCTTTGATCCCATTCGTCCCACATGCTATATCCAGCCACCTCTTGAATACATTCAATATTTTGGCATCAACTATTTTCTGAGATCAGGAATTCCACAGGCTCATCACTCTGAGTGAAGAAATGTCTCCTCATCTTCATCCTGAAGGGTGGTGATCCAAGGGATCGCCATTGATCAGAGGCTTAAATGTACCATTCTTCTTAATATTATGTACAGAAACAGAGCAAGGCAATTCAATGGCTAACTCAACCTGACTCACCCCTGCCACAATCCAACCCCTTTCCCTGGAGCTCTTTATTATCTATAAGGCTCAGTCAGGAATACGATGGAAGTGTCACCACTCAACTGCATGAGAATAATCACAGCAACACAAGCTGAATACCATCTAAACCAAAGCCAGACTGACTCTACTGTCAGGGATGTACATGTCACTGGTCAGTCCAGTGTTTATTACTCTTAAGCTGAGCAATTGCTGGGCCAGACCAATAAGCACTTTTACTTTCCGATCTGCTGTATAAATCTGCTGCAAAAAGCATTCAAACTGTGAAGGTCTAAAATTCTCTACGTTGATAATTTGCGGTAGTTCTCAGCATCTTGTTTCAACCGATTTCCAGTTACATCATCTGCCATTGTGGGATTCAAACTCAAGGTCTCTGGAGCATTTTCCGCAGTTTCTGGATTACCACTATGCCACTACCTCCCTCACCAGCACGGTGGCTGCATCATGTACTTCAGGGTGCACTGCAGCAACTTTAGATTATTTTAACAGCACCTACCAGCCATACAATCTCTGATAGTCATGATGTGGAGATGCAATCTCTGCCATTGAGAAGAATTAGAACAGCAACATCACAAAATGCCATGTACATGTCATACACTAACGCTGGCAATCTAAGAATACCAAATCTTCAAATATATACTCAAACAAAAATATACAATTAGAAGTTCCAAGTTGGCATTTTCACTAGTACTCATTGCAGTTTCTACTTCAAAAGTTCTAAGTTTTGTTTTACTGTGAATTCAACATTGAAGACTTGCATTTTCCAATACTGTCCATTAGTACCAATATTTCATCAACTTTTAAATGAGATAAGAATTAAATCCAAGATTTGTTAAAAAGTTTCCATGAAAATTTAAGGTTTCCATCAAGTTATGAATATCATCTTTAGTAGGATACAAAAAAACCCAGTGACAAAGTCTAGCATGGAGCACACAGCACTCCTTGTACAAGTTACAGATTTCCTTTCGTACCACAGAGAATACTGAGTCACTGTTGAAACTGCTTATATTTAAGAATGATATTCAAGGAAATACATACATGATTTTTGGCAACGTAAAACCAATTCAGAGCTGGAACTCTCCACATTCTTCCTCCCAAAATGTATCCTTTGGCATTTCTCTGCATGAGATGCCAACTTGATTGAGTAACAACAGCATGATTTTCTGAATGTTCATGTCAGAAGACTGTGGCTTCGAGCCCCACTTATCAGTACACACTAAACCGGTTCCATGGCAGCACTGAGATGTGCTGTAGTGTTGGAGGCAATATCCTCCAGATGCAGTGTTACAGTGAGGCCCCATCTGCTTCGTTAGGTGGGTGTGTAAAAGATCCCCAGACAATACAAGCAGTTCTTCCAGTACTCTAAGCCAAGATTCCTTCTTGAACCGACATCACCAAAAAAGATTAATTGGTTACAGAATCAGAATGATGTAGCACTGGTGGCGGCAACTTGGCTCAGTGTTGTCTGTGTCAGCTGTTTAAAAGAACGAGAATCGCTGCCCTTTTTGCAAGTTATTTTGAGTCAACTTCCACAAGCCTTTTAGTCTGGACTATCCAGGCCATCAGAACTCTGCATAAAATAAATTTTAATTTTATCACTACCTCATTTACCTTATTATGAGCCCATCAAGTATTGACCCTACTTGCCAGTAGAAATAGGTTCTCCTCTTATCAAAATCTTCCACACATTTAGGCACTTCTTAAATCCCTGTTTAACCTTCTCTGTTCTCCAGATAAACAATTCCAGCTTGACTAATTTTTCCACGTGATTAAACTCTCAAACTCTGGTACAATTCCAATATTAAATAACTTCTTCCAGTTTACTGCAGTCAATTTATTTTGAATCTCCAAATATCTCGTCAAACCATAGAATGCCTACACTGTAAAAGAGGCCATTTGACTCATCGGGTCTGCACTGACTCTCTGACAGAGTATCTTAATGTAGAGATGCCGGCGTTGGACTAAGATGATGACAGTAAGAAGTCTGACAACACCAGGTTTAAGTCCAACCGATTCACCAGACGAACAGCAGAGCTTCGAAAGCTTCTGTGAGTTTACTATCAAATAAATTGGTTGGTCTCAAACCTGGTGTCGTCAGACTTCTTAGAGTATATTACCCAGGTCCTATCCCTATAACCCACATATTACCATGACTAATCCCCCAAACTGATATACTTTTGAACACTAAGGGGCAATTTAGCATGGCCAATTCATCTAACCTGCACGTCTTGGACTCCTGGAGATAACACCGAAGTCCCTGGAGATAATACTAAAAGTTCCTTTATTTTTGAGCTATTTTTGCTTCTTACAGATGATGTAGGAAACTAAAATCCCCAATACTAAATAGATGACTTACGCCAGAAGTTTTCCTGAGCTCGGTCAGTATTAGGGGAGATGGTGATAATATAATGGACTAGTAATCCAGAGGCCCAGATTAATTGTCTGAGGACTGATTCAAATCCCATCATGGCAGCAGGAATAAATTTGGAATTGAGAACTGGTCTCAGTAATGATAATTTAAAAACCCATTTGTTTAACTAACAGAATGGTTTGAAATTTGCTGACCTGGCCAGGCCTGGCCTAGATAATGAATCCAGACCTATAGCAACTGCGATTTAAAATGACCCAACTCAGCTGTACCAAACCACCGCAGAAAGACAATATCCCAGACATCACCATCATTCCTGGCTTTGTCGTCAGTCAGTTTTACAGCATGGAAAGAGGTCCTTCAGCCCATCATATCTGTGCCAACTTTCAAACACTTACCTATTTTAATCTCATTTTTCAGCACTTGGTCCATAGCTTTGTATGCTATGGCATTTAAAGTGCTTATTGAAATGCTTCTTCAACGTTGTTTGTGAGGTTTCCCGTCTTTACCACCCTTCAGGCAATGAATTCCAGATGCTCATCACTCTCTGGGCTAAAGTATTTCCTCAAATCCTCTAAATCTCCTGCTCCTTACCGTAAATCTATGTTCCCCTGGTTATTGACCATTCTACTAAGAGGAAACATATTTCCCCCACCTACATCCCTCAATTTTGTGCACCTCAGTGAGGTCCCCCCTTAGCCTTCTCTGCTCTTAAGGAATGCAAACCCAACCTAAGCAGTTTCACAGCTTCAAATCTACCCACTAGCAATCAGGAGCAAGTTGCCTTCAGAATTCTCATCATCAACTCTGGACTCATGATGTCTTATGGAACAAAAATGGGCAAGAAAACAACCTACCACTCATCTTTAGTTGATGAATCCAATCCATACTGAATATCAAGTGGAAGGGGCAACGATGATAGCAAGAGCACACAATGTATTCTTGGTAATGGACACTGAAATCTCCCACTAAGATTGATTCTGCAGCATTACCAATGGCCAAGTTGGCTGGGTCCTGAATGAACTATCTGCCAAATAGGTAGCTGAGGGAACGAACAAGAGTGAAAAACCTACAAGATCTTGTCATTGCCAATCTAATTCTTGTAGATACATATGTCCATGAGAGTAAAGGTAGGAATCACAAAGTCCCATCTGAACATATCCTATGTTATATCACCACTGCGCTAAACAGAATAGATCTATCACTTCAAAATTGGGCATCTATGAGGTGCTGTGGGCCATCAGCAGCAGAGTTATATTCAATGTGAACCATCCTGGCTAGGCCTAGCAAATCCTCCATTTTACCACTTCCATCATGACAAGGGATCAATCCTCGTTCAATGAGGAATGCAGGAGTAGCAGCAGACACACCAACAATGAAGCAATATAAAAGTTCTTGCATGCTCAGCAGCAGAAGCAGCATGTGACAGACAAAACTAATTGATCCAGCAACCTAAGACCATAAAATGCAGAATCAAAAGTTGACTATTTGGCCCATCAAGTCTGCTCTGCCATTCAGTGAGATTATGACTGATCTGATTATGATCTTCTTCAGCTTCACTTTCCTGCCTGATTATCATAACCCTTAATATCCTTATTGATTAAAAATCAGTCTCTCTCAACTTTGACCACATGTAACAAGCCAGCCTCTACACTCCTCAGTCCTATCACAAATTGCAGTGGACAAGTAAACGACAGAAAGAGGAAGATATCCCACAGTCAATGATGGAGAACCCTGTACATTTACAATATTTTTCTATCAGATGTGGTTGAAACGAGTGGACGATCCACCTTAGCTTCCTCCTGAGGATCACATCATCACAGTTCGAGCTTCAGCCAATTCGATTCATTTTACGTGATATCAGAAAGCAACTGAAAGCATTGGATTCTGTGAGGCACTGGGACCTGGCAGCAGCTCAGTCACAGTACTAAAGACTTGTGCACCAGACCTGCCGTGTTCTAAGCCAAGCTGTCTCAGAATAGCTACTACACTGGCATCTACCCAGCAACATGGAAAATTGCCCAGGTATGCTCTGTACACAAAAAAGTGATAAATCCAATCTAGCCAATTACCGCTCCATCTGCAATTACACATAAATAACCTGCTCAGTGTTGCTCAGTTTGGGTTCCTCAAGTCCATTTAGTTCCTGATCTTGGTTCAAAACATGGACCAAAATAAAAAAGGTGAACTCACAAATGAGGCAAAAGTGGCTGCTTTTGGCACCAAGATAGTATTTAACTGAAAAAGCCTTGGCAATGGAACAGAGAGGAAAACACATCACTGATTGCAGTCATACCTAGCACAAAGGAAGATGGTTGTGGTTCCTGGAGGTCAGTCATCTCAGTCCCAGGACATCACTGCAGAAACTCCTCAGGATACTATCAATGGTCTGTAGCTGTTTAAATGGCTTTCCCTTCATCATAAGGGCAGAAGCGAGGATGTTCAATGATTGCACAATGTTCAGCGCCATTCGTAACTAGTAATAACGTAAGAAAGAAAGACCTGCACATTATTCAAGCTTGAGCTGAAAAGTTCTATGAAAATAACGTTTGTGCCACACAAGTGTCAGGCCAAAACCATCTCCAGAGATTCTAACCATTATACTTTGACTTTCAATGGTATTATTACCATTACAAATTCCACAACAAACAACATCCTGGGAGTTACCATTGACCAGAATGGTATGAGCTGGATGAGCCATATAAATGCTGTGGCTACAAGAGCCAGGCAGGGATTGGGAACTGAGGAGATTAACTCATCTTCTGATTCCGCACATTCTGCCTACCATCTACAGGGCACAAATCAGGAGTATCATGGAATACTCTCCACTTGCCTGGATGAGTGCAACTCCAACACACAAGAAGCTCAACACCATTCCGGACAAAACAGCCGGCTGATGGGCATCCATCCACCAACTTAAATAACCACTCATTCCACCACCAAAATATAGTAGCACTAAATGCAAGATACATTGCAGCAACTCACCCAGACTCCTTTGACAACACTTTGCAGACCCATAACTTCTACCTAGAAAGACAAAGGGCAGCAGATGCACGGGAACATTACCACCTCCTGGTACTTCCTTGTGAAGAGGGCTGTAGGTAAACTTGCACTAAACAGACAAAGCAGTTGAAGATGCTGCTCACTGCCATCTTCTCGAGGATAATTAGAAATGGGCAAATGTTGGCTATACAACATCCTTATCCTTGAAGGATCCAAAAATGTGCGGGTTAGGTTGATTGGCCATGCTTAAATTGCCCCTTAGTGTCCTGAGATACGTAGGTTAGAGGGATTAGTGGGTAAAATACGTAGGTATATGGAGGGCAGGGCCAGGGTTGGATTGTGGAGGTATAGACTCGATGAGCCGAACGGTCTCTTTCTATACTGTAGGTTTTCTATGACTTCTATGAAAAATACATCCCCAACTAAATTACAGTCAAGATCTCTATACACCTTTCACCATTGTCTGCGTTCCAACCATACTGTTCCACTACCTGTTCACCTTTTCTGAAATATTTTTTTAAAATACCACTTCCCCTCCTTTCCCAATTTTTAGCCTGAAATTATGCCCAACTTGTGGACAGCTTTTTGCATTCACTACCTCAGAAATTCAGTTTAAAGGATCTAACTCATGTAGCATGAAGAACTGAACACAATTCTTATTTGCCGTTCCCATCTTGACCTGATACTGTGCATTATCTCTCTCATTTTTACACCATCATACCTTTGTTTGCTAATGCCATGTATCGCTTTAGTGTAATGCTTAGTAAATGTAAGCCTATTTGTGACTAATAAATATACCTTATTTTTCATCACTATTACTGTGTATTATATTACTTCCTATAACCTTCAGTTCATACAGTATTTACATTATTTTTATCTCTTCTTACACTATGACCTTCACTCTTATTCTCTTTGTTTGTTTTAGTTATTAATTCCAGACAGAATCCCTTCCCTTCATCCTCTCTACTGGTTAAAGGTCCCTTCAACCAATTTAGCTTTTTCATTAGGATGCTATTCTGTCCAGTTCAGGCAGTAGAGTTCCTTCTCATCACAGTCCTGTTTATTTATTAGTGTCACAGGTAGGCTTACCTTAACACTGCAACAAAGTTACTGTGAAAATCCCCTAGTTGCCACACTCCGGCGCATGTTTGGGTTCACTGAGGGAGAATTTAACATGGCCAATGCACCTAACCAGCACGTCTTTTAGGCTGTGGGAGGATACTGGAGCACCTGGAGAAAATCCATGCAGGCATGAGGAAAATGGGCAAGCAGCACACAAACAGTGACCCAAGCCGGAAACTGAACTCGGGGCCCTAGCGCTGAGAGGCAGCATTGCTAACCACTCGATATCCAAGTGTCCCATGAAACGAAGCTCATTTTGCATGCATCAACCTTTCAACAACACCTTCCCTTTCCTGATCCGCTTATCTTCAAGGTATTTAGCACATGGCTCCAGTAGCAGTCTGGAGATTACCACTCCATTTTGTAACTTAGTAGAACCTTCTCTACATTCTTACTTAATGTCACTGGTCCCAGTGTGAACTACAACCATTAATTCCACTTATTCCCTTCCCAGCTGCTTCAGAATATCACCATCTCTGGCACAGTCGGCGGTGGCACTCACTATTTCCCTAATTGTGTAACCCATTCCATCCAGTTATTCCCTTGCTGGGTCCATGACATGAAATTAGCATCCTTTACCTTGCATTTGTCTGCAAGGAACCAAACCAGCCTTCCCTACAAAAGACTCACAGAACATATGAAATGCCTGTATACTGATCACACACTGCACACACAGGACTTGAAATTTCTACGTATACACCTAGATACAAGAATAGAAAGGAGAGAAAAAAAGTGTTCCACAGTTACAGAAACTGGTAACTGTGAAATATATTCATCCACACCTGCTTCAACACCCAAGTCACAATCTGTTAATTCAGAAATAGTGCAGAAGAACATTTCCTCAATAGTTTAATATAAATCGTTCAATCCAAATTACTAAATGAAAAGAATGTCTAAATTCACAGAATAGGACTGTATCCTTAACAAAAATAAAAAGAACATTTGATGGGAAGAGGCAGGAAGATTATAACTTGGAATAACAAATCACTAAGAATTGCCAAAATTTCGCATTTTTAACTGAAATGTTCCAGTCATATTAGATTCAAAACATTAACTTACTTTCTCCAGCCTTTCATTAAATTGCAGAAACAAACATTTTCTTAATATTTTCACTCAGCTGCTGCAGACCCTCCAACTACATTTTCAAATTTGCTATGACACCACCATAGTGGGTCAGATCTCAAACAATAATGAAACAGAGTACAGGAATGAGATAGCGAATTTGGTGAACTGCTGTGATGACAATTAATCTCTTTCTCAATGTCAACAAAACGAAGGAGATAGTCATTGACTTCAGGAAGCATAGTGGCTCCTGCTCTATCTAAAACCATAAGGAACTACAAAGGGTCATGAAAAAGCCCAGTCCATTACACAAACCAGCCTCCCAGCTATTGGCACTGTCTCCACTTCCCACTGCCTCAGAAAAGTAGCCACCATAATTAAGGACCCCACGCAGCCCAGACGTACTCTCTTTCACTTTCTTCTGTCAGGAAAAAGATACAAAAGTCTCAGAACACATACCAACTGACTCAAGAATAGCTTCTTCCCTGCTGCCATCAGACATTCTGCACTGTCTCCTTTCCTTCTCTATGAATGGTACGCTTTATCTGTATACATCAATGGGAACAAAATAGAAATGTTCAAAAGCTTCACGTTTTCAAGTGTCCAGATCACCAACAATCTGTCCTAATCTCTTCGTGCTGATGCTGCAGGTAAGAAAGTCCACCAACACCTCTATTTTCTCAGGAGACTAAGGAAATTTGGCATGTCAGCTATTACTGTCACTAACTTTTACAGATGGACTATAGAAAGTATTCCTTCTGGCTGTATCACAGCTTGCTATGGCTTCTGCTCTGCCTAAGAGTGCAAGGAAGTACAAAAGGTCGTGAATCAGCCCAATTCATCACGCAAACCAACCTTCCATTCAATGACTCTGTCTACACTTCTCACTGCCTCAGCAAGCAGCCAGCATGATCAAGGATCCTATGCATCCCGGACAAACTCTCTTCCTCTTTCTTTTGTCAGGAAAGAGGCAAAAAAGTCTGAGGACACATACCAATCGACTCAAGGACAGCTTCTTCCCTGCTTTCATCAGATTTTTGAATGCTTGCATTAAGTTGTTGTTTCTCTACACACTAGCTATGAATGTAACACTACATTCAGCATTCTCTCCTTTCCTTCTACATGAATGGTATGCTTTGTCTGTAGAGCGCACGAGAAACAATGTCCCCTACTAATACATGTGACAATAATAAATTACATCAAAGGACAGAGAAACCAAAGAAGATAATAAGCAGTTGGAAGAAAACAACGGCATGAAATGAAGAAAATAATGTCATACACAGCAATCAGGAAGGTGTTTGGTGGTGAAGTTATATAATAAGAAAAACAAGCAACATATCACATTCACCATTTCCCATCCACAAGAACAACTTAACAAAAAGAGAAAGCAATACAACAGAAATATGAGCAAACACAGGGATCCGTCCAGCAAGAGGACACAGGGACATGAAGTACTGCAACTCTGGGGGCAACGCCAAAGAACTTTTCACATATAACCCTCCTCCCACTTCCAGCTGAGCGAGTGTTCAAACCCCATATGCACGAATCAAAAAAAATAATCCAAACATATGTTGGACCTGGTTAATTCTGGGTGCAGCTTCTGAAACAAAACCAAAATCAACAATATAAATTAATTGCCCTTTCAAGTTGCAGAAATAACCTCCCCAATGAAAGTGCCTTTCCAGATGAAATTAGATGGCATTATCTCTTGCTACATCAGAGCCAACGTGCATTTTTTTTTTTCCCATTTCTCTCTAAATCACGTCTTATTCTGGCAAACAGCAAAGAAGCTTTTATTTTATAAAATAAAACAGACAATGCTGGAAAATCTCAGCAGGTCTGGCAGCATCTGTGAGGAGAGAAAAAAAAAACTGACCTTTCGAGTCCAAATAACCCATTGTCAAAGTTTGACCTGCTAAGATTTTCCAGCATTTTCTCTTTTGGTTTCACATTCCAACATCCGCAGCAATTTGCTTTTATTTGGTTTTATAAACATCTCCATTCCTCACCTACTTACAACAAGTGAATGAGCATCACAAGCCAACTGGAAACCATCAAATCATTGTCTAACTTCCGTATCATCTTGTGGAAAGTTGTGGTCTGTGCATCACTACTTTGAAGTTGAGAGAACAAGAGAGGTTCGTAGCTGGACAAGAAACATAGGCTGCAGGTAGAAAACTGAAGACAAGCAATCAAAAATCAAACTGAGCCCTCACCATACAAAATCAGCACTTTTGGAAGCTATCCCACTCAATTCACAGACAACACAGCTCACTATCTACTGTACTTAAAAGAACCATCAAGATATACTTGAACAATGCCTTGCTTCAGTCCATTACTAATAATTTATCTACTTTCTTTTCAAACACAATCTGAGACAAAACAGAAAGCACATTCAAATTAAAACCGCGAACAAGATTAATTTCTATTTTCATATAATATGCATGCATTAGTTTTCCCATGGAGAATAAAAGCAACTTCCCCCACTTCTCTCTAATATATCCATCAACTATGCACAGAATCCCAGAGTGAGGAATACAAAATTGGCTTGATGCTAGAAGCCAAACTGTGTTGTAGAGGGTTTCTTTTCAAACTGGAGGCCTGTGACCAGCAGTGGGCCACAGGAGCTGGTTCCACTGTTATTTGTCATTTATATTAATGATTTGAATGAGAATATAGGAGGCATGGTTAGTAAGTTTGCAGATGACACCAAGTTTGGTGACATAGTGGACACTGAAGACACTTATCTTGGATTGCAATGGGATCTTGATCAATGAGGTGACAAACGGCAAATTGTTTAACGTTTTAGATAAACGTGATTATCTAAATTAATCACGTTTAATTTAGATAAACATGAGGTGATGCATTTTGGTAGACTGAACCAGGGCAGGACTTTCTCAGTTAATGGTTGGGCATTGAGGAGAGTTACAAAACAAAAGAGATCTAGGGACACATGTTCATAACTCCTTGAAAGTGGAGTCACAGGTGGACAGAGTGGTGAAGAAGGCATTCAGCATGCTTGGCTTCATTGGTCAGATCATTAAATATAGGTGTTGGGACATCATTTTGAAGTTATACAAGACATTGGTAACGCCACACTTGGAATGCTATGTACAGTTGTGGTCACCCTATTATAGAAAGGATATTATTAGACAAGAAAAAGTGCAGAAAAGATTTAGTAGGATGCTACCAGGATCTGATAGTTTGAGTTATAAGGAGAGGTTGGATAGACTGGGACTTTTTGCTCTGCAGCATAGAAGGCTGAAGAATGACCTTACAGATGTCCATAAAATATGGAGGGGCATAGACAAGTAGACAAGGTAGGGGAGTCCAAAATTAGAGGGCATTGGTTTAAGGTGAGAGGGAATGATAAAAAAGTGTCCAGAGGAGCAATTTTTTCACACAAAGAGTGGTGAGTGTCTGGAATAATCTACTAGAAGTAATAGTAGAGGCAGGTACAATTTTGTCATTTAAAAAGCATTTAGACAGTCACATGGGTAAGATGGGTATAGAAGGATATGGGCCAAATACAGGCAATTGGGACTACTGTAGGAGTTTAAAGAAAATGTGGCTTGGATAAATTGGGCCGGAGGGCCTGTTTCAGTGCTGTAAACTTCTATGACTCTAAGTGGCGTTGCTCAAGCAGCTGGGATTTGTTTTTTCTTTATTCTTTCATGGGAGCTGGGTGTCACTGGCAAGGCCAGCATTTGTTGCCCATCCCCAATTGCCCCAGTGGCTTTTCAGGGGCTCATTAAGACTCAACCACATTGCTGTGGACCTAGAATCACATAATCACAAGGAATTACAAAAGGTCATGAATGTAGCCCAATCCATCACGCAAACCAGCCTCCCATATATTGAATCTGTTTACACCTCCTGCTGCCACGACAAAGCAGCCAGCATAATTAAGAACTCTATGCACTCCCGATATTCTCTCTTCCACCTTCTTCCACTGGGAAAAAGATACAAAAGTCTGAGATCATAAACCAACCGACTCAAGAACAGCTGCTTCCCCACTGCCATCAGACTTTTGAATGAACTTACATTGCATTAAGTTGACCTTTCTCTACACCCTAGCTATGACTATAACATTACATTCTGCACTCTCTCCTTTCCTTTTCCATGTATAGCATACAAGAATCAATACTTCTCACTGCATACTAACACACATGACAATAATAAAACGAATAAAATCAAATTTAATCCAGGCCAAATAAGGACGGCAGATTTCTTCCCTTAGAGGACATTAGTGAACCAGATGGGTTTTAACAACAATCAACAATTGCTATCATGTTCAAATCTAGCTTTCTATTCGAGATTTATTACTTGTCTTTAAATTACACCAGCTGTCGTGCTGGGATTTGAACCCAGAGCATTAGTCTGACTCTCTGGATTATGGTCCAGTGACATTACTACTAAGTAATCTTGTAATGATTCAATAATTAGTCGACTATCTACAAAAGGTAGATTGCACAGCTTCTCATGCGTCATGTCAAGAAAGCCAAAATCGCCCAGATGTAGCTTTTTTAAAAAATTTTTGTGGGATATGGTCTTTGCTGGCTAGCCAGCATTTATTGCCCATTCCCTAGTTGCCCTTAAGTTGGTGGTGAGCTTCCTTATTGAATGTGTGCAATAGATGTTCTGTGGGTTGACCCACCAGGGAGGGAATTTCAGGATTTTGACACAACAACTGTGAAGAAATGGTATTTCCAAGTCAGGATAGTAAGTGGCTTGGAGAGGAACTTGCAAATGGTGGTGTTTCTATTTATCTGCTACCCTTGTCCTTCTAGATGGAGCGGTTGTGGGTTTGGAAGGTGCCGACTAAGGATCTTTGGTGAATTGCTGCAGTGCATCTTGTAGATAGTATATACTATTGCTACTGAATGTCAGTAATGGAAGGATTGAATGTTTGTAGATGTGGTGCCAATCAAGTAGGCTGCTTTGTCCTGGTGGACGGTGTCAAGCTTCTTGGGTGTTGTTGGAGTTGTACCCATTCAGGCAAGTGGAGTGTATTCTATCACACCCCTAGCTTGTGCCTTCTAAATGGTAGATAGGGTCTGGGGAGCCAGGAGATGGAATTACTTGCTGCGGTATTCCTAGCCTCTGACCTGCTCTATAGAACACAGATCATAGAATAAGAAGGCGTATGGTGTACTTGCCTTCATTAGTCGAGGGATTGAGTTTAGGAGTTGGGAGGTAATGCTGCAACTTTATAAGACCTTTGTCAGATCCCACTTGGAGTACTGTGTGCAGTTCTGGTCACCTCACTACAGGAAGGACGTGGAAGCTATTGAGAAGGTGCAGAGGAGATTTACAAAGATGTTGTCTGGATTGGGAGGCATGTCCTATGAAGATAGGTTGAGGGAGCTAGGTTTCTTCTCCCTGGAGAGACAAAAGTTGAAAGGCAACCTGATAGAGGTTTATAAAATGTTGAGAGGAATAGATAGGGTGGATTCTCGGAGGCTATTTCCCAGAGCGGAAATGGTTGCTACAAGGAGACACAGGTTTAAGATGCTGGGCAGCAAGTACAGAGGAGATGTTAGGGGTAAGTTTTTCACTCAGAGGGTGGTGAGTGAATGGAATTGGCTGCCATCGGTGGTGGTGGAGGTGAACTCGCCGGGGTTTTTTTAAAAGACTTCTGGATGAGTACATGGGATAGTTCTAGTTCTATGGCCTAGTAGGTATGGGTATGATTGGCGCAACTTATGGGCCGAAGGGCCTGTTTGTGCTGTAGTGTTCTATGTTGTACGTTCTAAAACTACAGCGCAAACAGGCTCTTCGGCCCACAAGTTGCGCTGATCATATCCCTGTCTACTAGACCCACCTATAATCCTCAATCCTATTAAATCCCATATATTCTTGTGGCCAATGTTTATGTAATGAGTCCAGTAATGCCAAGGATGTTGACAGTGGGGGATTCAGTAATGGTTACACTATTGAATGTTAAAGGGCGGTGGTTAGAGTGTCAATTGTTGGTGATGGTCATTGCCACATTTGTGTGACACGAATCTTATTTGCCACTTGTCGGCCCAAGCCTGGATATTGTGCTGATCTTGTTGCATGTGTTGTGCCAGCTGGTGTGTGTTCATGGATAATTGATGTAGAATATGCACAAACAAATGAGCAATTATCAAAGCAAAAACAGTTAACCTCCTCTTAGGCAGTGTAAGATCAGTGTTAATGGCTTCAGCTTCTGACACCAGTCTCTTAGCAAGCTGCAGCAGGCTTGGAGAGAATCAGTATGGTGTTGGTCCAAGCTTCATTCTAAAAGAAGGAATTCTCTGTGCAAGACAAACCAAAAACTTGTTGATAAAAAGTTGATTTAGTCATTCTTCCCAACACACCACTGCAATTAACTTGATTCATCCTCACGAAGATGGAGATGGTGAAACTGATTTTTTTAAAGAAATGCTAACTTGGTGCATTTCAATTTCTATTTTAGCAGATTAATATGTTATGTGTTTACACAAGTAAATGTAGCTTCTTTATCACAGGAGGGAGAATCACAGACTCTGGGCAAACTGGATCAGATTGTGAAAGATTTAGCAGCAAATGCCAGCTTCTAAAAACAGCACTAGCACTAAAATAGCTTTTCAATTAAGCATCACCGTAATGCTAAGCATTCTCAGCTGCAGAAAAAGAGAGGCTTTTGATAATCTAAGGCAAACGTGAGCCAAGGAAAACTTACATCTACTACCAATGTGACCAGGGCAAAGATCAAGACTTAAGTATTTCCAGCCCATTCAAATTGTACTGATCACATGTAGTTCTCCAATATTATAAATGTTGTAAAGACAACAACACTGATGTAGTTTTTGATATCTCAGCTGACAAATATTGACAATATTCTCAAATTGTATTACAGTTTTAATTGGAATCCTAGCTATGACTAACTCTACATTCTGCACTCTCTTGTTTCCTTCTCTATGAATGGTATGATTTGTCTCTACTGCATGCAAGAAACAATATTTTTCACTGTATTTTAATACGTGACAATAATAAAGCAAATCAAAAATCAAAGTTTACTATAACGTAATCTATAAATTCTGCATTACAGTTCGTATTAACGGGAAGTTTCTTGTTGACAAAGTATATAGCACCATTCTTGTTCTTTAATAAAAACCGAGTTCTGGCGATATTTGTGGAGGGAAAACACTGTTAACATTGAGTCCACATGACTCTTCTTCAGAGCTGATGTCTTATGGACTCGAAATGTTAATTCTGCTTCTCTCGCCACAAATCCTGCCAGATCTGCTGAGCTTTCCCAGCATTTTATTTCAGATTTCAAACATTCACAGTTTACCTTTAATTCTCTCAAATGCATCTTCGATATTTAGGAGTCATTCAATTAGGAAGCCACTTCCTGATTATTGTATCACAGTAGATTAGCAACAAGCCTAGAAACGCTGGTTATGTAAGCTTCCATTAGCTGAAAATTATGTTGTACACCAAGTAACTGTTTCCCAACGGTGAATTAATTTCACAATACAAGATAAACCACTAAGAAATACCATAGCAATAAAATAAAGCTGGAAAAATATTTCTAAACTGCATTAATCACAAATACTTAATTTACTCTTGACTAATTAGAGCCATTGTATTTCAGGTCATGTTGGTTTCACTACACCCACAAATGAGTCATATTGCTTTTTACAAGTGTACCTTGAATCATTTAGTTGCATGAGCAAACAGTATAACAAAATAATAAAAACATCAAATGTCAGAAATACTCAGCAGGTCTGGATGCATCTGTGCAGAGAGAGAAACAGTTAACGTTGATAGAAGCAAATTACTATGGATGCTGGAATCAAAAACAAAACAGAAAACATTCAAAAATCTCAGCAGGTCTGACAGCCTCTGTGATGAGAAAACAGAGCTAATGCTTCAACTCTGAATGACTCTTCATTAAGAATGAAATGTTAGCTTTGTTCTCTCTCCACAGGTGCTGTCAGAATAACATTGAGTTGATAGGTTTCTGCTCCAGAACTGAAGATAGAAACATGATGGGTTTACACCACTGAACAGGGAAAGGAAGCAGGAACAAAAGGAAAGGTCTGGATATGAAAGGACATCTTTGTCATGGAACGCAAGGCAAAGATCATGGCTGTAGCAAATAAACAAAGCAGTTGTCAAGAATGAGTGCAAATGACAGAATAATAAACAGCTCAGTCTGAAAATAAAAACATCAAAAATAAGATTCAGGCCAATACCTGGCACAAGAAAAATCTGAATGGGGAAGAGGGCATGGTCTGAAATTGATGAACCAAACATGGAGTCCAGAAGGCCATGAACTGCCTGATTGAAAGATGAGGTGCTGTTCTTCCTCAAGCTTTTTTGTAGCAGGCTAAGGACAGACTGAGCAAGTGACAGCATAAAAGCAAATTACCGTGGATGCTGGAAACCAAAGAAGATTTTTGACAAAGGGTCATCTGCATTTGAAATGTCAGCTCTTTTCTCTCCTTCCAGATGCTGCCAGATCTGCTGAAATTTTGCAGCGTTTTCTCTTTTGAAGAGACAGAGAGAGAGAGAGACAGCAGTGTGGTGAATTTAAATGAGAAGCAATCAAAATCAGTGTTGGACCTAGTAATGAACCAGAGCACACAAGAGACATCTGGGAAAACATTCAATAAGAAATATTTAAAATATCAAAAAAGACTCGTATGGAAACAAAATAAGAGACAGCAGAAAATGCTAGAAATACTCAGCAGAGCTGGAAACATCTGAGGAGAGAGAAAATAGAATTAATGTTTCGAGTACATATAAGGCAAAGAGAGGGAAAAATGTGATGGATCATATAGAGGTATGGAGCTGAAAAGGGGACGTCATGCCTGACCAACTTCATTGAATTCTTTATAAAAAGTAACAGAAAATAGATAATTTCTGTAGATAGAGATACAGCAGTAAATGTAACTTGTACAAATGTAACTTGTGGATTTCCAACAAGGTACCTTACATGTTGACTCTGTGCAACCATGGTGTGGATTTCCAAAAGGAAAAGGTAAGTGGACTCATTGCAAATGGTGCAGAAACAAGTAAAAAATTGGCAGCAAGCTACAAAGCAGAAAGAGGGTTAAATGTAGTTAGTTACACTTGGAAAATGTGTGAAGTGGTGCTGAGACCCCCACTGTTTACCATTTACAGTTATGATTTGGATTCTGGAGCCAAAAGTACAATTACTAAAATTTAATTATGACATCAAATTTGATGGTAGTGGTGGGGGCAAGTTAATAATTACAAACATATGAAATAGCAACAGAAATAGGCCATTCAGCCCCTCAAACCTGCTCCACCATTCACTAAGATCAATGTTGGTCTCTTCATTTCTGCATTCCCATCTACCCCTGATAACCTTTGATTCCATTGCCTAACAGAAATCTATCTACCACCACCTTAAAAATATTAAGTGACCTCTCCTCCAGTGCCTTCTGAGGCAAGTCGCACAAACCTCAAAAAAACTCTCTTTATCTCTGTCCCCTCATTTTAATCATGATGTGGGGATGCGGCATTGGACTGGGATAAACACATGAGAAGTCTCACAACACCAGGTTAAAATCCAACAGGTTTATTTGGTAGCAAGTACCACTAGCTTTCGAGGCTTTTCCCCTTTGTCAGGTGACCCAAGAGGAAACATCCTTTCCATGTCCACCTTATCAAGACTGTTCTATTTAGGATCTTATTTACTTCAAAGAAGTTCTCTCAACATTTCTAAACTTAAGTGAGACTAAGCTTAATCTTTCTGGCCTTTCCTCATAAAATAACCTGCTCATTTAAGACATCAATCTCATAAATCTTCTCTGAACCATCTCCAAAATATTTACATGCTGCCTTAAGGAGATCAAAACAGCACACAGTATTCATCAAGGCTTGTAACTGAAGCATAACATCTTTACTTTAATGTTCAATTCCTCACATAATAAAAAGATAATATTCCATTAGCTTTATTAATTAGTTGCCTTACCTGCATGGCATTTGATTTATTATTGTCACACGTATTAGTACACAGTGAAAAGTATTGTTTCTTGCATGCTATACAAAGCATACCATTCATAGAGAAGGAAAAAATGCAGAATGTAGTGTTACAGTCATAGCTAGGATGCAGAAAAAGATCAACTTTGTGACTCATACACTAGGTCCCTCTGCTCCTCAGAATTCTGAAGCCATTCACCATTTAAGTAATATTCTGCTTTTTACTTATCCTGCTAAAGTGAACAATTTCACGTTTAATACATTATACTTCATCTAACAGATTTTTTCCCAATTCAAGCTATCTATATTTTCCTACCTATCTTTGTGCCATCTGAAAATCTAGCTACCATGCCTTCACTCCCCCTCATCCAGGTCATAGTATAAATTGTAAAATCTCAGCATGAATTCCTTCAGGGCCTATTACCCCCATACACAATGGATTTTTACTTTCTGCAATAACGTCTGACGTGGCACCTTTTATTCCTTCTGCAAATCCAAGCACAGTGCGTCTACAGGCTCCTCTTCATTGTCAGTGCATGTTATAGCTTCAAAGAACTGCAATAAATTGGTTAAACGTGATGTCCCCTTCTCAAAGGAAGAACATGCCAGAACAGAATAAGCCAACAGTGTCTAATTTGCAGGTGAATTTCAATGTTGCCAGCATGAGATAATGCATGTTAATGTAAGGAATATGAAAGCCACAAACTGCATTCGTAAAGAGAGCCTAAATGGGGTATAGAAGGCCAAAGGGATTCTGAGGTACAGATACACAAATTATAAAATAGCTTTACAGTTAAAAAGCACATTTAAAAAAATGGAGGAAGGGATCAAGAACCAGGAGATACAGATTAGTAAAAGAGGCTCGGTGACATTAACCGCTCGACGAATGATCAAGATCTGGAAAGTACTGCCTGAGTGTATGGAGAAATCAGGAGGATGACATGGATTTGAAATGTTAACTGTTTCTCTTTACAGACACTGCCAGACTTGCTGAGTTTATCCAACTTCTTTTGTTTTTCTTTCAATCCCAATCCCTTTTGAATGTCTTAATTATTATCTGAAAATAAATGAAGCGCAAGATTCAAAAAGACAGGGGAGTGGCACAGCTGATTTACTCCTTTGCAGAATCAGAGAAACAACAGGTCGAATGGTCTTTTTCTGTGCCGTATTCCGTAACTTTTGGTTACACAACAATTGGGAATTATGCCACAGTTCTGATCTCCATGTTATCAGGCATATCGCATCGAGCACCCAAAATGAACCACCTCATGCTGGTAACAATGCAAAATAATATGACCAGAATGATACAAAAAATGAGGTTAAAGCCAACAGGACAGGGTGTATTTCTTTTCTATTGAAATTGGAAGGTTGATGGGTGACCTGATTGAGGTCTTTAAAGTTAGGAAAGGTTTTGATACATTGAGAAAAATGGTTCCATTTGTTCTCTAGTGATAGGAATGAAATCCTTGCTTTTCCTAATAGATCCTCGTGTACAGAACAGTTTTAAAATTTGCATAACTTAGAAGCACCGTGAACTCTGCGGAAGATAATGTAGAATTCAAAAGAACATGGGCAAGTTGATGGCATACGCAGACAAGTGGCAGATGACATTCAATGCAGAAAGATACAAAGCAATTCATTCTGGTAAGAAGAGCACAAGACATAAACACAAAACACAGGGTACAACACTACATGGGGTTGGGGGGGGGGGGCGCAGGAGTCAAGGACACAGGGTGCAGATATGCATAAGTCATTAAGGATGGCAGGAAAGGTTGTTAGGGTCGGTAATAAACCACAGTGTACCCTAGGTTTTATTAGCAGAGGCACACAGTTCAAGAACAAGGAGGATATTTTGGAACTTGTTTAATACATTAATTTGTCCTTAGCTGGAGTATTGTGTCTAGTTTTGGGTGTTACACTTCAGGAAAGAGGTGAAAGCACTGGGGGGAGAGAGGGAGAAAGCTGCAAAGATTCAAGCGAATGGTTCCAGGGTTGAGGAATTTCAGTTATGAGCAAACATTTAGGAAGGCTGGGTGGAAATATGATAGAGGCATTCAAAATCATGAGGGATTTAGAAAGCGCAGTAGGAAGAAACTGTTCCACAAGTGAAAGGATCAAGAACGAGAGGCCACAGATTTAAAGTAATTTGCAAAAGAAGCAAAAGCAACAGAAGAAAAAACTTATTCCATCCAGCGAATAGCTAATGTCTTGAATGCAGTGCATGAGGGTGTGGAGGAGACAAGTTTGATTCCTTTTTCAATGCAATTATTAAAAAAGGAAAACTATGCAGGAGAGAAGGTGGGGATTGGAGGAGAACAGCACTAGGTGAACTGGTCACTCAGAGCTGGCATAGACAATAAGCTACATGGCCTCCTTCCATTCTGTAACAATTCCGTGATTTGTGGGGGCAGACCAATATTGAGACCGTAAATAGCAAATTCAGTAGAAACTTCTTTATTGAGTGAAGCGTGGATCGTGTTATTAAAAGCAGCAACTGAGGCAAATAGCATAGATACATTGAAGGCAAAAGCCAGATGAACACAAGAGGAGGAAAGGAATAAGCCTAATTTTGATTTGATTGAATTTGATATATTGTCACATGTAAATATACAGTGAAAAGTTCTGTTTCTTACATGCAGTCAAAACATACCATACATAGAGAAGGAAAGGAGACGGTTAGACTGTAGGATTACAGTCAAGCTCGAGTGTAGAAAAAATGAACTTAACCTGGAGGTAAGTCCATTCAAAAGTCTGATGGTGGCAGGGAAGAAGCTGCCCTTGAGTCGGCTGGTACATGACCTCATACTTCTGTATCTTCTTCCCAAGGGAAGAAAAAGGAAGACAGTATGTCAAGAGTGCGTGGGGTCCTTAATTATGCTGGCTGCTTTTCTGATGCAGCAGGAAATGTAGATAGTGTCAATGGACAGGAGGTTGGTTTAAGTGATGGACTGGCTTAATTCACCACCCTTTGTAGTTTCTTGCGTTCTTGGACAGAGCAGGAACCATGCCAAGTTGTGGTACAATCTGAAAGAATGCTTTCTATGGTGCATCTGTAGAAGTTGGTGAGAGTTGTAGCCAAATTTCCTTAGTCTCCTGAGAAAGTAAAGGTGTTGTTGGGCTTTCTTAACTGAAGCACCCACATGGAGGGACTAGGATAGGTTGTTGGTGATCTGAACACTTAAAAACTTAAAGCTCTTGACCATTCTATTTCATCCTCATTGATGTAGACAAGGACATGTTCTCCAATATGCTTTCTTTTATGCTATAATGTAACAATCATTACATAAACACTGATAGAAAGGATGTTAAGGTTACAAGTACTAAACTAACTTTAACAATAAGTTCCACATGAGCAAGTGTCATCAGCAAACATCAGTGTGTGAAAAAAAATCAAAAATTTTCCATGTTCACACCATGAGAAATTTTGTAAGCATATTAGAAAAACCAAGAGAGTAATTCAAACTCTAACAAAAGTTGCATCAAATCAATAGAAGCAAGAAATTTCAAACAAACTGCATCAGGAAATTCAAAACACACTATTTCAGATAAATTTATTCATCCTCAGTTCCCTGGTTCAGTACTGGCAACTACCCCTTCGAGAGTGGTGATACAGTACAAAGGATATCAAGCCCTTTCAACATTTCTAAAAGCAAATTACTGTAGATACTAGAGAGGAAACAGTGGGTCACTTGGATGCTAAACGACAGCTCTTTTCTCTCCTTATAGATGCTGCCAGACTTGTGGGAATTTTCAGCATTTTCCCTTTCAACATGCTGATTGACTGGCAGCTCATGTTCCCAATTCAGTACAAACCACGTGCTTTCATTACTATGGAAATAACTTCTACAGAATCAAGCCGAAATTTACACATTCTGAAATAGTATGCAGGAAAGACCAGTATATATCAGATTTTCGAAAACATGCCAGACTCTAAACCTCAAATGCACTGGAATGACAAAATCCACATTCACACACAAACCAGGTCAGATCTTATTTCTGTTTAACTGACTTCTCCAGTTGGCTGAACAACAAAAGAATAGTATACTAAACAGACATCAAAGAAGGTTTGAAATTCTCATACACTACGGCACAGAAACTGCCTTTCCTACTGCAGTGGAAGTAAATCATGACCACAAACTACAATTTGGACCCATTTCACCAGCCTCCCTCCCTTCAACAGATTTTCTAGTTTTCTTTCATTGATCTGTACTAATTGTTTCAGTATCATGGTCAATTTAGTGTAACAGATTGTCCCCCCCTTCCTTAGCCGTTAGGGAAAAGATTACCAATGCCGTGATTTATGAAATATTCAGGCAAGAAAAAGAGCCTTCGACATGTAGATAAACCCAGAAACCCATCTGCACAATGCCCTCCAGCAAGGTAGAAATAATTAAAAGTGCTTGAAGACAAAAATACTCTAATTGCACTTCTGCCCTACCCAAACAGAGCTGAGTCACAGGAAGGAAAAGCAGCTGGCACTCTTGTAAAACCTTGACTGATTCAAACTACAGATAGTACCAAAGCATCAGCCCAAAGCTTAGGCATTCCACTGGTTGATAGCAGCACCGTTGATTTAAAAATCAAACTATTGCATTCTGCATCACAAAATCAAATGTATAGCACTGCACCGCTAATCCAGCTTTTCTCATTTCAAATCAGTTAAAACAAATTACTACTCTTTATAAACCTCTGTCCGCCTACTCTTAATTAGTGGAATTACTGTTGTGCAAATTAGATACAGTTGGGACATAAAGAGGTGGCACATTATTTTATTTTTAAAAGACATCTAATTTTTTTTAATAGAACACTTAACTTAATGATCAGAAAACATTTAATTAGATACTAGATTTTGAACAGAATTAATGTTTCAGCCTAAGGACTGTTAACATATTTGTTTTCAGATAGTATGTTTGTTTTTAAGATTGATTTAGATGTCTTTAATCTTTCTCAAAACAGTAAACGGTACTATAGATTAGTAAATAATATTGAAATGGCACACCCACAATAGAAATAAAATTGACTTGCGTACAAATTTAAAATGTCATTTTCTAGTATTTAAAACATCCTGTATTTTTTTAAATGCTGCCTGGTATAAACTTACTTCAGCCGGGTTTAGGTAATCGAACTGTAATTCCTCATGTAATTTTAAGACCCAGTAAGTAGTCTCACAACACCAAGTTTAAGTCCAACAGGTTTATTTGGTAACATGAGTATTTGGAATATTGCCCCTACATCAGGTAAGTGAAGAGTTCGGTTCACAAACAAGGCATACATAGATATAAACTCAATTACAAATCTTCTCGCATTCCAATCATTATCTTAATACCTGTTTGTGAACC
This sequence comes from Sphyrna mokarran, assembly GCA_024679065.1. Classification (NCBI taxonomy): domain Eukaryota; kingdom Metazoa; phylum Chordata; class Chondrichthyes; order Carcharhiniformes; family Carcharhinidae; genus Sphyrna; species Sphyrna mokarran. The sequence continues at coordinate 5,578,202 of JAGIQG010000008.1, read as the reverse complement.
AAACTCTTCACTCACCTGATGAAGGGGCAACACTCCGAAAGCACGTGCACCGAATAAACCATCGGACTTTAATCTGATGTTGTGAAACTACTTACTGTGCCTTCCCAAATCCAATGCTGGCAACTCTACCTCATAATCTAAGACTATTAGAGAAATACCAACATAGCACATCTCAAACACTTAGCATCTTTTATTCAACCATCCATTTTCCTTAAAATAGCAATTCATCATGTTCATCAAAGGTGAAAGATACTCATACCAGGAAATACAAGACTCACTTATTTTACACACTTGGTTACAACATCAAGCACTTTCATATCCTGGTGATTAGGACAAAGTTTAATTTACATCTACCCCATCCCTTACAACAACAGGCACACAGGAGGGATTATGGGGATGTTTGATGCAATAGAAGTATTGATAGCACGAAATTGTCATTGGTAGGTTGGAAAGATTTTTTAAACTGTATTTCATACAAAATCCCTACACTATAGTACTGCGAAGACCTCACCAAACATATTAGCATCTTCTACATCTGGAGCCAAAATAGTATTTAAAGCAAACTCCAATATCACAAGATCATTTTATATTTGGAGCTCAATCATGAGTCCCAGGACTGCAGTCCCTCAGATTAGTCCCCCTGGCCCAAATTTCACCAACTCCTTTAATGACCTTCCCTCCATCATCAAGGAAGCTCATCAAAGCGGCAAAAGAGGCTGCAGAGGAGATCGACTTGGATGATACGAGATATTTCAATTCCATGCAAATTGGAAAAGCTGTAGTTGTTTTCTTTCCAGCAGAGATGGCTACAAAGGAAGGATTTGAGATAGAGCAAAGAATAACTCATTTCTAAGAGCGGATGGATAAATAGAGGCCAAAGATTTATTATAGGGAAAAGAAATAGGTACAGGTTAGGGAATAAAAAAAGTTATGGTAATCTGGAATGTACTGCCTGAAAGCGTAATGGAATCAGATTTAATAGCAGTCCTCGAAAGGGAGTTGAATACATTCTTGGGAGGCAAAGATTTCAATGGATTTGGGAAGAGCAGAACTAAATACTGCAGCAGCTAGAAATTTGAAATGACTCTTCCAATGAAGGATCTGTTTCCCGTTCCAGTCCTGTTGACGATTTTGAGTTTTGTTTTTATTACAGCAGGATACAAGACTAATTAGGGTGACATGGTAGCATAATGATTAGCACTGCTGCCTCACAGTGTCAGGGACCTGGGTTGGATTCCAGCCATGGGTGACTGTCCATGTGGAGCTTGCGCATTCTCCGCACGTCTGCCTGGGTTTCCTCTGGGTGCTCTGATTTTCTCCCACAATCCAAAGAAGTGCAGGTTAGCTAGATTGGCCGTACTAAATTGCCCTAGTGTCCCAAGATATGTAAGTCAGATGGACCATCCATAGTAAAGTGTGCAGAGTGGACATGGGCCTCTCTTTGGAAAGCTGATGCAGACTCTGAGAAACACAGAATCACTACAGTGCAGAAAGAGGCCATTTGGCCCATAGAGTCTGCACTGGCCGCAATCTCACCAAGGCCCTATTCCAGAAATTCTACATATTTAACCTGCTGAACCCCCTGACAATAGGCTCAATTTAAACTGACCTGCACATCTTTGGATGTGGGAGGAAACCGGAGCATCCGGTGGAAACCCATGCAGATACGAGGAGAAAGTGCAAACTCCACAAACAGTTACCCGAGGCTGGAACTGAACTTGATTCCCTTGTACTGTAAGACTGCCAACGTGCCGCCTTGAGCCAAATAGCCTCTTTCTGCACTGCAGGGATTTTATGGATTAGGGTGGTTCTCCCAGGCACAATGATCTTCATGCTGCGACACTCCATGACAGTATGACTTCGGAAACATCAGCATAAGATCTGCTAAGTTTTGAATCTGTTGACTGCAATGATATTCAATATTCCCCACAATATTATTAGGCCTCCATATACTTTTTACACCTCAATCCTCATCAGGCAACCTAAATCCAAATGATAATGTGCAATCCTCCAATCTGTAGTCCAAGTACTACAGCTTTGATAGACTCACATTTAAACGGTTAAGCTTCCCAGAATAATCTTGATTCTATTTCTGAGAAAGATTGATGAGAATTTTCTAGAAATTTAACCTCCCCAGAAGACAAATACAACATTAGTTTACTAATTTAATTATAAGCTTTGCATAAAGGAAGTCAATCCGTGTAAATTACTTTTCCCCAAAGAAACAGCTCAACTGCATTAATGAGCCTGTCACAGGTTAACTTCAGTTACTCCACGCTAGATGTCTCTCCATAGGAGTGTTAGAAAACATCCCAGTGGAACATTCAGTGACAACATGCACATTCCATATGTCATCCATCCGTGACTGACATTTAGAATTAGAGTAATTTCCCTGTATAATTTCTAACCATCTATTTACCACATGAGGTCTCAATCAAGTCTGAGAGGCTAAATTTAGAATCACAATGGTTGCTTAAGTTTAAACTGCAACCATTCAATTTAGATAACACCGCTTTGCAAAATTATGCAACTACACCCAATTCTGAGGATGTGCTCAAATACTGTGGCATACACTAAAAGGATTTGTAAAATAATTGCTTCCCCAGCAACAAGTGAAGGTCAGCTAAAGTCCATTTATAATGCTGCAGCTTTAGTTGGGATTTGGGGCCAGCAGCTATATCAAAATAGTCCAGTCCATTACTGAGATTCATGCATGGTTACAGAAGCACTTCTCTCCATACAGGGCAGACTGCGATACATAATAGACAGTAAACACTGCCTGTGCACGAACAGTGCCTTAATCTTGTCTAGCATTTTCTTAAAAAAAAAGATACAATTGAGTTACAAAAATCTCCTTTCCAAAACAAAGGGGCGGCAGGGTGGCACAGTGGTTAGCACTGCTGCCTCACAACCCCAGGGATCCAGGTTCAATTCCTGGCTTGAGTCACTGTCTGTGTGGAGTTTGCACGTTCTCCCAGTGTCTGCATGAGTTTCTTCGGGTTGCTCTGGTTTCCTCCCACGTTCTGAAAGATGTGCTGCTTAGGATGCATTGACCCGAACAGATGCCGGACTGTGGCAACTAGGGGAATTTCACAGTTACTTCATTGCAGTGTTAATGTAAGCCTTACTTGTGACCAATAAATAAACTTCAAAAGTCCCCTGATCTAGTTAATTCTGCACAAAATGGAAACAAGATGTAATTTTAACATCACAACAAATGTTAAGTGGAACTCAGACAATTTTGTTTTGATAATTGAAACCAATAGCATAAGACATAGAAGTAGAATTAGGCCATTCAGCCCATCGAGTCTGCTCCACCATTCAATCACGGCCGATGTTTTTCTCATCCACATTCTCCTGCCTTTTCTCCATAACCCCTGATCCCTTTATTAATCAAGAACCTGTCTGTCTGTCGCCAGATCTATCTCTGCAAGGCTCCTGTTCCTGGCCCCATTCATGAATAAAACGGCCTGCAAGTTTCAATCAGATATTACCCGAACCAAAAGAGAGCCAAAATATGTCAACAGAGATACTAAGCACTCAAGTCCTCCGAACTTTTGGGATACATAATAAGAAACTGACATTTGTTGCTAATGTTATCAGATAAAGTACAAAGTTTCAAAATTCAAGTACTTCATAATTATGCAATTTTATAAACATGATGGAACACAGCCACTGTAGCATTCAGCCAAAATATAATTAACTGTTAAAATTAAAGGTAGCACTAGATAACCAAATCTTCAGCTACAAATCACACTCCAGCAATCTAAAAAAGGCACTCTGTCCTCCTTATGTTATAATGTATCTCTCGCAGCTAAGCATGTAAAACAGGAGTTTTGTTAAGGTTCTGGCAGACAGCATCCAAACAGAAGGCACGTGTCAGCTTTCAGTCACCACAGCACCATAATTGATTGGTTATTTTACCTTGTACTGACAACATCCAGTTTGGCAAGTAAATTAGAAGACTCACTTAACCACACCAAGACACACTTAATCCATTATTAAAAAAGGAACATGACATTGCATCAGACTGAGGGAGAGCCCAGGCTAGTAGCAAATTTCTATCACTGAAATTTTCATCTCTACTGCTTTGTATTCTTTAAATTGATTACTCAATTTATAGATTGGAAAATCTGATATGGAATGCAAGATTTCCTCAAAGACCATATTCTTTCAAAATTACAAAAGTTCAGGTAACTGTGTACTGCAAGATCAAAACAAAGGCAGGAACTTGGATATGCTGGCTGAACTTATCCAGTCAATAACAATTCAAGGGGAGTCTGGCTACTAATGCAAAGAAAAATGTTTATCTAAAACATGCAACTCCAATTCATTTTATCTACATAATACATACAAGCGTACGCAGAGTCAAAAAGATCTTTGCAATGAGGACAATATGGAGGGCACATTTAACATATTTTAAATGTCTTTTAAAAAGCATTTAGGTAATTACATGGGTATGATAGGAATAGAGGGATATGGGCCAAATGCGGGCAATTGGGATTAACTTATGGAGTTTTAAAAAAAGGATGGCATGGACAAGTTGGACCAAAGAGCCTGTTTCCATGCTGCAAATCTCTATGACTTAATATTTCTCTTGGATTTTGCAAAAAACATGCAAATATTATTTAAAATATAAAAGCTTAGCATTCCAAATGAAATGTAACCAAATTAATCCAATGCTAATTTTCAGAAGTCAATTTAGGTACTTTCATGATTTTACACAGCATTAGGTAGACAGACAGCAGACCAGCTGTTTCAACACTCAGATTCACTGTACATATTCCCCATTGCAAAACAATTACCAACACCTGGCACATGCTGTTTTATAGCTGCAGGCGTCCACAAAATCTCAACTTTAATGATGTTTCTGTCTGTTCTTGAAGAAGCTCTTTCTCACACTTTACAAACTGCACAAAAGACAAGAAAAATACTCAGGTTTATATAGCACCATCACACATCCAATCTAATCGATAATGCAACTGCCAGTTTGCACACCTGCCACATAATCCACAATTGAGAGGAATAACGAGTTAATGCCTTTAGTTGTGGTGGTTGAAAGTAGAACATTGGACAAGGCACCTGAGAACTCTGTGCTCTTGCTCACTATTACAATCCCATTTGCTGTAATAACTGGACGGATCATAGAAATGACAAGGGAAGTCATTCAGCCCATCATGTCTGTACTAGTTCTTTAAAGGCCTACACAATGAATTTCTTTTTCCCTGCTCTTTCTACTAAAATGTAACACTTCAGACTTCTCTGCTTTAAATTCCATCTGCCAATTCCACCAGTCTACTGAACCACCCTCCTATTATCACATTTCCAAGTTTTACCTCATCTACAAAATTCGAAAGAATGACCTGGACCAAGGTACCGAAGTTGTAAGTGTACATCAGAAAACCACTATTCTAAAACTGACTGCAGGGACCACTGTCCTACTTCCTTCAAATCCAAAAAACAATAATCATTTACCACCACCATTATTTTTTTTGCTCCTTACCTACTGTCCTTTTAATCCCAAAGCTTGGATTTTACTAACAGGTCGATTGCATGGTACTCTTGTCAAATGCCTTCTGCAAGTCCATATACACATCAGCTGCACTATCCTCAACCTTCTCCATTAATAGCCAGATGATTAAGATCTTTCTTGCTCCCTCTCCCTATTAATTTGAAATTATAAAACACCTTTTACAAATTAAAAAAGTAATTTTTGTTGCTTTGGCTTTTCTACAGCAGCTGTTCATTTTGCCAATTATAAATCCGCGAGTCTAGATTATTCTTTTGTTTCATTACTTATTCTATTATCACTTACTGCCTTGCATCACCCACTCTCATCATTTAATTTCTGCTGACATCTCCCGTCTCAGATTTTACCTTTTGTTCTTTTCCATTCTTCCTCTCTTTTTTTTAAAGCTATTAAAACACCACCTTTGACCCAAAACATTAACTTATTCTCTCCATCAATAAAACATAGAACATTACAGCGCAGAACAGGCCCTTCGGCCTTCCACGTTGTGCCGACCAATTATGAAAAAATCAATGACCCTCCAAACTAAACCATTCCCTTCTCTTCCATAAACTTATCAACTAACCTCTTAAACGCCACCAAACTTGGCGCATCTACAACTGCCGCAGGCAGGGCATTCCACTCCCTAACCACCCTAATCAAGGTGAGCAACATTCTGGATTTTCCAGGATTATTCTGCAATCTGGGCTTTTGTCCCATATGCCAAATCAGGTGTATTGCCCTAGATTTCTGGGATTTTTACCTTGTTTCTACGCGTCAAGCCTCAAATCTTACTTCTCATCTTTGCACGTGCATTAAACTCATGCATTTTTTTGTTAGTTGTGTATCAAATCCAGCCTCAGCTCACAAGACAGAGACAGAACATGGACTGTGATGGATAGGTCCTGACAAACTTCCCTACAGATGTTACTTAAATGGATTTCCAGAATGCATTCATAGAATCCTACAGAGCAGAAGGAGGCCATTCAGCTCTTTGGGTATGCACGGACTACAATTCCACCCAGGCTCTATGCGTTTACCCTAGCTAGTGTCCTGACACTAAGGGGCAATTTAGCATGGCCAATCCACCTAACATGCACATCTTTGGTGTGTGAGGGGGGAACTGGAGCACCTGGAGGAAATTCATGCAGACACAGGGAGAATGTGCAGACTCCACACAGACAGTGACCCAAGCCAGGAATCAAACCCAGGTCTCTAGAACTGTGTGCCACCCATGAATTCAATCAGGTTCTTCATAAGAAACCTTATGGGCAATGTTGAAGCTCATGGAATGATCTGGTCAGGAAATTGGCTGAGTGACAGGAGACAGTAGAGATAATGAGCAGGTATTCCCAGTGGCAGGATGTCACTCATGTGCAAGTCACAAGAATTGATGTTGGGGCTTCAGCTGTTCTTTGTATTTATTAACAATTTGGGCAACAAAACAAAGTCACTGCCCAGCTTTCTGATGCAAAGGTGGTTGGTATGGCAACCACTGAAGACGGAAGCCTAAAATTACAAAGAGATATTCAGCAGATTAATTGAATGGGCAAAACTATGACAAATTGGTTTCAGTGTAGGTAGAAGGAAGGTCTTCTGCCATGGATAAAGTAGAGTAGTTTCTGAATGGTAAAACATCAGAAATAGTGAGCGTATAGGTAAACAGATCATTAAAATGGACAGATTCAGAATAGAATGAAAAAATTCAAAAACCCACAAGGGGATAGATGTTATGCTGCAGCTATACATTGCCCCCTGAAACAAAGTTTTCAATTTTGGACACCACACCTTTGTGAGCATAAGCTGACCCTGGAGTGATTGCATTATAGATTTACGAGAGCTATTGGATAGCAAAATTATAAGGTTACAAAAGAGGGTTGTATTCCTCTGAAATTTAAATGGTTCTGGGTGATTTAATCAGTTTCCAAAGCACATGATGAACCAATATAGACTATTTCTGCTGATAGCCCGAGATTGCTCACATTCCAAATATTAAAGCCAGTTCTCTCAGAAGTGAAGCTGCTTAACACTCCCACATACGGGCAGACAGCAAAACACTGGAATTCTCAAATGGCAGTATTTGCAAGGCCAACTGTTAAATTTTAAATCTGAGAGGAATAGATATTAGATCATAGATCAGCCATGATTCCATCGAGTGGCAGAATAGACTCAAGGGAACTAAATGGTCTACTCCTGTTCCCATGTCATAGCTCATAGGCCAGTCATCTGATCACCCCCAAGTTTTTGTGAATTCAGCTTTGCTTCGCTCCATCATTGCATCCACTCTTCAGCTGTCTTGGCTCTCTTCCAGTTCAAAGGAGGTATTCCAAGGAAAATATCTCTATTTTCAGCAAACAACCAGCAAATATAATGGCTGGAATTCACCCATCCTGCCCACCACTGGAATTTTAATAGACGGGTTGTTGAGAATGTGAAACACCATTGACAGTCAGGCAGGAATTTCCAACTTTTAGACCAACACGGCTGGAGAATTCTGTTCAATTACTCTATTGAAGCAAAACTCTCAAGAGTAACCAGCGAAGATACTAATCATCTAACAATCCACTGGCATAGCTTTGTTTTGTACTGTCTGCGATTCCTAACAAGTTCTTCCAGTCTAATGGGTCTTGGCAAGTGAAACAAAATCTAACCCCACATACTTTCACAAATCATCAACAATTCCATTAATCATGTCTAAAAAAAAATCAATCACACGAATAACCAAATTTCAGATCAGGGACACATTTCTATCAAATTCAAATCTGATTATTTGTATCTTGCCATTCAAATAATGTTTCACTGCAGTGCTCATTATATTCAGAAATTATCTTTGTGATCTTTACTCAGCTGGAGGCTATACAATAACTTAATGCGCTGTTGTGACTTAATAGTCCTCAGTAAAGATTAATCACAAAAAAAAGCCTTGAAGTAACATTTTTATCTACAGTACTAAAACTACTACATGATGTATATTTCAAATCTATACAACACTATCACAAGACATCCAGAGCAACAACAGTCACCACAGATATCACATCCACATTTTATTCAAAATTTAATACCGTAAGATATACAATTACTTGAAGACGCGAGTTTTCATGCTCTCAAACTTGTCTCTAATGCTAGGACTTCCAGTTGTAATAAATTTGGATGTGCTTGATTTATGGATCAGCTACGACACAGAAGCTTTGGATTTTGATTTGATTTGATCTATTGTATTAGTATACAGGAAAAGTTATTGTTTCTTGCATGCTACACAGACAAAACATATTGTACATAAAGGAGGAAGGGAGAGAGTTCAGAATGTAGTGTTACAGTCATAACTAGGGTTTAGAGAAAGATCAGAGTGCGAGCTAGGTCCATTCAAAAGACTGATAGCAGTAGGGAAGAAGCTGTTTTTGAATTGGTTGGTACATAACCTCAACTTTTGTATCTTTTTCTTGAAGAAAGGTGAAAGAGAGTACATCTAGGGTGCATGAGGTCCTTAATTGTGCTGTCTGCTTTTCCAAGGCAGCGGGAAGTGTAGATAGAGTCAATGGATGGGAGGCTGGATGGATTGGGCTACGTTCATGACCTTTTACAGTTCCTTGCAGTCTTGGACAGAGCAGGAACCATACCAAACTGTGATACAACCAGAAGGAATGCTTTCTATGATGCATCCATAAAAGTTGGTGGGAGTCGTAGCTGACATGCCAAATTTCCTTAGTCTTCTGAGAAAGTATAGGCAGGTCGATGATGACTTGGACACCTGAAAACTTGAAGCTTTTGACCATTTCTATTTTGTTCCCATTTATGTAGAGAGGGGCATGTTCTCCATTACACTTCCTGAAGTCAATGACAATCTCCTTTGTTGTGTTGACATCGAGGGAGAGATTATTGTCTTCGCACCCATTCACCAGATTCTCTATTACATTGCTGTACTCTGTCTCATCACTGTTTGATATCCAACCCACTGTGGTGGTGTCATCAGCAAACTTGAACTTTGTTGCAAGTATTAACATCCACCAAAATATTAATAGATAACTGATAAACTAATCAAATATAGAGACCTCTTAAAACCTCTAGTCCGGATACATTATTGAAGCAATAACAGAGGTGTCACATAGAAAGGGCAATACTGCTGGGATATGATAGCTTCGCATCAGTGACAGGGAAGATAAAAGAATCTTGACTTGAAGCTGTGGTGGTAAAGATAGAAACATCTCTTTGGGACAATCTTTGTCCACTTCAGCAGCATGAATTTCATTTGCTGCTTCCTCATCCAACCCGAATGTTGTCCAGGTCTTGCTGATGTGAGCACAACTGCTTCAGTATCTGAGTCAGAAATAGTACTGGGCACACCTCAATCATCAGTGCACATTCCCCGCATCTAACCTCATGTTGGAAGGAATGACACTGATTAAACAGCTGAAGATGGTTGGGCCTAGGAAACTACCCCAGGAAACAACGGCAGCAATACCCTCAGTTTGGGAAGACCAACTTCCAACAAGCACAACCATTTTCATTTACGTTAGGTATGTCTCTCCTCTTCCCGGTTCCCACCAACTTCAATTTCATTTGGGGTATTCTGCATGCCACATTGACACATGGAATCAAGTGTCCCACTGGGTGCTGCGACTTCCCCTCCATCTAGTAAACGTCATTGACAAGAAGCCACAGAACCTTCCAGCATGACAGGGCGATAAGAACAACAGCTGGAGGCCATCCCAGGGAAGATTTGGTGCCTGCACCAAAGATGTTAACAAGGATTCAGCAAAGAGTCGAACAAGACGCGAAACCAACTTTCACTACGTGGAAAACCTTGAGTTTGGAAGAACTAAGATTAAGGTTTGTATCCGGTGGAGCCAGCCTGGCCAGTTCAATCTCATGGGGATAGTATCTGGTTCTCAGAAAAATGCGCAAGAATAGTTTTTGTTTAAAGTTTCATTTAATAAAGGTATTTTGTTGACGTTTGGTACCAAAAGTATTGTCACAAAAACAAAGTTTATTTCAGTATAATGATTACACATGAGCACCAATTGGTACAAACTGGTTAAAATGCCCAATTTCCAGACAGCACAAAAGATCTGAAGTAAAAATAGAAAATGCTGGAAATACTCAGCAGGTCTGGCAGCATCCATGGAGAGAGAAATTGAGTTAATCTTTCAGAATTGGTGAAACCGAACCTGGTGAAAAGTCACGAACTTGAAACCTTAACTGTTTCTCCCTCCACAGATGTTGCCTGAACTGAGTATATCCAGCATTTTTTGCTTTTTAATTACAAAGAAAACTCAAGCTGTTTCCAACTTAATAAATGCATGCAAGATACAACAGAGAGACGGTAACTGAAAAGAATCAATTTGGAAAACTGTGAAACACTTACGTTTTACCACAAGTAACTTCAGCAAAGTTCTTCTGGAAAAAAAGGCTCACCCTTATAATTCAGCCTGCAACCCTCATCAGCAGATGTCAGTGTACTGGCTTGAATTAAAAATGTGCAAAAAAAGTAATCAGTGTTTTGGCAGTAACTCCCTGCTTTTAAACTTTGAGATCCTAACACTTCAGATAAAATGCATGTCACTGAAATGCACTATCTGCTAAGGAAGCAATTTAACACAGCAAGATAGAGTTCATGACTTGAGCATATAAAACATGCTGCCTTCCACCAAAGTAAAATTGTGTAAAGATTTACACTGTATAGCGATAGGTGGGTTCAACCTCTTGTTCAAGTCTCAGCACTCTGGTAACAGGAAAGGGCAGAAAAGTAAGGACACTTTCTTTCACCTGATAACATAGGAGGAATTAGCTCAAATGGTAGAGCACTCACTTTGCATATGAGAGGTAGTGGGATCGACGCCCACATTCTCCACTTTGATTTAGGGCAGCACTATAACACAGTGGTTAGCACTGCTGCCTCACAGCACCAAGGACTCAGGTTCAATTCCAGCCTCAGGTGACTGGCTGTGTGGAGTTTGCACATTTTCCCTGTGTCTGCATGTATTCCCATTTCTCTCATAGTCCAAAGATGTGGAGTTAGGTTGATTGATCCTGCTAAATTGACTGTAGTGTCAGAGAAGTAGCATGGTAAATATACAGGGTTATGGGGATAAGGTATGGGTGGGATTGTTGTCGGTGCAGGTTCTATGGCCGAATGGTCTCCTTCAGCACTGTAGGGATTCTATATCAAAGAATGAGTTTCTACATCAACATTCTGGCAATCCCTGCCAGCCATAGAATCCCAACTCTGGCCACCTCATCCGTTTATATACCCATCTTTCAATTCATTTTCACTCAGACCTGAACTCTTCAAAACATATATATGATATTTTGTACCCTAAAAATTCTACAGCACTTTTAAATACATCCACATCATTTATATCTGGCTATCAAAACCTCAGCAATGATATATTTCAGAATAATGTTTTTAAATACAGAGATTGGGGGTACAAAGAGGATGCATGCCAAGTCAGGAGAGAGCAACAAAATAGCAATAGTAATTGAATGAATTTTCCAGTTCATGGTCTAATTGAAAACAGAAGCTTAAAAAGCTGTAGAACAAAGTGTTGTGTTATAATGGGAAAATATGATGGATATGTCAAATGCTTGACCTCGAGTAGGCTGCTAATTCAGAAAAAATGCAGCTTTTCATGACCACACAATACAGTTCAGTGTTTCCAAAAAAAAATCTGTTTTATAACTCACGAGGGAAAGTCCCCTTGTGAGAATCACAGAAGGGCTAAAGTAAATCTGAACACTGCCTCTCAAAAATCAGATCTGCATGAAATGTTTAAGGTCATCAGTGTATTTCTTCAATACATTTGACTTCATAAAGCACATCTTGTGACAGCTTAGTACACTGATGTATTAACACATTTTAAATAAAATGTAAATGCTGGTTGTTCCATCATTCTTGAACATTGAGCAAAAAGAATTATTCTTTAAATAAAAACTTTGCTACTGACAATAAATGACCTGAAACAAAACCACTAATTATCAAAAGTTCAACAAGTCAGAGACAGCATGATAACATTACTTACACACTTTGCCTTTGTTTGGTAAATCACAAACCCACTGTAATGACCCATGGGGTTGGCCTCTTCAAGTACAAGCTCCCTGATTGAGACAATGATTACCTGCCCAATCAGAGCACCCATGTATATACTGAGTAATGTCAGGGCTACTAGCACTCTGAATTCTGACTGTGTATCTGAAGCACTCTTAAGAGTGGAGATAAGTTTGTAAATAAAGGAAATTCGGTGAAGGGACACTGGGATCTGAGGAGTTATCTCTTACACACACATGCAAACAATTTTACCCCCACTGAGTGTGCACAAATTTTCACACGCCAAGTTCTCAATTTCAGTTAGTTATCTATCCAAGATGCAGCAACCAACTGAAGACTCAGAGAGATTTACAAGTTTAGGTTTCTAGCCTGGGACCACCTCGTCAATCCACCGCTTTCATCTGTAGCAGGCAGACTGGGGCTCCTGACCCACACCTGGCTACGTTTAACAGAGCTGCCCACCAAGGAGCAAACAATCACTTAAGATAGAAGGCTGCCAAAAGAAACAGCCCGGGACTATTTGACGGAGCTACGGGTCCTTTCTTTGTACTTTCTTGGCTCTATAGCCAACATTTTTATACGTTTCTTTTAAAGTCACAATGCAACCAGCAGGTCGGTGTAAGAAATCATAGGAGCAGCAGGAAAATTTCTATCAGGTGTGTGGGCTTTGCCATAATGTTCTCACGTTTCAAAAGTGTTTTACTGGCTATAAATTGCTTTGGGACTTCCTAATACTGTGAAAGGCACCAAATAATTGCAAGCTTTCTTATAGGTGTAATAGCTTCCCAAGCAAAGTGATAAATTGTCTTATTTTAATAGTAAAACCAAATTTAAAAGGCAGTGAGGCAGAAGCAGCAGCAAGTCAGAACAATTTCAAGCCACACAGTACAAGACTGTACAGGACCTGACAGGCACAAGAAGCAACACCACTGTACCAAAGACAGCAGGAGGCTATTAACAAACGAAGTGCATGAGGAAAGATGGATAGAACAGTTTTGGCAAATTGCTCAAACAGTATAACCCACAATCCATGATCATGTTGGATGATAACAAAGCAATTCAGCAGCTTTTTGATTTGACTTATTATTGTGACTAGTTTGGGATACAGTGAAAAAACAAAGCATACTGTTCACAGAGGACACAGAGAGAAGGAAAGAGTGCAGTACAGAACATAGAACAATATAGCACAAACAGGCCCTTCGGCCCACGAGTTGCGCCGATCACATCTACCAATCCACAGACCTATCTATAACCCCCTATCCTATTCTTTTCCATATACTCCTCCAGAAGTCTCTTAAAAGACCCCAGTGAGTTTGCCTCAACAACCTCCGACGGCAGTCGGTTCCATTCACTCACCACCCTCTGAGTGAAAAACTACCCCTGACATCTCCTTTGTATTTGCTTCCCTGCACCTTAAATCTGTGTCCTCTCGTAGTGACCATTTCAGCTCGGGGAAATAGTCTCTGAGAGTCCACCCTATCTATTCCTCTCAACATTTTATAAACCTCTATCATGTCGCCTCTCAACCTACGTCTCTCCAGTGAGAAGAGTCCCAGCTCCCTCAACCTATCTTCATAAGGCCTGCCTCCCAATCCAGGCAGCATCCTTGTAAATCTCCTCTGAACCCTCTCAGTAGCCTCTACATCCTTCCTATAATGAGGCGACCAGAACTGCGCACAATACTCCAACTGGGGTCTGACAAGAGTCTTATACAGCTGCATCATTACCTCCTGACTCCTAAACTCTATTCCTCGATTAATGAAGGCCAGTACACCGTACGCCTTCTTAACCACTTCCTCCACCCGCGAGGCCAATTTAAGAGTCCTATGGACCCGGACCCCGAGATCCTTCTGCTCTACAACACAGCTAAGACTCCTACCCCTTATGTTGTACTCCTTCATCCCATTATTCCTACCAAAATGGACCACTACACATTTATCTGCGTTGAAGTCCATCTGCCACTTCTCCGCCCAGTCTTGCATCCTGTCTATGTCCCGCTGCAACTTTTGGCATCCCTCCAGACCATCCACAACACCACCGATCTTTGTATCGTCTGCGAACTTGCTAACCCAGACTGTATACACTATTACAGCAAAGCTAGGGGGTAGGATAAGATCAACTTAATATATGAAGGTCCATTCGGAAATCTGATGGCAGCAGGGGAGAAGCTGTTCTTGAGTTCATTTGTATGTGTTTTCAGACTCTTGTATCTCTTTCCTGATGGAAGAAGATGGAAAAGAGAACATCTGGGGTGTGTGAGATCCTTAATTATGCTGGCTGCTTTTCAAAGGCAGTTGGAAGCATAGACAAAGTCAGTGGACGGGAGGCTGGTTTGCGTGATAACAAGCTGGGAGAATCTGCCAGATCAAAGAGCCTAAAGAACAAAAGGCATCTGCAACCAACAAGATACCAGCACAGCTACTGAAACATGGCACGAATATCACCACAACAAAGCTCACAGACTGTTCCATATCCTTGGACTGAGGAAGAGGCCCTAGGTGACTGGAGGTAGAGACTAGTCATCAAGTTGGCAAAGAGAAGGATCCCTGGAAGCCAGAACATCTGGAGGGACATAACACGGCTGTCTACTTGACAAAGTCTTCAGCACAGCGTTCTTGAGACAAAGAAGTCCTTCATGAAGAACAGGCAAGTTTCCTGGGTCAAAGATCATACCACGAGCATATATTTGCACTCAAGGGTTTCAAAGCAGTGTACAGAGTATCAGAAGCTACTTGTCAGCAATCTCATTGATTTTAACATTTTCCACTCTACGTCCATTACTTAACAGGATGTGCTCTTATTCTGATAACATTGCTTCAACATTACTGAGCTCAGTTTGGAAGTATTAGGACCAAATTTCATGCAGCCAGAGTAAAGGAACTTTTTTAGGAATGGTTGAATATTGAATATTGCTGAAAGCAAAAAGCTAGTTGAAGTTTTCAGTCTTACAGTCATCAGAACACATGCCAGAATACCAGTATTACTCATTTGTGAGACATGGGCATCACTGCCTGGCCAGCATTTATTACCTATCCCTAGATGCTCATGAACTGAGTGGCTTGCTAGACCCTTTCAAAGTGCAGTTAAGAGTCAACATTGTCGCTGTGGCCCTGGAGTCACATGTAGACCAAACAGTGCAAGCACAGCAGATTTCCATCCTTAAAGTCACAGTAGCGAACCAAATGGGTTTTTCCAACATTGACAATGGTTTCATGATCATCAGTAGGTTCTTAATTCCAGATATTTTTTATGGAATTCAAACTCCATCATCTGCCATGGCAGCATTTGAATTCGGGCCCCCAAGAACATTAGCCGAGTTTCTGGATTAATAATTTAGCAGTGATACCACTAGGCCATTGCCTCCTCAGTGTTGGAGAAGTACAAAAATCTAGGGAAACGCTAGGGCTGGAAGTACAAAGATGTTTCAGGGGTGGGGAGGGGTGCCAGTAAAGGGTCATGGCACAAGAATGAAAAATTTTAAGTCAAGGTGCTGTCAGACCGGCAGGCAATGTAGGTCAGTGAGGTGGTAAAGGAACACAACTTAGACAGCAAAGTTTAGTGAATTGAAGTTGTTAGAGGATGGAAGATGGGAGGCCATTCAAGAAAGCATTGGATAGTCAAATCTGGAGACAGCAAAAGCATGAATAAGGCTTCCTAGGCAAGAGAAACAGGATACAGCACGTGATTAGGAAGACAAATGGAATGTTGTATATAAGGGGAAAGGCAAGGTTTGAAATTTAAACTAGACAATTTGACCCCGATTGGTCAATGCATTGCGCTGAAGTATAAGTTAGCAAATGGTTGTCAGTTACTTTGTTAAGCTGAAACATTCACAAGGTGTGTACATACATAAACTTTTAACTTTTTTTTAAGCTTTATTAGTCACAAGTAGGCTTACGTTAACACTGCAATTAAACTACTACGAAAATCCCCTAGTCGCCACATTGTGGAGCCTGTTCGGGTATACTGGAGCAATTTAGCATGGCCAATGCACCCAACTAGCATGTTTTCAGACTGTGGGAAGAAACCAGAGCACCCCATGAAACCCACAGAGAGAGGAGAGGGGGTGGTCCCTGGACCTGTGAAGCAGCAGTACTACTATGCCACTGCGCTGCCCTACATGTAATCATCATTTGTATATGTCCTATCTGCAAAGAACATGTCCCTGTGTATTAATACATGTAGCTTTCAGTACATGTAAATATGCCACACTGTGAGCCTGTCTGAAGCTTAAATTGGTTGTCAGCGTAATTCTGAGGATTATTTAACAAATGTTGTCCAGTTGCAGAATCACATCAATGTTGGACGTGTTGAGAGCTTTTCTTGTATAGGCTGGTTGGGTACAGTTTGTAGCATATCCATTGCTGGGACATGGTGTTTGTTATGATCAGCTAATTGCTGGGACATACAGTTTGCATACCAAGTATCATGCTGGCGCAGGAATTCATATCCACCCCCCCCACCCATTACTCTCATTTGAGAAATGAGCAGAACGTCTTTACTGCATCAAGAACGACGTAACAGAAATCTGGAATAAAAACAGAAAAATACTAATAAGTGCTTAGCAGGTGTGGCAGCATCTGCGGACAGAGAAAAACAGAATTCTGACAAAAGGCCATTGGCCAGAATATTAGCTTTGTTTCTCTCTACACAGTTGAGCCAAACAGAATACAAAGTGGAAAAGTGTACAACTATGCGTTTTGGAAGGAAGAATGGAGGGATAGATATTAACAAAAAACAAAGAACAAAAACAGCACAGAAAACAGGCCCTTCGGCCCAACGAGCCCACACCGCCATCTCAATGTTCCCACTTCTACCCATGATCCCTGTCTGTGTTTACAGATCTATGCACTGGAACCAAACTTGAGACAATTTAGAGAGAATTTGTTCTGCCAATCAGCCTAAGAGCACATCTTTGGGATGTGGGAGGAAACCGGAGCACCCGGAGAAAACCCACGCAAGCACGGAGAATGCGTAAACTCCCACAGACCCAGGTCCAAATCCACATATCTGCACAGCACAGCGATAGTCACTGAGCTGTCGTGTTGCCCAACAAATGATCCAGGTCAAGCGTACACTAACGACGTGATGCACTAGGATACTCTTGAAAAATCCAAGAGCAGCCCTCTCATGATCCATCGTGTGTATGCCCCTTGTTAGACAACAAGGTGGACCAAAGCACCTGTAGGATAAAACAAATACATCAATATCATCGACTTTTCCAAACGGAGAGATGTTCAGGAAATCAGAAACACAAAGGAACTTGGGAGTTCTGGTTCTAGATTCTCTTGAGGTTAACAAGCAGTCAGTAGTTAGGAACGCAAATGTAATGTTAGCATTTGAGAGAGCTAGAATACAAGAGCAGGGATGTACATTTGGAGTATTGAGAGCAGTTTTGGGCCCCATATCTAAGGAAAGATGTGCTGGCCTTGGAAAGGATCCAGACGAGATTCACAAGAAAGATCTCTGGAATGAAGGGCTCGTATGAGAAACAGTTGTGGACTCTGGTCTGTCTCACTGGAGTTTAGAAGGATGAGGGGGGGGGAATCTTACTGAAACTTACAGGACACAGAGGTCTGGATAGAATGGACGTGGAGAGGATATTTCCACTAGTAAGAAAAGCTAGAACCAAAGGGTGGAATCTCAGACTAAAGGGACAATTCTTTAAAACAGAGATGAGAAGGAATTTCTTTAGCCAGACAGTGGTGAATCTGTTGAACTTTGTGCCGCAGAAGGCTGTGGAGGCCATTGAGTGTCTTTAAGACAGAGATAGATAGGTTCTTGATTAATAAGGGGTTCAGAGGTTATAGGAAAAAGGCAGGAGAATGAGGATGAGAAAAATGTCAGCCTTGACTAAACAGAGGAGCAGACTCAATAGACCGAATGCCCTAATTCTGTTTCTATGACTTATGGTCAGCCAGTCAAACCTGCAGGGGATTTCCAACATTCTCCAATCGGATTTCAGTTTTCTATTATTTGTATTTAACTTTGCCACAGTAAACTAGGCTTTTTAAAATCTTACAAGCAACTTTGCTGTCAAATTTTGGCTCATGAAGTGGCACGTTTGATCAGTGATCAAAATATTAAGTTTATTTATTAGTGTCACAAGTAGGCTTACATTAACACTGCAATGAAGTTCCTGTATTTGGAATCACACTAAGTACAAATTTGTACCTTTGAACTGGTCACGAGAGGTTAATTCTTTCTTGTATAGAGTGAAAAATGATCTCTACATGATGCAGCATGTGGTGGCACAGTGGTTAGCACTGCTGCCTTAGAGCACCAGGGACCCAGGATGAATTCAAACCTTAGGTGATTGTTTATGTGGAGTTTGCATGTTCTCCCCATGTCTGTGGGTTTCCTCTGAGTATTCAACTTCCTCCCACAATCCAAAAAAGTACAGGTTAGGTTGCCAAATTGCCCCTTAGTATCAGGGGGATTAACAGAGTAAATACATGCGGTTATAGGGATAGAGTCTGGGTGGAATTGCCATCAGTGCCGGCTCAATGGGCTGAAGAGCCTCCTTCTGCACTTAGGGTTTCTCTAATTATAGTTGAGAGTTCTCTACTGAGATATTGAGAATATCATTGTGTCAAGCTCACTTAATATCAAAATCAATGTAATTAATAGACACAATTTTCTTGAGGTATTTACTATTCATTCTCAGAAGATTAAATGCATCACATTCCAACATGAATGTTAAATACTTACTCGGTCATTTATGTATGATTAATAAAAAGCAACAGGGAATATTTCCATCATGCGGAGCCATGTCACAAGAGCAGGACGTGAAAGTCTATCATTGTTGCAGTTAGCATGCCAGAATGCATATATGTTGCGCAGTTCAAACATGAATTGCTTCCAAAGTTTATAAAGGGAAATTGTCTTTTAAGGAATGAGGAGAAGAATTCAAACTGATGTAAAAGGTAAATTACAAGGCACTTATAATGCAGAAATAGGCCTTTTGCCCCAACAGATCTATGCTAGTGTTTTCAGACTCACCTATTCATGGAGATATCTCTGGATGTATGCTATCAAACCATTTCATAATGTGAAGCCTCAGGACAGAAAAAGCCCCAGTTTGTTCAATCTTTTCTGATAGTCTGGTATCACTATGATATTATGTGAAAATTAACAGCTACTATTTTTGTTATTGCTAGATTCTTTCAAGGCTTACACCAATTTCCATGTTGCTAACATCAAAAAATGGATCTCCCCTGTTTACTGTACTTTGTCCTTCTATCTTACTCAATTTTTGCTGCTATAATTGGAGATATGCAATATTCCCTTATTAACTATACAGCCAAGTACCAGGAGGCACTCGGGAAGAAACCAGATCCCTCATTTTCCCCCTCCCTCCTTTACCCAATATCTTTATGCTGAATTATAAATTGTACGGAGCATACCTCATTCCAGTATTCCCTCCAGAGACTAACTTGCTACTAAATAAATCCTCTAAATCCAAAAAATATATACAATTTCTTTAAATTATAAGCATTTTCAGTTACTTTATTTGTAAACTGAATGTTATGCATTTGAGCACACTTAGGAAACAGTACTCTTCTGAGAGCCAAAAATAGCACTCTACGCATTTTAGATTGAAGGTTGTGTTGAGCCATGAAATTACATTTATCTTCCCAGAAACCCCAACATGGCTGCAACTATTTTCAAAACTGCCTCGTGATTCACATGTTTTTTTTCACAGAAACATAGCTGATCTTCAGTTTCTGAAGTTCAGTTGCTATGGTATTGTTAGAATATATTTAAAAGTTAATGGCAACACATGACCAAGTTGCTTTATAAACTTGTTTATAATACCAAACCACTTCCAGATCATTAAGGTTTAATGCCTCCTTTCATTGATGAACATAAGCTGTATTGTAAGGAAGCATAAGTTAAGCTTTTGTGGATAAGTAGACAGATAAGCAGTCAGATAAGCAAAAGCATATTCACAAAATCAAATGGTTGAGAGTTCATCTGCAATATGAACAGCAGAGGATAAATCAGAATATTGCTGATTTCACACTGGATGAGTAGAAATTTCCTTCAATTAAATACTGGAATGCAGAAATTATTGTTTTGATGCATATGTACTATCCTTTTGTATCACTCTCTCTGGCAATTGCCTGAGACTGAACTAGATGATCCATTACCTTATTAATTTATGGTCAAGTTGAGCATTTTACCACAGCATTAATTAAGGCCAACTATTCCCACCTCCATAACATCACATTTTAGCCCTGTTGAAAGCTTTACTCATGCTCTGTTACCTCCAGACTTAATTACTCCAACAGACTCCTGCCCAGTCTTGCACAATCCATCATCCAAAACTCTGCCGCTCACGTCTCAACTCACACCAAGTTCCGTTTGTCCAGCTGCCCTGTGCATACTGATCCAGAGTGACTCCTGGTTAAGCAATGAAACTTAAGGAAGACAAATTCCTTCGTGGCCTTACCTTTTCCCAATTTCTAATTTTCCTTGGCCCTACAGCAATCCCCCTCCCCTCCAGATTGCTGCATTCCACATATGCAGATCTATTGAGTAATTCCAATATTATGGGGGAGGGCTAGATACAGCCAGATTAGGCAAGATCTTAAAGATACCGACTGGGATAAGCTTTTCGAGGGCAGGTCGACGAGGTACATGCGGGAGTCTTTCAAGGGAAAACTAAACTCTCTGCAGGAAAGATACGTGCCGGCAAGGAGGAAGGATGGGAAAGGTAGGCTTACCAGGGAGATTGAGGACTTGATCAGGAAGAAGCGAGAGGCTTACATTAGATCTAGGCAACTGGGGACTGAGACAGCACTGGCAGCTTATAGAGATTGTAGACGGGATCTTAAAAGGGGTATTAGAAAGGCAAAAAGGGGCCACGAGGTGGCTCTGGCAGGTAGGATTAAGGAAAATCCAAAGGCATTTTACACCTATGTAAGGAGCAAAAGGAGGGTTAGAGGCAAGATTGGACCTCTTAGGGACAGAGGAGGGGATCTATGCTTAGAGCCTGAGGGAATGGGGGAGATCCTGAATGAATACTTTGCGTCAGTATTCACGCAGGAGACTGGCCAGATGTCTGTTGCTGATGTTGACAAAGTTGAGGATCTGTTGAGGGAAATAAAGATTATGAGGAAAGAGGTGTTGGGGCTGTTAGGCAGCTTAAAGACATATAAAGCTCCGGGGCCTGATGGCATTTACCCCAGGCTGCTAAGGGAGTTGATGGAAGACTTGGCTGGGCCTCTGACGCAAATCTTTGTCTCTTCCTTGGACACAGGTGAGGTCCCAGAGGACTGGAGGATAGCAGACGTAGTACCGTTGTTTAAAAAAGGTCAGAGGGATAACCCAGGGAACTATAGGCCGATGAGCTTGACTTCAGTTATAGGTAAGCTAATGGAGAGGATCCTTAGGGACAGGATGTATGAGCATCTGGAGCGCTGCGATCTGATCAGGGATATGCAGCATGGCTTCGTCAAGGCGAAGTCTTGTCTTACACATCTAGTGGAATTTTTTGAAGAAGTGACAAAAACAGTTGATGAAGGACAGGCTGTTGATGTTGTCTACATGGATTTCAGTAAGGCGTTTGACAAGGTTCCTCATGGTAGGCTGATAGAGAAGGTGAAGGCGCATGGGATACAGGGCCAGGTATGTAGATGGGTCGAGAACTGGCTCGGGAGGAGGAGACAGAGGGTAGTGCTGGAAGGCTCTTTTTCCGACTGGAGGCCTGTCACTAGTGGAGTGCCACAAGGCTCAGTACTAGGTCCTCTTCTATTTGTGGTTTACATAAACGACTTGGAAGTTGGGGTAGGTGGTGAGATCAGCAAATTTGCTGATGACACTAAGATGCTTGGATTGGCAAGTACAGAGGAGCAGTGCCAGGCAATACAACAGGACATAGACAGGTTGGTAGACTGGGCAGATAGATGGCAAATGGAATTTAATCAGGATAAATGCGAGGTGATGCATTTTGGCCAGAAAAATGTAGAAGAGAGTTATAGGATAAAAGGTAAAACTATATGGAGCATAGAGACGCAGAGAGACTTGAGGGTGCAGGTTCACAAGTCTCTGAAGGTGTCCTCACAGGTGGAGAAGGTGATAAAGAAGGCGTATAGTATGTTAGCTTTCATAGAAAAGGGTATAGAATACAAAAGTAGGAGTTTGATGTTGCAGTTGTATAGAACTTTGGTTAGGCCTCACTTGGAATACTGCGTCCAGTTCTGGTCGCCGTACTATCGGAAGGATGTGGAGTCCTTGAAGAGAGTGCAGAGGAGGTTTACCAGGATGCTGCCTGGTATGGAAGGACTGTCTTATGAGGAACGATTAAATAGACTGGGGTTGTTTTCTCTTGAAAGACATCAGCTTAGAGGGGATCTCATAGAGGTGTATAAGATTATAAGGGGTATAGATAGAGTAAATGGAGGTAAACTTTTTCCACCTTCAGAAATGGATAGGACGAGGGGTCATGGCCTTAGGGTGAGGGGGGCTATGTACAAGACGAATATTAGAGGGCAGTTTTTCACACAAAGGGTAGTGGGGGTGTGGAATGCACTGCCGAGTAAGGTGCTGGGAGCAGGCACACTGGGGCTGTTTAAGGGTCTCTTGGACAGCCACATGAGCGGTATGCAGATAGAGTGATATAGTAGGACTGTTTAACTACGGCTTTTTTTCCCCACAGGTAATTCGGTCCATACTTGACCAACATTGAGCATGCATTCGGCAGGTGGTGCGAGTACAGCTCTTGGATGTTGATTCATGGGTTGCCTGGTACCTCATGTCGTAAATGAGTGCTTTAGGTGGACCATCTGAAGGGCACCATGACAGCTCAGAGACTATCGATGTGGCTGTGCAGACACTTGGAATTGGGCCGGTGTCTGCGGGAGTTTGCGCTTTCTCCCCGTGGTTGCGTGGGTTTTCTCCAGGCACTCCGGTTTCCTCCCACAACCCAAAAATTCGCTCTTAGGCTGATTGGGAAACAAATTGTCCCTATAGTGAGAGTCTTCCATATTAGGAATAACCTAAATCTATAATAGGATAATGGAATTGCTACTGTATAGTTATGACGGCGGCGCGGGCTCGTTGGGCCAAAGGGCTCTTAAAAAAAAAATTAATTACTCCATAGTTGACGGACATGTCTTCAACTGCCTAGAGCTCTGGAATTTTCTCCCTACTGTCTTGCTTTCGCCTTTAAGATGCTCTTTAAAACGTCTGACCAAGATTTTGTCATTCTAGCTTGATTTTTCATGTAGCTTGTGGTCAAGTTTTGTTCCATAATGTTCCTGTAAAGCATTTTGAGATATTCCATTACATTAAGGGCATATGTAAATGCAAGTTCTTATTAGTGCAACTGTCCCTTCGGTATCACTCTCTCTGGCAACTGTTAGCAAAATAAAACCTCCTCATCTAGAAAACTAAAAAAAAAGTGGAATGATTTTAGTGACGGGAAATTTGCAAAAACGTTCTCCCTAGTCACCAGCTCCATCACCAGTAGAAAAAAAACTGTTCTACGTTGGTAAGAGCTTTCTCTGTATCTGACTCGCCAAGTTATTGGAATATATACCACAGTAACAGTGTTTAATTACTGATTCAAATTCCATTTTCACTGGGACCTGTGAAAAACTGGGACCTGAATAGACTAAGAAGAAAATGATTAGACAATACTCTTCACTTTAAAATCAGTCATCTCAAAGCATTCCAAACATGCTGTTGTGAAAATGTTCATTTTTCATCGAGACCATTAGTTTTGCCAAACTGCTCATTGCTTCCACTTGCCAAAAGTCAAGTTGTCTTCGTTCTGCTAACTACGAACTGAGGCTAACTAGCATTACCACAGATCTCATCCACACAGTGCTCAAATTGTGTATGGTTGTTGTATTGGACTTGCATTCTCCCATTCAGAAAAAAACTGCAAGGAACTTCTTGTGCCAATGGATTGTATTAAGGAAATACTAATACCTTGCATGCGCAGGCACTGTTTCAAGTTGAAAAATATTGTTGGGTGTTTCAACCATTTCTTAAATTTATTTCAAGTCGGCCAGGAACCATATTACCTTTGGAATAGGAATAGGAATAAGAATGAAACAATCCCAAAAATTATCCAACATATCCAAGACCAGAATACAAACTCATAACATACTACTAACTTCAGAACATAACTTTAACAGGTAAAGTACTTAGGAGTGTTGCCCTCTTCCAATGCAGGAAATAATACAACCAATTTGTACATAAGAAGCTCCCACAAGCAACAATTAGACAATGACCAGATAATTTGTTTTTAAAGTTTATTTAAAAGTGTCACAAGTAGGCTTACATTGACATTGCAATGATGTTGCTATGAAAATCTCTAGTTGCTACACTTGAGCGTGTGTTCGGGTACACTGAGGAAGAATTTAGCATGGCCAGTGCACCTAAGCAACATGTCTTTTGGAGTGTGGGAGGAAACAGGAGCAACCCGGAGGAAACCCACACAAAAGTGGGGAGAATGTGCGAAGTCTGCACAGTCAGCAACTCAAGCCGGGAATCGAACCCAAGTCCCGGGTGCTGTGAGGCAGCAGTGCTAACCACTGTACCACCCTGTGGAGTTGATTGAGAAATAAATATTGTACAGGATAAAGACTGCACTCCTTCAGTACTGCACCGCTCACCTATAGATTCCTGTGCTCTTAAGAGTGGGACTAGAACTCACATCTTTGACTCAGAGTCAAGGCTACTAGCAACTGAACCATAACTGACACTGCCGGCAAGACATCTGCGAGATAAACTGCATTTCAAACAGATTCAAACCCCACACTCAGAACTACAAAAATCAATAGCTTATACTCCCAGCCTGAACTGCTTAAAACATGTATGTCAACACAAAAATGCATCTGCTCAAATGTTTAAAACAAAAAAAGAGGTCACAAAATGAGGTGGGTATTTTTTTTGCCCTGAAATGGGGTCGAATGCCATTTCAGAAGACAGCATCAATTAACCACCAGGAGTGGAATTAATTCACAGGCAGCCCAGGCTGTTTATGAAATGTCAGAACATTTGATGTGTCAATTCAACATCTTTCTGATGCAAATGAGCAGATTGAAGGAATTCAATTTCACTATTCGCTGAGCTGCAATCTCAATTCCCAGGCTGCTCAATTAATATCAATAACCACAGTGCTCTTGCCCCAAAAATAACATGCAGTGCCTGATGTAAATAGCTATACACAGTTGGCTTCCATAGCACACAGGGAAAGTGACAGATGAAACAAAGTTTGCTTTTTTCTTATTGGTACCCTTCAACTCAAAGGCCATACCACAGTAAATATAATGTACAGACGCAGTTAAAAGATGTTATCTCTGAAAGTTTATAGGTAGATACATAAACAGAAGTAATGCAGGCACAATTTATTTGAAGCAACTGGCTTTTAAAATACTTCCGTCCCAAAATATTCAACTCCACCAATTTCCAGCCTGACAGCAGCTCTGTACCAACAGTTCTGACTCACCAGATGGTGGATACAGATCTATTCTAGCCTATTTCAATCCCCTTGAAATATTAACCTGATGCACTTTTAAGTGCAGCACTTCATTTCATATAGTAGTTCCTATTCATAGAATAGCTCCCAATAAATCTGCTACCTCATTTAGCTCTCTGACAAACAGGAGATCATTGAATCAATCACATCCATTTCACGATTCTGTGCGACCAGTGATGGGTAACCTGAGGCTCGGGAACCACACAAAGTTTATTTATTTGTCAGGAATAAGACTTACATTAACACTGCAATTGAGTTACTGTGAAATTGCCCTAGTCACCACACTCCGGCGTCTCTGCAGGTCAATGCACCTGATCAACACATCTTTCAGACTGTGGGAGGAAACCAGAGCACCCGGAAGAAACCTGTGCAAATACAGGAAAAACATGCAAACTCCACACAGACAGTGAGCCAAGCCAGAAATCGAACCTAAGTCTCTAGTGCTTGTGAGGCAGCAGTGTTAACTACTGTGCCACTGTGTCACCCATGCATCCCAACTAGGTCTAAGTGCAGCCCATGAGACATTTAGTTAGCCACTGCCCACAGGTGGTTACCCTGATCGGTTGGTCAGTGGGTGGGTGCACCGGTCCGTCGGTGGGTGGGGGGAGTGCATCAGTCGGCGAGCGGATGGGTGGTGGGGGGTGGAGTGCACCGATTGGTGGGTGGTGGGGGGGGGGGGGAGTGCACCGATGGGTGAGCGGATGGGTGGGGGGGGGGGGGGGGGGGGGGAGTGCACCGATGGTGAGCGGATGGGTTGGGGGGGAGTGCACCGATGGTGAGCGGATGGGTGGGGGGGGAGTGCACCGATGGTGAGCGGATGGGTGGGGGGAGTGCACCGATGGGTGAGCGGATGGTGGGGGGGAGTGCACCGATGGTGACGGATGGGTGGGGGGGGGAGTGCACCGATGGGTGAGCGGATGGTGGGGGGGGAGTGCACCGTTGGTGAGCGGATGGGTGGGGGGGGAGTGCACCGTTGGTGAGCGGATGGGTGGGGGGGGAGTGCACCGATTGGTGAGCGGATGGGTGGGGGGGAGTGCACCGATTGGTGAGGGATGGGTGTGGGGGGGGAGTGCACCGATTGGTGAGGGCGGATGGGTGTGGGGGGAGTGCCGATTGGTGAGGCGGATGGTGGGGGGGGAGTGCACCGATTGGTGAGCGGAATGGGTGGGGGGGGAGGTGCACCGATTGGTGAGCGGATGGTGGGGGGGGAGTGGGCACCGATTGGTGAGCGGATGGGGGGGGGGGAGTGCACCGATTGGTGAGCGGATGGGTGGGGGGGGAGTGCACCGATTGGTGAGCGGATGGGTGGGGGGGGAGTGCACCGATTGGTGAGCGGATGGGGGGGGGGGGAGTGCACCGATTGGTGAGCGGATGGGTGGGGGGGGAGTGCACCGATTGGTGAGCGGATGGGTGGGGGGGATGTGCACCGATTGGTGAGCGGATGGGTGGGGGGGGAGTGCAACGATGGTGAGCGGATGGGTGGGGGGGGAGTGCACCGATTGGTGAGCGGATGGGGTTGGGGGGGAGGCACCGATTGGTGAGAGGATGGGTGGGGGGGAGTGCACCGATGTGAGCGGATGGGTGGGGGGGAGTGCCACCGATGTGAGAGCGGATGGGTGGGGGGGGAGTGCACCGATGGTGAGCGGGATGGGTGGGGGGGGAGTGACCGATTGGTGTGAGCGGATGGGTGGGGGGGGAGTGCACCGATTGGGTGAGCGGATGGGTGGGGGGGGGAGTGCACCGATTGGTGAGCGGATGGGTGGGGGGGGAGTGCACCGATTGGTGAGCGGATGGGTGGGGGGGGAGTGCAACGATTGGTGAGCGGGACGGGTGGGGGGAGAGTGCACGATTGTGTGATGCGGAGGGGTGGTGGGGGATGTGCACGATTGGTTGACGGATGGGTCGGGGGGGAGTGCACCGCTGGTGAGCGGATGGTGTTGGGGAGGGTGCCGATTGGTGAGGGATGGGTGGGGGTGGGGAGTGCACCGATGGGAGCGGTAGGGTGGGGGGGGTGAGTGCCACCGATTGGTGAGCGGATGGGTTGGGGGGGGGAGTGCACGATTGGTGAGGATGGGTGGGGGGGGAGTGCACCGATTGGTGAGCGGATGGGTGGGGGGGAGTGCACCGATTGGTGAGCGGATGGCGTGCGGGGGGAGAGTGCACCGATTGGTGAGCGGATGGGTGGGGGGGGAAGTGCACCGATTGGTGAGCGGATGGGTGGGGGGGGATGTGCACGATGGTGAGCGGATGGGTGGGGGGGGAGTGCACCGATTGGTGAGCGGATGGTGTGGGGGGGGGAGTGCCGATGGTGAGCGGATGGGTGGGGGGGGGAGTGGCACCGATTGGTGAGCGGATGGGTGGGGGGGGGAGTGCACGATTGGTGAGAGGATGGGTGGGGGGGGAGTTGCAATGAGTGTGGTGAGGATGGGTGGGGGGAGTGCACCGATTGGTGAGCGGATGTGGTGGGGGGGGAGTGCACCGATTGGTGAGCGGATGGGTGGGGGGGGGAGATGCACGATTGGTGAGCGGATGGCGGGGGGGGAGTGAAACGACTGGTGACCCCAGCGGTGTGTGGGGAGTGCA
The DNA here is from genome assembly GCA_024679065.1 of Sphyrna mokarran. Lineage (NCBI taxonomy): Eukaryota > Metazoa > Chordata > Chondrichthyes > Carcharhiniformes > Carcharhinidae > Sphyrna > Sphyrna mokarran. Next base: position 5,549,573 of record JAGIQG010000008.1, on the reverse strand, counting down.
CCGATTGGTGGAGAGGATGGGTGGGGGGGGGGTGCGCGGGTTGGTGAGGGATGGGTGGGGGGGTGGATGTGGGGAGTGCACGTTGATGAGCGGTATGGGTGGGGGGGTGGTGGGGGGGAAGTGCACGATTGGTGAGAGGTAGGGTAGGGGGAGTGCACCTATTGGTGAGCGGATGGGTGGGGGGGAGTGCACCGATTGGTGGATGCGGATGGGTGGTTGGGGGGGAGTGCGCGGATTGGTGAGCGATGGGTGGGGGGGGATGGGGGGGGGTAGTGCAACGATTGATGACGGGGGGGTGGGGGGGTGGGGGGAAGTGCACCGATGGGTGAGGGACGGGTAGGGGGTGAGTGCAACGATTGGTGGCGGAGGGGTGGGGGGTGGGAGGGAGTGTCAACGATTTGTGAGGGGGGGGGTGTTGGGTGGGAGGTCAACGATTGGTGAGAGGGTGGGGGGGGGGGTGAGCGGATGGGGGGGGGGTGTGAGCGGAGTGGGGGGGGGGTGAGCGGATGGGGGGGGGGTGAGCGGATGGGGGGGGGGTGAGCGGATGGGGGGGGTGTGAGCGCGGTATGGGGGGGGGTGCGCCAATCGGTGGAGCGGTAGTGGGGGGTGCGCCAACGGTGAGCAGGTACGTGGGGGGGGGGGGTGCACCAATCTGTGAGTGGGTGTAGGTGGGGGGTGGGTTGGTGCACAGTCAGTCGGTGGGTGGTGGATGTGTAGTGGGTTGCACCAGTCATTGGGTGGGTGGGAGTGGAGTGCACGGTCATTTCAGTTATTGGGTGGGTTGCACGGTTCAGTCAGTGGGCAGGGCAGGGGGTGGGGGGGGGGGTTCACCAGTCAGTAAGTGGGTGGGAGGGGGGGAGTGCATAGGTCAGTCAGTGAGGTGGGTGGGTGCATCCGGTCAGTCAGTGAGTGGGTGGGTGCACGGTCATTCAGTTGGGCAGGAGGCAGGGTGGGGGGGGTTCACCAGTCAGTAAGTGGGTGGGAGGGAGTGCACCGGTCAGTCAGTGAGTGGGTGGGTGGCTGGGGGTGCACCAGTCAGTGGGTGGGTGGGTGGGGAGTGGGTGCACCGGTGAGAGGGCAGGATGGCGTACACCAGCATGAGGTGGGGTGGAGAATGGGTGGGACGCACCAGTGGGTGGGCGGGAGGGCAGGCAGGGTGCACCAGTGGGTGGGTGGGGGGCACAATGACACAATGTGAGTGGGAAACGGGGCGCGCTCCCCACTGGCGCGCGCTTCATTATCAGTCCCGCGCCCTGCGCGCCCCCCGGGCCGGAGCGCCGCTCCCGGGAGACAAGGCACGCGCGGACACTGCGATGAGGGCGAGCACTCCGGCCGCCGCCCCTCACTCTCCCCTCCCTCATTCAGCGCTTCCCTCAGGCGGCCCCTCACAGAATGGTTCCCTCACCTCCTCCATGCCTCAGTCCTCAGTGTCCCTCCCTTCCGGTTCCTCTCCCTCAGTCCCTCTCACTCACCCGGCCCTCACCGCCGCCTCGCCGCTCCACGGCCGCCAGCCACCCCTCATCACGTGACGTCCGGCCAGTCCCGCCCCCGCACTGGCCGCCGATTGGCCCACCGAAAGCCCCGCCCATCTAGAAACCCCATGCACATTGGTTCGAGCGTCTGTCCGTCTAGTGCAGGGGCGGGGTTTCAGAGGCAGTCACGTGACTGGTATTGCCTGGCTGAATTCTGGAAGCAGCAATGAATGGGAGAGGGAAAGAGAGAGAGGGACAAAGTGTAGGAGGGAGTGTGAGAGAGAGAGAGGGAGACAGTGTGGGAGGGAATGAGAGAGGGAAGGACAGAGCGTAGGAGGGAGGGAGTGTGTGTGTGAGAGAGAGAGAGGGACAGTGTGGGAGGGAGTGGGAGAGAGAGGGACAGAGTGTGGGAGGGAGTGGGAGAGAGAGGGACAGAGTATGGGAGGGAGTGTGAGAGAGGGACAGAGTGTGGGAGGGAGTGGGAGAGAGAGGGACAGAGTATGGGAGGGAGTGTGAGGGAGAGGGACAGAGTGTGGAGGGAGAGGGACAGAGTGTGGGAGGGAGAGGGACAGAGTATGGGAGGAGTGAGAGAGGGACAGAGTGTGGGAGGGAGTGTGAGAGAGAGGGACAGAGTGTGGGAGGGAGAGGGACAGAGTATGGGAGGGAGTGAGAGAGGGACAGAGTGTGGGAGGGAGTGTGAGAGAGAGGGACAGAGTGTGGGAGGGAGAGGGACAGAGTGTGGGAGGGAGTGAGAGAGGGACAGAGTGTGGGAGGGAGTGAGAGAGGGACAGAGTGTGGGAGGGAGTGTGAGAGAGAGGGACAGAGTGTGGGAGGGAGTGTGAGAGAGAGAGAGGGACAGTGTGAGTCTGTAGGGTTTTTAAAAATATGTTTATTGAAAATTATCTTATTTCACATAGCAAACAAATACAGATGAGCTGTGGAGATTCTATCTCCTCAGAACTGCCCCATTACCTTAAATCTATGCTCCCTGCCCATTGATCCCTCCACCAAGGGGAAAAGGTTCTCAATCATGTCCTCCCTTTCGTCTCCTCTTCTCCAAGGATAATAACCCCAGTCTATCCTGTCTATCTTCATAGCTAAAACTCTCCAGCCCAGGGAACATCCTGGTAAATCTCGTCTGCACCCTTGCCAATGATATCACATCCCCTTGAAGCATAAATAATTAATTTCATCTGCATGTCCTCATCCATAAATCTGTACAAAGAAAATACATTCCAATGCTGGAAATCTGAAATAGATACAGAAACTACAGGAAGTGCTCAGCCAGCATCTGCTGAGAGAGAAACAATTAATATTCCAGGATGATACTTAAAGTACTGCCTATTTTCAGCATTTACTGTGAAAACAGTCACTCCGTCTTTACTCTGTCAAATCCAACACCATTCTGAAAACCTCTTAAATTTTCCATTAATGTTTTGTGCTCCAAGGGAAACAATTCCAGTTCGTTTTCACTGCTCCAGCTCACTGACTCCCCTCGTCCCTGCTGCCATTTTAGTAAATGCCATCCCTCATCACGATTCTTTCTAAAAAATTTGTTCTTGAGATGTGGGCATCGTCGGCAAGGTAGCAATGATGGGTTTGTTCCCAGAATACCGTGGCACAGTGGTTAGCACTGCTACCTCACAGCGCCAAGGACCCGGGTTCAATTCTTGGATTGTCTGTGCCGAGTTTGCACATTCTCCCTTTATCTGCGTGGGTTTCCTCTGAGTGGTCCCGTTTCCTTCCACAGTCCAAAGATGTGCCATGCTAAATTGCCACGAACATCAGGGGACAAGTTAGGATACATACACAGGGATAGGACCTGAGTAGAATTGTAGTCGGTGCAGACTTAATGGGCCGAATGGCCGCCTTCTGCACTATAGAAGTCTGTGATAACTAGACAACACTCAAGCTGGAAATCTTTGTTGCCATTGGAGAAAGGAACTTCAATTTGGGAAATAGATATATCCCACCCCAATAACAGCAATTTAAAAGAAAAACATTTGTTTTAAGCAAAGGTTATGTGGCCATGCAGAAGTTGTACTTTTCCTTAATAATGGTATATCAACTGAGACCTTGTGCAATGCTTCTTCACATTAACACTGATTTATACAACAAGCAAATATGATTTAGACTTGAAATGCGTGCTGACAGACAAACTTCGATTGGAATATCCTGTACAATGCAAATTATTTGAGAGAGTCAGCTGTGGCTCAGACTGTACCTGCATTTGACCCAGAAAGGTTCAAGTTCCGCTCCAAGATGTAAGTGCAAAAATCAAGGCTGGCAATCTGATGCAGCACTGAAGAAGATGCTGAAATTCGGATGAGAGATTAAACTGAGGCCTGGTATAATCTTTGATTTGATATGCTTCATTATTGTCACATGTATATGGATACAATGAAAAGTATTGTTTCTTATGCACTACACAGACAAAGCATACCACTCATAGAGAAGGAGAGAGTGCAGAATGTAGTGTTACAGTCATAACTAGGGTGTAGAGAAAGATCAACTTAATGTAACGTAGATCCATTCAAAAGTCTGATTCTGTTCTTGAGTCGGTTGGTATGTGACCTCAGACTTCTGTATCTTTTTTCCAAAGGAAGAAGGTGGAAGACAGAATTTCGGGGGTGCGTGAGGTCCTTAATTATGCTGGCTGCTTTTCCGAGGCAGCGGTAAGTCTAGACAGTGTCAATGGATGGGAGGCTGGTTTGAGTGATGGACTAGGCTTCATTCACAACACTTTGTAGTCTGTTGTGGTCTTGGGCAGAGCAGGAACCATACCAAGCTGTGATATAACTAGAAAGGATGTTTTCTGTGGTGCTTTTGTAGAAGTTGGTGAGAGTCTCAGCAGACGTGCCAAATTTTCTGAGAAAGTAGAGGCATTGGGTGCATGTAAAAGTTCCCATGATGTTACTTTGAGGAAATGCAGGGGAATTGCCCTTTTATTCCAATCAATATTTGTCCTTCAATCAACATTGCAAAAATAAGTGATCAGATCATTATCACATGATTAGAATCATAGAATCCCTATAGTGCAGAAGGAGGATATTTGGGGCAGCGATTCTGCACCAACTCTGCAAAACAGCACCTTACCATTCTTCATCTTACCCCCATAACCCCAGACATTTACCTACCCATCTTAGGAATGACGCTGAGGGAGTGCTGCCCTATCTAAGGAGTCGTGCTGAGGAACTGCTGCCCTGCCTGAGGGAGCAGAACTGAGGAAGTGCTGCCCTGTCTGAGGAGCAGTGCTGAGGGAGAGCTGCACTGTCTGAGGGTTGGCGCTGTGGAAGTGCTGTCCTATCTGAGGGAGCAGTTTTCAGAGAGTGCTGCCCTGTCTGAGGGAGCGGTGCTGAGGGAGAGCTGCACTGTCTGAAGGTTGGCGCTGTGGAAGTGCTGTCCTATCTAAGGGAGCAGTTTTCAGAGAGTGCTGCCCTGTCTGAGGGACCGGTGCTGAGGGAGTGCTGTCTTATCTGAAGGAGCGGTGCTGAGGGAGCGTTGCCCTATCTGAGGGAGCGTTGCCCTATCTGAGGGAGCGGTGCTGAGGGAGTGTTGTCCTATCTGAGGGAGTGTTGCCCTATCTGAGGGAGCGGTGCTGAGGGAGTGTTGTCCTATCTGAGGGAGCGTTGCCCGATCTGAGGGAGTGGTGCTGAGGGAGTGCTGTCTTATCTGAGGGAGTGGTGCTGAGGGAGTGTTGCCCTATGTGAGGGAGCGGTGCTGAGGGAGTGTTGCCCTATGTGAGGGAGCGGTGCTGAGGGAGTGTTGCCCTATCTGAGGGAGCGGTGCTGAGGGAGTGTTGCCCTATCTGAGGGAGCGGTGCTGAGGGAGTGTTGCCCTATCTGAGGGAGCGGTGCTGAGGGAGTGTTGTCCTATCTGAGGGAGCGTTGCCCGATCTGAGGGAGTGGTGCTGAGGGAGTGTTGCCCTAACTGAGGGAGCGGTGCTGAGGGAGTGTTGCCCTATCTGAGGGAGCGGTGCTGAGGGAGCGTTGCCCTATCTGAGGAGCGGTGCTGAGGGAGTGCTGCCCTATCTGAGGGAGCGGTGCTGAGGGAGCGTTGCCCTATCTGAGGGAGCGGTGCTGAGGGAGTGTTGCCCTAACTGAGGGAGCGGTGCGAGGGAGTGTTGCCCTATCTGAGGGAGCGGTGCTGAGGGAGCGTTGCCCTATCTGAGGGAGTGGTGCTGAGGGAGTGTTGCCTATCTGAGGGATGGTGCTGAGGGGTGTTGCCCTATCTGAGGGAGTGGTGCTGAGGGAGTGTTGCCCTATCTGAGGGAGCGGTGCTGAGGGAGTGCTGCCCTATCTGAGGGAGTGGTGCTGAGGGAGTGTTGCCCTATCTGAGGGAGCGGTGCTGAGGGAGTGCTGCCCTATCTGAGGGAGCGGTGCTGAGGGAGTGCTGCCCTATCTGAGGGAGTACTGTCCTGTCTGAGGGAGCAGAGAAAATCCAAAATTGCATTCTTGCTGGAGACACTGAGTGTTCTAGATCTTGCTCCCCCATCTTGCCGATATTCTCATGTACAGCGAGTGTGGGGCTCAAGATCACCTCTGAGATATTTAGCAGATCAGGGAATGTGTTCCTGCGTTGCCCACATTCTTTTAAATTGATGAGTGGTATACACTGTGCTGTAAAAGGATTACACACGGGTTTCTGGGTGGTTTTGAATGAACCATGAAACTATAAATTCCCCCAGAGGTTTCAGTGAGATTCGGAGACATGGCAACAAAGTTCTACGCGACAATGGATGTGATTCAAAGCTTGACAAATTTATAGTCTTACGTTCACCTGTTTTTTATCTTATAATATTCACCTACAATTCAACGGCATAAATTGAATTGAAAGTTAAAAATACTTCTGATGGAGAATTAAAGGGTGTGAGAATGTGCTGTGATGTCATTGATCCCTAATCACAGCAGGGTATAATTGTGAATATCGTAGAGAATAATTGGTGTGTGGGAGCAATGGCAAGAAGATATTCCCATAGACTTTCAAATTACTTTATCTGAACTTGAGATAAGGCTTTCTATTGTAATCAATTTTCACTGATTCTAATTCATTTCTCCTCTGCTCAAGACATTGGGTGAAACTTTCCTGTCCCACCCACCATGAAAATCAGAGCAGACAGGGTACAGATCATGCAAAGGTTTACCCCGTGCAGGATTTTCCGGTCTTGAGGGGAAACGCAGCTGGAAAATCCTGCCCATTGCTTTTTCCTTTAATTCTTTAATGGGATGCAGGTGTCGCTGGCGAAACCAACATTTATAGCCCATTCCTAGTTGTCCTTGATCAGTGCCCAATTTGACAAGATCAATCATGTTGCTGGGAGGTCTGGAGTCGCATATAAGCCAGACCGGGTAAGGCCGGCAGATTTCCCTTCCCTAAAGGACATTAAAGTTTATTTATTAGTCACAAGTAAAGCTTACATTCACACGGCAATGAAGTTACTGTGAAATTCCCCTAGTTGCCACAGTCCGGTGCCTGTTCGGGTCAATGAACCCTAAGCAGCACATCTTTCAGAATGTGGGAGGAAATTGGAGCGCCTGGAGGAAACCCACGCAGACACGGGGAGAATGTGCAAACTCCACACAGACAGTGACCCAAGCCAGGAATTGAGCCCAAGACCCTGACGCTGTGAAGCTGCAATGCTAATCACTGTGACATTGTGCCACCCCACGGATGGTTTTTACACCAATCGATGGTAGTTTCATAGTCACTATTAGCTTTATATTCTTAAATTTAAATTTGCATCAGTTCCAAATTTTATTGACAGAATTAGTATCCAGCCAGCTGCCTCAGTGGGATTTGAACCCAGAGCATTAGCCTGGATCTCTGGATTATTAATTCAGTGGTATTATCACTATGCAATTCTCTCCCAGCCCATAGCTGGGTTTATAAACTCAGATAATGCAGTTTAAAATATACATGCTGTTATATTGTCCATAAATATATTGAGTTCAAATAGAGTCCACTTTTGAAATGTCAGTAGAATTCCTGCAGAGCAGATGGAGGTCATTCGGCCCATCGAGGCTGCACTGACTCTCCAAAAGAACATCCCACCCAGGCGTGCCATACTGCTCAGTCCCTGTAAACTCATGCATTTAGCACAGTTAATCCCCCTAATCTACACATCCTTGGATACTAAGGGGCAATTGAGTATGGCCAATGCAGCTAACCAGTTGGGAGGAAGTCCTCGCAGACATGGGGAGAATGTGTAAACGCCACATACTCTTGCAACTCGGCCAACGTTGTCTACCTAATACGTTGCAAGAAAGGATGTCCCGAAGCATGGTATATTGGGGAGACCATGCAAACACTACGACAGCGGATGAATGAGCATCGCTCAACAATCACCAGGCAAAACAGTTCCCTTCCTGTGGGTGAACACTTCAGCAGTCATGGCATTCGGCCTCCGACCTGCGGGTAAATGTTCTTCAAGGGGGCTTTCGTGATACACGACAGCGCAGAGTCGCTGAACAGAGACTGATAGCCAAGCTCCGCACACATGAGGATGGTCTTAACAGGGACCTTGGCTTCATGACACACTATCTGTAACCCCCGTAACTTGCCTGGGTTAGCAAAACACCTCACTTACTGTGCTGTCTGGAGAAAATACACAATTCTCTAACAATGCTCAGGATCCCCTTCACACACATTGTTAGCCACTTTACCACTTGAATAGCAGGTTAGATGTAAGGATTCGCATTCTAATCAGCAATCTCTGACTGTCTGTGCTGATGTGTGCTATTGCAGACCAGAACACTGCATTTGCCTGAGGAAGACACAAGAGTGTTGAAAGCTCGCTTTTTTACTATCAAATAAATCGGTTGGATTAAGAATTGGTGTTGCTAAATTCTTACTAAACGCCACACAGACAGTGACCCGAGGTTGGAATCGAACCTGAGTTCCTACGCTGTGAGGCAGCAGTGTACACCACCGTGCCACTGTCCTACATCGTGACAGAGATTACACCATTTAAAAATAAAATCTAACACCTCTCGTCATTCTTCTTCCAACTTTAACTCTGTGCAAGTAGATGGGTTATGATTGGGTTACAATTGGACTCCGTTCCTCGCAATTTACTAACTATTAGAATGATCTTTCCCCATTGTCAGAACCTGACTGTAGCTAAAAAGGGAGACATGTTGCCAAAGCTCTTTGTCTTGCTGTTATCAGGACAAACACAAGAATGCCAAATTTCCAATAATGTAAAATTTGCCATTCTTGGGGTTGTCAGGATGAGGGAAAGATGAAGTAATGTGGCAACACGTCTCTTTCACCTTGAGTCACCCATTTTCCTGCCACCAAAAAAAGTTACATTATATTGTCCTTTATCTCTCAATGCAAAAACCCCAATTTCTCAAGAGGAATAGGAAGAGGCCGTTTGGCCTTTTGAGCCTAGTCTGCCATCCAATGCGATCATGATTGATCCTTGCTCTCAACTCACCTTCCAGCGCCGTCCCCATACCCCATAATTCCCAGAGTATCCAAACTTCAATCGATTACCATCTCGAAGATACTCACAGGCTGGACCGTCACAGTTCTCCAGAGCAGAGGAATCCAAAGCCTTTCTTCACCACACTACATTCCTTATCTCATCCTCGTGACTCCTCGCTTTCACCTTCCAGTTTCCTCCCTGTGGGGATGGGAGCAGAAACAGGCCATGAAGCAAGTTCTTCAGGAGGCTGCAATTCGCCTTGTTGTGAATTTTAACCGATCTGTTTTACTTTCCAAGTGGAATTAACTCACCACAGATAAGGCTTCAAAGAAGATGAAAGCTGCATGAAATTTCACCCTGATCCTCCCAAACATTTTGCAAAATTCAAGCGGATTGACTTCAAATGACAGTCTACAATACTCAGACGTAACTGGATGAGTTTCATGCTTATCACTTGACTGGCCCAAGCAGGTTTGGGAAAACTAGGATCCACACAGTGTGTTTCTGTCTGGAGATGGATGAAATGATCCGTCTTATCCTCAACCAGATACTGATGCAGCTCAGCAGAGCTCTAAGGGCCATATGGGGCGTTACAGCGGTTAACACTTCTACCTCACTGCACCAAAGACCCAGGTTCAAATCCGACCTCAGGTCACTGACTGTGTGGCGTTCACATGTTCTCCCCATGTTGTGTGGGTTTCCTACCATAGTCGAAAGATAGAGTCATGGAATCATTGAATCTCTACAGTGCAGCAGGAGGCCAGTTGGACAATTGAGTCCACACCAACCACAATCCTACCCCACCTTATTCCTGTGACCCCACATATTTACCGTTCCCATCCTCCTGACATTAGGGTCAATTTAGCATGGCCAATCAACCTAACCCGCACATCTTTGGACTGCGGGAGGAAACCAGAGCACCCGCAGGAAAACCCACACAGACATGGGGAGAACATGCAGACCCCACGCAGACAGTGACTGCGAGGCCAGAATTGAACCCGGGTCCCTGGCGCTGTGAAGCAGCAGTGATGTGAGATTTACGTTGATTAGACACACTAAATTAATCCAAGAATCATGAGGACTAGCAGAGTAAATATAAAGGGTTACAGGAATATGAGCTGGGTGCGATTATGGTTTGTGTAGGTTTGATGGGCCGAATGGCCTCCTTCTGCTCTGATTCTATGAATTAGGATTTCATTTCTCACAGTCCATAAACTTTGAAATCAAAACTATCCTTGTGGTTATCCCCAAGAAGAGTAATGAGTGACATCAGCCGAGCTTCTTTCACATTTCATATTAAATCCCATTTGAGATAAGCGATAATCCTGGCAGGTCCTTCACATACTGTGACCACCATGCCCCAAGATTGGGGCCATCCAATTTCTGTCCCTTTCATCTAAGAGGCATAGTGACCAGAAACTCTACTAATTCAGCCAAGAAACTAATTTAGCCCTGCTCAGGATTGTAAGAAATTACAAAGGGTTGGGGATTAGCTCAATCCATCATGTAAACCAGCCTCCCATCCATTGACTCTGTCTACATTTCCTCAGCAAAGCAGCCAGCATAATTAAGGATCTCACGCACCCCCAATATTCCCTCTTCCACCTTCTTCCATTGGGAAAAAAATACAAAAGTCTGAGGTCACGTACCAACCGACTGAACATCTTCTTCTCTGCTGCTGTCAGACTTCTGAATGGACCTACCTCACATTAAGTTGATCTTTCTCTGCACCCTAGCTCTGACTGCAACACTATATTCTGCACCCCCTCCTTTCCTTCTTTATGAATGGTATGCTTTGTCCGTATGGCGCGCAAGAAACAATATTTTTCACTGTATGTTAATGCACGTGACAATAATAAATCAAATCAGATCAAATGGAAATGATACTCTTCTCTGTATTGAGACAGTGAGTGTGGAGAACTCTACGCTGATCTCACAGTGCTCAATCTTCCTGGAAAAGAAATCCAGGTGTTATTCACAGTAAAATGCTCCTCTGTTAAATCTCTCATCCAATCAACATCAATTTTACAGTACAAGGCATTGCTGACAATAGCTTTGGATTTAGTGACAAGAACAACAGTAAAATTGCACACTCTCATGTTACTTACCGTCAGTGTTCCTTTTCAGAGTCAGTTGTTGAGGGCAGCCCATTTTCTCAGTGTGCAGTCCCTAAAGTATTTTTGCGTGACTGCACACAAACATTATTTATCCTGATAAAAGCCCTGGGTGGTACCTTTTAGAACAAAGAACTCTGTGTGGAGTTTGCACATTCTCCTCGTGTCTGCGTGGGTTTCCTCCGGATACTCCGGTGGTTCACTCCCACAGTCCAAAGATGTGCGGGTTAGGTTGATTGGCCATGCTAAAAATTGCCCTTTAATGTCCTGAGATGTGTAGGTTAGAGGGATTAGTGGGTATAATGTGTAGGGATATGGGGGTAGGCCTGGGTGGGATTCTGTTTGGTGCAGACTCAATGATTTGATGATTCTATAAAGGATACAGCACAGGCCCTTCAGCCCATCAAGCCTTTGCTGATACACAGTTTCTACCCTGTTTGTCTCACATTCATATGTCTGTCAAAATACGCCATGAACATTATTAATGTGCCTGCTTCCACCACCTCCGCTGGCAACACATTCCAGCTACCCACCACCCTCTGTGTGAAAAACTTTCCTCGCATGTAGAATGGAATCATAGAATTCTACAGTGCAGAAGGAGGCCACTCAGTCCATCAAGTCTGCACTGATGACAATCCCACCCAGGCCCTATCCTCCTTAACCCCATATATGTACCCTAACTAGTCCCCCTGACACCAAGGGGCAATTTAACATGGCCAATCCACATCACTTCAGAAGGAAACCCACACTGACATGGGGGAAACGTACAAACTCCACACAGATAGTGACCCAAGCCGGGAATTGAACCCAGGTTGCTGCCGCAGCGAGACAGCAGTGCTAATCATTGTGCCACTGTCTCCCCTCAGCTTACTACCTCTCACCTTAAACCTGTGCCCTCTTGTAGGTGACCCTTCCACCATGAGAAAAAACTTCTGACTATCTGCCACTTCTAGACTGAGGTAAAGTTGTGTACCTGCGTAGGCATGTAGCTTATCATAATGGGATGTGAACCCATTTGGGTTGTTTATCTAGTGTTATAGCCCTATAAGAAACTATGCTCTTAATACAAGTTTTTAAATTCATTACGATTAATTAAGCTAATATTTGTCAATGTATATGCATTCAATAAATCAAGGGTAGAATTAAAAGTAACCAAAAAGGCAAATAGAATGTTGATCTTTATCTCTAAGTAACACAATACAGGGTTGAAGTGATTTAGTTGTACATAATCTAAAATGGCCCCTTTCAGGACTAACTATCTTCAGTTTCCTTCGCAGCAGGACCCAACAAGGGGAATTTTCCGGGATTTATTCAGAGTCCAAGTTAAGGAAAACTGGACCTCCTCAGAGCTGTGTACTTTCCCCGGTGTTTGTTATCCTTTATACAAATTATTATTGATCAGACCATGGCGAAATGGCATTCCTGGAGTTTGCTGATGATGTGGTACTTGTAGGTTTCATCAAGAATAACCATAAAATCCGCTAGTGAAAAAAGAGGCCATTCAGCCCATCAAGGCTGCAGCTATCCCCATAACCCCATACATTTACCCTGGCTAATCCCCCTGACACTCAAGGTAATTTAGCAAGGCTAATCAACATAACCCACAGATCTTTGGACTGTGTGAGGAATTCAGAGCATCTGGAGAAAACCCGCCGACGCAGGGAGAACAAACTCAACACAGGAAATGACCCAAGGCCAGAATTGAACCTGGCACTGTGAGGCAGCAGTGCTGCCCACTGTACCACCATGCCGCCCATAAATAATGAAGGATACTAGAGAATTCCTTACAATCAAACGGTAACAATTCTCTTCAACTGAACGACAAGACAAAATAAAGAGTTACAGGCTTTTGGAAAATGGCCGTTAATGATACTGTTCCCATAAAAATAAATGATTATGGACGTAGAAAGAGGCAGCAGCACAGTGGTATTGTCACTGGTTTAGTAATCCAGAGACCCAACATAAATGATTAGTGCACCCAGACTAGAATCCCACCAATTTGAATCCAATGAAAATCTGGCATTAAAGCCTAACATTGACCACGAAACCATTGTCAATTGTTGTAAAAATTCGACTGTTTCACTAATGTTCTTTGGGGGAGGAATTCAGATACGGTCTACAAGTGACTTCCGATCCACAGCAAATAATCCAGTTCAAGCTTAAAGTTTATTTATTAGTGTTGCAAGTAGGCTTAAATTAACATTGCAATGAAGTTACTGTGAAAATCCCTAGTCGCCAAACTCTGGCATCTGAGGGAGAATTTAGCATGGTCAATGTATCTAACTAGCACGTCGTTCAGATTGTGGGAGGAAACCAGAGCACCCAGAGGAAACCCATGCAGACACGGGGAGACTGTGCAGACTCCACACAGACAGTGACCCAAGCCAGGGACTGAACTCAGGTCCCTAGCGTTGTAAGGCAACAGTGCTAAGCATTGTGCCATTGTGCTGCCCAAGGACAATTTGGGATGAGCAACATCCACATTCCATGAAAGAATAAAAATAATTACAAACTATTTGTACTTAGGTGTTTAAAGTAGAGAGAGAGAGAAAAACAGAGAGAGAGAAGAGTTGAATTGGAAGGAACAGTGTACAGATATGGCGGCTAAGGAACATACAGGATTATACTATCTTTTGCGTTAGTTCTACAAACCATAAAACTCTTCGATGTAGCTATAGTTCAGAGTGCTGTCTCCCCTACCATCCCTTGTCTCAGTATTATTGCTGGTTGCATTCAGAGAAAAGGTTGCAATCCCTCAGATGCAGGATATATCATTCCCTGAACCTGTTTATGCCCTTAGCATGGATTTTTATAGCACAAGAAGAGGCCCTTCAGCCCACCATTTCTGTGCCAACCATCAAGCACTGTCTATTCCAATCCTATTTCCCAGCAATTGGTCTATAGGCATTTCAAGTGTTTGTCTCAATGCTGCCTAGATATTGTAAGGGTCGCTGCACCTTACAATCTCTGTGGCAGACTAACCAGCCTCTCTTTCCAGCTGAATCCTCCAGCCCAGGCAGCATCCTGGTGAGTTTTCCCTGTCCTTTCTCTAGAGCATTTTGAAATTCCAGTTCTCTTCCTGCACCTGGTGATGCACTAAGGCAGACTCTTGCCTGTTTCCATAGCTAGTAACTCCCGGAACAGGCCGCTAATCTGTATCCAGGGGGCTTACAGCTTGAGGGGGCATCATTCCACATCAAGTGTGACTGAGCAGGAGTCTTTCCTGCTCTTACTGCCAGCCATTGGCGTGTTTGAAAGATTTTATAACTTAACACTCAACCCGTTTGACCTTTTCGAAAAGATCTATGAACAGAAGTTGGATGTATGGATGGGGATGTGAACTCATGGTAGGATTCACTGACTGATTATATTAATGCATTCAAATAGTTTTAAATACATTTTAATTAAAGTTGGTCGCCTGTCATGGAGTAATTTTCTTTCTTACTGTTATAATTGTTTACTTATCTGTATTTTTTTTAATTAGATGAGCAATGTAGCTGAACTGACATTCCACATCAACAATAAAGTGAAATTGAATTGGAATTCTGCGCTCAGGAAGAATTTAGAAGGGATTAGGGGAGAAACATTTTTACCCAGCGGGTGGTGGGAATCTGGAACTCGCTGCCTGTTAGGATGGTAGAGGCAAGAACCCTCACAATATTTAAGAAGTATTTAGATGGACACTTGAAACACCACAGCATACAGGTGCTGAAGAATGGGATTAGAATAGATAGGTGCATGATGGCCAGCACAAACACAATGGGCTGAAGGGCCTCTTTCTGTGCTGTGATTGGAATGTTATTAAGCCATCCAATCCAGTGGGATTTTCCCCCTCTTGCTGCAGTAAATGGGGATTTGGCTGGGTGCCAAATTCTCTGACTTTCCCACAGCGGGAGCGTGGCATGAATGGCCAGTAAGATCTTGACTGTAAGGTTGTGCTGATGAAGGAGCAGTGCTCCAAAAGCTTGTGCTACCAAATAAACTTGTTGGCCTTTAACACAGTGTTGTGAGACTTCTTACTGTGCCCACCCCAGTCCAATGCCAGTCAATAATAGCATAGACAGGGATGCAGTGCAAGAACTTTAAGAACTTGCACTTCACCATTTAGGAAAATATGCTTATAAATATTTTAAGTGATTAAAATTCAGGTGAAAGTGTTTCCTGTGAAGAAACTGGAGATCAAAATGATTTGATTGGTTTGTTAAAAGGCACATTGACACCACAGGGTTAGAACAAACTCCTTTCACTCAGCACCGCACTGCAGTTCTGAAGTAAATACAGATTGAATCAGGAATCTAAGTCTGACATGGCTGGAACAAAGCAGTTTAAAGGTTATTCATTAGTGTCACAAATATGTTTACATTAACTCTGCAATGAAGTTACTGTGAAAGTCCCCTAGTCGCCACATTCTGTTCAGGTCAATTCACCTAAACAACACATCTTTTAGACTGTGGGAGGAAACCGGAGCACCCAGAGGAAATCCACAGAAACACAGGGAGAACATGAAAATTCCACATGGACAGTGACCCAAGCCAGGAATCGAACCCAGGTCCCTGACTTTGTGAGTAGTCAGTGCTAACCACTGTGCCACCTCATGCTGTTTGTGAGATTTCTCCTATATCCTAGTAATTGTGTGTGTGTGTGTTTTTGTGTGTGAGTGTGTGTGCGTTTGTGTATGTATCTGTGAATGTGTGTATGAGTGTGTGTGAGGTGTATGTGTGAGTGTATGCGTGTCTGTGTAAGTGTGTGTGTCAGTGAGCATGTGTGTGTGCATATGTATGCATGTGTGTGGTTGTATGTGCCTGTGTGTATGAGTGTGTGTGTGCATGTTTGAGAGTGTGCACGAGCATGTGTGTGTGTGTGTGTGTGTGTGTCTGAATGAGCGCGTGTGTGTATGTGAACGTGTGCGTGTGTAAGTGTGTGTGTGTGAATGAGTGTGTGTGTTTGTATGTGAATGTTTGTATGTGTGTGTGTGTGAATGAGTGTGTATGAGTGTGTGTATGTGTGTACGTGGCATGTTTGTGTGAGTGTGTGTTTGTGTGAGTGTGCGCATGTGTGTGTATGTGAGTGTGTGAATGAATGTGTATGAGTGTATGTGTGAGTGTGCGTGTTTGTGTGTCTGTGTATGTGAGTGTGTGTGTGTGTGAGAGTGTGTAGTGTATGTGAGTGTGTAAGTGTGTATATATGTGCGTGTGACTGTGTGTGTGTGTGTGTGTGAATGTGTGGGTGAGCTTTACTGGCTCCAGAAACAGGTTTTATTAATCAATTTAGCTGTGCATATCCCTTAATGCCACAGCCATAGGCACTATGTGGCCTTAACGTAGCGAGAACTCTATATCAATCTGTAACTGAGCATCTTGGAAATTTATTGTAACAAATGGAGAGCAAAGCAGCAAAGAAGTTAAAAAAGAGACATATTGTCAAAGCTTTTCACCTTGTACTCATCAGGACAAATGCAAGCATACCAAGTTTCAAACAGTCACAAATTTGGCATTCTCACATTTGTCCTGAGGAGTGTAAGACAGAAACTTTGACAACATATTGCTCTCACTCTCTTGCTCACTCTTCAAAAGCATTCAAATTCTGTACTACTAAATGGTTATTAAAATAAATTGGTACAGAATGTTGGTTAGTTCTCCACTTTATAATCCTTTCTTTCTAACAACTACAACAGACAGGAAATCAATAGAATAGTAAAACTCCACCCTCACCTCATTCCGTTTTATTGGAATTCTCAGTTTTTGCCTTGGGACTTACGTTAACACAATGAATTGATTACAAAGCAGCAAAGTGGTGCTTGCGAGGGTTTTATTATGATGAGGGAAGGGGAGGAGGGGCATTGTATTTTAGGATTATTGCCTGCAGACAGGTAATATTTAAATGATACTTGACTCAATGAACTTCACTGCCTTGCTTCCAACAGGAAATGAATCATGCATTCCTCTGTGTCATTAAGTCTTCAGCAGATCATTGATGCAGTTGAACTTGCCTTTCTGTTTCCATTTCACTGGTTATTGAGTTTGTTACACACTATCCCAGGCTTCCTCTCTACAATTACTGAGCAGCAGGACAAGCATACATACTCTAAAGTCAACGACAGGCTGCAATTGTCAGATTGAGTGCTCCCTGAAGAATTTTGAACTTTATCCTGTAGATTTATGGGTGCCTTGAGTTCAACATAGAAACATAGAAGATAGGAACAAGAGCCCTTCGAGCCTGCTCCACTATTCACCACGACCATGGTTGATTGGTCAACTTAATATGTCTCAACAGTTGGTGGCACAGTGGTTAGCGGTGCTGCCTCACAGCATCAGGGCCTGGGTTTGATTCCAGGACCTGGAGTTTGCACATTCTCCCCATGTGTGTGTGGGTTTCCTCCAGGTGCTCTGGTTTCCTCCCACATTCTGAAAAGCGTGCTGGTTAGGTGCATTGACCCAAACAGGTGATGGACAGTGGTGACTAGGGGAATTTCACTGTAACTTCATTGCAGTGTTAATGTAAGCCTTACTTGTGACTAATAAATAGTCAATAGCCTAATCCTGCCTCTTCCCCATAACCTTTGATCCCATTCACCCCAAGTGCTATATCCAGCCGCCTCTTCGATACATTCAATGTTTTGGCATCAACTACTTTCTGTGGGAATGAATTCCAAGGCTTATTACTCTTTGGGTGAAGAAATGTCTCCCCATCTCCTAAATGGTTCGCCCTGTGAGCGCTGATTCTGGACTCCCCCACCACCGGAAGCATCCTCCCTGCATCTACCCTGCCTAGTCCTGTTAGAATTTTATAAGTGTCTATGAGATTCCCCCTCATTCATAGAACGGAATATCATAGAATATTGACAGTGCAGAAGGAGGCCATTTGGCCCAGCGAATCTGTACTGATCACAACCCCACCCAAGCCCTATTCCTGCAGCCCCACTCATTTTACCCTGCTAATCCCCCTGACAGCAGGGTCAATTTACCACGGCCAATGTACCTAGCCCACGCACCTTTAGAGAAACTTTTAAAATATTGCGAGTTTAGGATACTGTAAATTGGAAATCCAAGAAAAGACAATGATTCTGATTCAAGAACAACTTGAATCGATTTACTGTGAATCAGGAATAATGTGAATCATGGGTATTGGACCAGGAATGACAGAATCTCTGCCTAACCATCTGGCAAACATGTTTTACCTCACATTTACCTGAGATACTTCTGGGTCTGGATAAAAAACAAACATTACAAGATACTGTCCTTAAATTTAATTTTGGATTACAATGTACGTTACCAAAAATCTGTTCTTAAATAACCGCGCAAGTCTCAATAGTGTGTGTGCAATCTTAAATTAATTTGAATGAAGTTTCATAACTTAGGGGCAATTTGCCTAAAGTATCTGGTCTTCCTGCTCCCTCTAGTGGATTCAAGGTGTATTGATCACAAATAAATGTTTCTTCAGTGAGTTTGTTCTTGGGTTATGTATAAATAAAATAGAATAGAATCCCTACGGGGAGTCCATTTGGCCCATCGAATCTGCATTGACCACAATCCCACCTATTCCCATAACTCCAAGTATTTACCCTAACCTCCGTTATATATTTGTCGATTGTTGGAAAAACCCATTTGATTCACTAATGCTTTTTTAGGGAAGGAAGTCCACTGTCTCACTGATCTGGCCTACACGTGACTCCAGAGACACAGCAATGTATAACTGTCGAAGGGTAACTAGGGATGGATAATAAATACTGGCCAGCCAGCAATGCCCATGTTCCATGAATGAATAAAAAAAGGGCAAGAAACCAGCCCTATATTTTCATGAGTCTAAAGCATCTAATCTAGTCATGTCAGAATGTTATAATCACAGAATCACAGAGTACTACAGTACAGAAGAGGCCCTTTGGCCCATCAAGTCTGTACCGACACTTGGAGTGCCCTGACCTGCCCACCTAATCCCATTTGCCAGCACTTGGCCCCCAGGTCTGAATGTTATGACGAACCGAATAATCATCCAGGTACTTTTTAAAGAATATGAGGCATCCTGCCTCCACCGTTCTCCCAGGCAGCGCATTCCAGACCATCACCACCCTCTGGGTAAGAAGGATTTTCCTCAAATCCCCCCTAAACCTCCTGCCCCTCACCTGAATCCATGCCCCCTCATGACTGATCCTTCAACTAAGGGGAACAGCTGCTCCCTTATCCACTCTGTCCATGTCCCTCAGTCTTGTATACTTCAATCAGGTCACCGCTCAGTCTTCTCTGTTCCAATGAAAACAACTCAAGCCTTTCCAACCTCTCTTCATGGTTGAAATGTTCCTTCCCAGGCAGCATCCTGGTGAATTTCCTCTGCGCCTCCTTCCACTGAGTTCACGTCCTTCTGCCTGAGGGAGGCTACAAACGCCGAAAGCTTGCAAGTTTATTATCAAATAAATCGGTTGGATTTAAAATTGGTGTTGCCAGACCTCTTACTGCATCATGTCCTTCCGACAGTGTGGCGGCCAGTATTGCTGTAAACACTGTTTGATTGGGCCTTGACCTCTCCATTGCTTGACATGAATCTCCATCCATCTCCAACCCCTCTGCTCCATTTCATTGTATTCCCAAACAGTGGCAGGCTCCTGTGTATTGGATTCGACCTGCTTCTCACTGTTGGTGAAGAATTTACCTCTGGTTCCCTATTCCGAAAGGATAGTGGGGGCCCAGGCAATCCATCGCCATCCGACCTCACCCACCTCCCCAATCCCCTCCATCCCTATTCCACACCAGAGATTAGGAATTCCCCACCAGCAATTTTTAAAATAAATGGGTTAATCCCAATATAAAAGAAGGTTTGTGCGAGAGCTTGGAAGATTCATGTGGGGTCTTCGTAAACCCAAATTGTTAGTTTGTAACCCCCATCTGACTCACAATCAGATAAACAATCCTTTTGACAGAATCAGCCTGCTCTCTCCTCCTGCTTGATCCTGGTTAATTGTATCATCAATATTTAAATTAAAGCAAACTATTGCGCATGCTGGAAATCTGACAAAAGAACAGGAAATGCAGAAAATATTCAGCAGGTCAGATGGCAGAGAGAGAGAGGCAGGAGTTAAAATTTCAGATAATGCATCTTTCATCAGAAAGTTAGAGATTTAAAAGATTTGAGAAAACAGAGTTTTTAAAATTCATTTATAAGATCTGGTTATCATTGGCAGACTAGCTTTTAAAGTAAAGTTTATTTATTATTGTTACAAGTAAGGTTTATATTAACATTGCAATGAAATTACTTTAAAATTTCTCTAGTCGCCACATTCTGGCACCCATTTGGGACAACATACCTAACCAGTACATTTTTCAGATTGTGGGAAGAAACCAGAGCACCCAGACATGGGGAGAATGTGCAAACTCCACACAGTGACCCGACCTGGGAACTGAACCCAGGTCCTTGATGCTGTAATGCAGCAGTGCCACTGTACCACTCTACTTATTGGCACATGAACAGAATGGGAATGGAGGGGTATAGAAAACTGATTTAAAATAGGGATCTTGAGCGTTGGGAGTCTCTGGGAAGTGTGTAAATAGATGATGATATTGATGTACTTGTTTTGATCCTACAGGTGCTTTGGTCCACCTTGTTGTCTAACACGGGGCAAACACGCGATGGGTTGTGAGAGGGCTGCTCTTGGATTTTTTGAGAGTATCCCAGTGCTTCACGTTGTTAGTGTACGCTTGACCTGGACCATTTGATGGGCAACACGATAGCTCAGTGACTATCGCTGTGCTGTGCATATACATGGATTTGGGTCTGTGTCTGTGGGAGTTTGCGCATTCTCCCCGTGCTTGCGTGGGTTTTCTCCGGTTGCTCTGGTTTCCTCCCACATCCCAAACATGTGCTCTTAGGCTAATTGGCAAAAAAGTTCTCCCTAAATTGTCTCAAATTTGGTTTTTAATCCATAGATCTATAAACATGGACAGGGATTGCGGGTAGAGATGGGAACATCGGGGTGGTGGCACAGACTCGTTGGGCCGAAGGGTCTGTTTCCTGTGCTGTTTTGTTCTTTGTTCTTTGTACTCATCCCTAGTTACCCCAGAGAAGGTGGTGCTGAGCTGCCTTCTTGAACTGCTGCAGTCCAGGTGGTGTAGGTACACCCCCAGTGCTGTTAGGAAGGTCATTCCAGGATTTTGACTTTGGTCTCTGGAGATGAACCCCAGAGAAGGGATAACGTCTCCAATGAGAGAGAGAGAGACTACAGGAGGCCAGGAGAAGGTTTGGAAGCATTGTTGCAGGAACTCGTTTGGATCAGGCCCTGGGTCCAACCTTTGTCAGCTGCTTCTGGGGGAAACGTGTTAATGTCACGTTAATTATATCATTAGGATGCACAGGGAAAGGACATTGTTTAATTAAATACTCAGAGTACACTTGAATATGAACATGCATCACATTTCCTGGGAATGACATTTTGGTTTAGTTGGTGAAGTTTCCTTTGACATTTGAATTTTGTTACAGTGTCCCTCCAGAGACCATTATCTCTGTCATTCCAGTTTGATTTGTTGATTACAGTTTTTTAAATTATAGAGACTACAAATGAAACTGCTTTGTTCATTTTATTGATCACTTGTTCTGCTGAAGAATATAATTGAAGGCTGAGCTGTATCAGCAGCTCCCAGAAAGGTTACTTTGGTTTAATTAGTTAGGTTTTGTTTGATGTTTTGCTTTAGTTACAGAGCCCCATCAGAGACAGTCAATCTTTCTCATTTATTCACCGTTTCCCTCTGTTTTACTGAACAAGTGTAAATGGTGAGATCTGTGGCAGTGGGTGCAGTGGAATGGGTTTATTGGTGGCACAGTGACACAGTGGTTAGCATTGTTGCCTCATAGCTCCAGAGACCTGGATTTAATTCCTGGCTTGGGTCACTGTCTGTGTGGAGTTTGCACATTCTCCCCATGTCTGCATGAGTTTCCTCCGGGTGCTCCGGTTTCCTCCCACAGTCTGAAAGACTTGATGCATTGACACGAACAGGCGCCGGAGTGAGGAGACTCGGGGAGTTTTACAGTAACTCCTTTGCAGTGTTAATGTAAGCCTCATTTGTGACTAATAAATAAACTTCAAAAAAACTTCAGGCGTATCGATGATGACTCACTGGAACATTGGGTGCAGCAAGAGGAGAGCTGCAAGGCTAAGCGAATTGCTACACTCTCTGAATAAAGAAAAGCTGTGCCTTGATTTTTCCTGTCTCACCAGCTGGCTTGGACACGATTAGCGTTGGTTGTAGTGAATGGTTGAGCTAAAGATGAGGATTGGAACCACAGCTGGAGTTTTACTGGCATGTAAGATTCTGCCAGAGGATAATGGAGAATGCCCTTCTGCGAGCCTCGCCGAGTCTGATTCCAGGCGGACGTGCCAGTAAAATCAGGGTCTAAGGGTGGGATTCTCCACCTGTTCACAGCGGCTCTGCTGCAGCGAAAGGTGATTTATCTGGGTGTCAAATCCTCTGTCTTTGCTTCCAGCAAAAGTGAACAGCTGGGGAATTCTGGTCCGAGGTTTCTCTTCAGACGAAAGGATACCGTTGGAATTATTGTGAAGGAGAATGGCTGAAGCTAAATATCAGGGTCTGATTTCCCACCATTATTTTGTTTCATTGAACCTCGTGGAGAACGAATTGGATATAAAGAAAGGTGGTGTGTTGGCACAGCGGTTAGTGCTGCTGCCTTACAGCGCCAGGGACCCAGGTTCGACTCCCAGCTTGGGTCATTGTCTGTGCGGGAGTCTGTACATTCTCCCCATGTCTGTGCGGGTTTCCTCTGGGTACTCCGGTTTCCCCCTACAGTCGAAAGACGTGCAGGTTAAGTGGATTGGCTGTGCTAAATTGCTCCTTAGTGTCAGGGGGTCTACCGAGGGTAAAACGTGTAGGGATATGGGAATAGGGCCTGGGTGGGATCATGGGTCAATGGGCTGAATGGCCTCCTTCTGCACTGTTGTGTTCTTAGTTCATTGCTGCCCCTATCAAGAAGATCATGGCTGATCTGATTTTAACCTCAACCTCATAATCCTGCCAACATGCACACCAACCCCCCCCCCCAACCCCCTGTCCTGCCCATCCCTCCACCTGACAACCTTTTACTCACAGACTCCACTCCATAAACTGGAGCTTGGCGTCCAAGTCAACTCTCCCTCCATAGTAGCAGGGGAGTGCCACACTGCCGGATGTGTCATGTATTGGATGGATCTTGGAACCAGGAACTCCTTTTGGTGTTGCTGTTGGTCATTAATGATTCCACTTTATCTTAACGTTACATATATAAATTCAAAACTATAAACAAACAGCTCCACCGCCCCCCCTCCTGCAGTAAATGAGTAATGGCTGCAGAAGTTAATTCCCAAGAGAGGGAATTGATTTAACTGCGGTCTCTTAAACATATCGATAGATTAGAAACAGAGAAAAATAGAAGCAGGGGGAGGCCATTCAGCCCTTCGAGCCTGCTCCGCCATTCATTTTGATCATAGCTGATTATCAAATTCAATATCCTGATTCCCCCCCCCCCCCCCACCCCTTCCCCATATCCCTCGATCTCTTTAGCCCGAGGAGCAATAATTAATTTCTTCTTGAAATCACACAATGTTTCCGCCTCACCTATTTTCTGTGGGGGTGAATTCCACACATTCCCCACCCCTGGGTGAAGACATTTCTCCTTGCCTCAGTCCCAGAAAGTTACCCCTTACCCTTATCCTTAAACTCTGACCCCTAGTTCTGGACTCCCCCCACCATCGGGAACATTCTTTCTGAATCTATCCCGTCTAACCCTGTTAGAATTTTATACATTTCTATAAGATCCCCTCTCACTCTTTTAACCTCCAATGATTGAACAGGTCTGAGGGTCAAAAAAAATCACTGTAAGAGAATATTCGAGAAAAGGACTTGTCTGACAAAGACAATGGCAATCGATGGAGCGAAGTGATCTTTAATCCTTTGAAAAGAATATAAACAACACTCCTTTTCAGATTGTATTGGTGTTTGTGTAAGAGTCTTGTGTTTCTTCCCATATAAAAATACTAAAAGTCTATTCCAGAAATAGTGAAGCATTTCCATCAAATATTCACAGAATTATAGAGGGAGGGCATTTGGCCCATCAAGTCTGCACCAACCACAATCCCACCCATACTTTATCCCCATAACCTCATGTATATACCATAACTAATCCCCCTGACACTAAGGGTCAATTTAGCATGGCCAATCCACCCTAACCCGCACAACTTTGGACAGTGGGAGGAAACTGGAGCACACGGAGAAAACCCACTCAGACACAGGGAGAATGTGTAGACTCTGCACAGACAGTGACCCGAGACAGGAATTGAACCTGAGTCCCTGGTAATGTGAGGCAGCAACTCAGTTAGCACCTTTCTTTCTTTTCTCTCTAGATGTTGGTGGTGCTGTTTTTAAACACAATACTATGATACAGGGTATCTGATGGACCATTGTCACTGGAAGGGAGAAGAAAATATGAAGCATGAAGGAGTTGCATTTCTGTAGAACCTTTCTTATCCTCAGGCTATCCCAAAGAGCTTCACATCCAATGCAGTACCTATTTGTTTATTAGTGTCACAAGTAGGGGCTTACATTAACAGTGCAATGAAGCCACTGTGAAAATCCCCTAGTTGCCACACTCCGTGCCTGTGCAGGTACACCGAGGGAAAATTTAGCACATCTTTCAGACTGTTGGGGGAAACCGGAGCATCCGGAGGAAACCCACGCAGACAAGGGGAGGACATGTAGACTCTACACAGACATGGTCCAAGCCGGGAATCAAATCTGGGTCCCTAGTGCTGTGAGGCAGCGGCGCTAACCATTATGCTAGTGCTGCCCCTTGCGTGTTGTATACACAAAGCATTCGTAAAGTACATAGGGGAACAGGAAAGGTGAGAGTGCAGAATGTAATATTAATGTCATAGCTAGGGTCTCGAGAAAAATCACCTTAATATAAGGTAGGTCCATTTAAAAGTCTGATAGCAGCAGGGAAGAAGCTGTTCTTGAGTTGATTGGTATGTGATCTCAGACTTTTGTACCTTGTTCTTGATGGAAGAAGGTGGAAGAGAGAATGTCCAAGGTGCATGGGGTCCTTAATTATGCTGGCTGCTTTGTTGAGGCAGCAGGAAGTGTAGACTGAGCCAATGGATGGGAGGCTGGTTTGTGTGATGGATTGGGCTACATTCATGATCTTTTGTAGTTCCTTGCAGTCTTTGGCAGAGCAGGAACCCATACCAAGCTGTGATACTACCAGAAAGAATGCTTTCTATGGTGCTTCTGTAAAAGTTAGTCAAAGTCGTAGCTGACATGCCAAATTTCCTGAGCCTTCTGAGAAAGAAGAATATTACAGAAGAAGGGTTGGGATATTAATTCAATTACAAATGACAAGATAAGAAATTCTTGTCAAGATAACCTTTCGGCATGTCCACTACGATTTTCACCAACTTTTAGAGAGGCACCATAGAAAGCATTCTTTCTGGTTGTATCACAGCTTGGTGTGGCTCCTGTTCTGGAGAGGAGGGAGGTGAGTGATGGGGACAGGAGGACTATTACATTGAGGCAATGAATGTAGAGGATATTTAAAATAAAAGGATTCAAGATGGAGGAAAAAGGACATAGTGTAAAGTTGTTGAACTCAATGTTGTTTATGACCTTTCTTCTTTAACTTAAACCCTTTAAAATGATATCTCAACTGAGCCAATTAGCTTTGTAATGTTGGTGTCTTTGCTAATCTCGGATTATATGATATCTTTTTGAGGGAATATTTGTTCTCCAGCCACTTTTCTGGCCATAACTTCAGCTTTTCCCCGACAGCTACCGCAGAATGTTTGCCACTTAAAAAGATACAAAATTCCTAACAAACTTCTCCAAAATGCACAAATCATTCCAATAATAGCGTCAAAGTGCAACATTTCATCACTAAGTTCATGTACAGAACAATGTGAGAATTTAAAAGCCTTAATAACTTCACAAATGCACCAATAAAATGAAGCTAACAAGGATTTGATTGGATTTGATTTGATTTATTATTGTCACGTGTATTAACATGCAATGAAAAGTATTGTTTCTTGTTTCCTGTACACTACAGAGAAAGCATACCATTCATAGAGGAGGAGAGGGTGCAGAATGTAGTGTTACAGTCACAGCTAAGATCTAGGGAAAGATCAACTTAGCGCAAGGTAGGTCCATTCAAAAGTCTGACAGCAGCAGGGAAGAAGCTGTTCTTGAGTCAGTTGGTACGAAACCTCAGACTTTTGTATCTTTTTCCTGATGGAAGAAGACGGAAGAGAGAATGTCCAGGGTGCGTGGGATCCTTGATTATGCTGGCTGCTTTTCCGTGAAGAATTCTTCCTGGTTTTTGGCCAATAGTTACCCTCAATCGATGGCACTAAAGCAGGTAACTCAGCCATTGCTGTTTGTGGGATCTTGCTGTGTGCAAACTGGCTGCCACATTTCCTGCATGACAACACCAATCTCTCATCAAAAGTACTTTGGAGATATCCTGAGGTACTGAAAGGTGCTATAGAAATGCAATTCTTTCTTTGCAAAGGACCACAATATTCTTTCCCAGGACCCAGACACATCCTGGGTTCGCCTGTTCATCCCTCCACCTGGAATCATCCTGCTTTGTTGTTAGATGCCTGGGGAGTTCTGACTCACCACATTAAGAGTCTGGATGTCTGTGGGAGCGTGGCCCTTTAAGGGTGGGCAGGAGAGGTGCGAACCCTGAGGGTCATGTGATCAAACCAGACCTATGGAGAATCAGTGAGGCAAGTTGAGCCAATCAGGAGTGAGGGCGCATGCCCAGGTCTGGGGATGAGCCGCAGTTGGAGCAGAGAGGGTAGTCGTGTCTTTAATTCTGTCTGACGGTAATGAGTCATCAGAGGCAAGAGTCCCTTCAATGAAATTCCTTTATTTACAAACTCTAACAGCAGTGCACAGAGAGCTCGCAGTCAGCAGTCTATTTCCAGGGTGCCAGAGGAACTGACACTCCTGACTAAATACAAGAAAAGGCTCCTTAATTGGTCCATCAATTGGATCCTTAACCAGGGAGTTCATGTTCCAACACTGAAGTCATCACATTGACCACTACCTGTATATCATTATATTGTTGGTAATAAACCCTCCTTGATTTGAAGTTTTGAGTTGCCCTTGGGTTATTACACTGTCCCTGATCTTCCTTCCAGAACCCATCTATGTGGCACACAGTGGTAAGCATCGCTACCTCACAGCACCAGCGACCCAAGTTCAATTCCTGACTTGGGTCACTGTCTACGTGCAGTTTGTGCATTCTCCCTGTGTCTGCGTGGGTTTCCTCCGGATGCTCAGGTCTCCTACCACAGTGCTGGTTAGGTGGATTGGCCATTCTAAATTCTCCCTCAGTGTACCCAAACAGGTGCCGGAGTGTGGCGACTGAGGGATTTTCACGGTGACCTCATTGCAGTGTTAATGTAAACCTACTTGTGACTGATAAATAAATTTTAACTTTATTCCTGCTAACCCCCAGTTTCTATAAATTCTGAATATCACACATTTCTTATTAGAAATTTCAAGAAATGGATGGATTTGGAAACAGGTGGATGCTCCCATTCCCAATTTTCTTTGCAGGAAAATGGAAATGGGGATCACAATAGCACAGTGGTTAGCATTGCTGCCTTATAGCGCCAGGGACCTGGTTCAAATCCTGGTTTGGGCCATTGTGTAGGGTTTGCACATTCTCCCCGTATCTGCGTGGGTTTCCTCCGGGTGCTCCGGTTTCCCCTCACAGTCCAAAAAAACATGCAGATTAGGTTGTTTGGCCACGCTAAGTTGACTCTTGGTGTCAGGGGATTAGCAGGGTAAATGCAGGTTATGGGGATAGGGCCTGGCTGGGATTGTTGTCGGTGGGCCGAAGGACCTCCTTCTGCACTGTCAGGATTTATTGTTCCCTCTCAGTGTCGATGTCTTTCAAGCTTTCAGAATTGTCTGAACTTTGGGAGTGTGGATGCAGGGAAAGAGGTGGGAGGCTTAGAATGGAACAGAATGAAATGTGTTCATCCAGATACTGGTTCATTGTTTGGAATGATGCCTTAAGCCCTGTTAATACTTACAAAGCTCGGGAGATGCTGTAATCTCGGGTGATGGATAGTCAGCTATCACAGACAGAAAGGGCTGAATGGCTTCCTTCTGTGCTGATGCTTTCTATGCTTCGCCGACATGCAGATTGTGAGGGACTGTTTTTTATCGCAGATGTGTGAAGTGATGCCCTAACCACTAGGTGACAGTATCTGCCTGGAGACAGTTGTGGAGGAACCTGCAGCTTCGATATTTCCAACAGACCATGGCAACAAGACACAACTTCAACCATAAAACCTCCCAGTTCCTGTGTTAAACAGAGCAAAAGATATCCCAAGTCTAAGCACAGTGCTGAAGGAGTGCCACACTGTCAGAGGGTTAGTGCTGAGGGAGTGCCGCACTGTCAGGGGGTCAGTGCTGAGGGAGTGCCACACTGTCAGAGGGTCAGTGCTGAGGGAGTGCCGCACTGTCAGGGGGGTCAGTGCTGAGGGAGTGCCGCACTGTCAGAGGGTCAGTGCTGAGGGAGTGCCGCACTGTCAGAGGGTCAGTGCTGAGGGAGTGCCGCACTGTTAGAGGGTCAGTGCTGAGGGAGTGCCGCACTGTCAGGGGGTCAGTGCTGAGGGAGTGCCGCACTGTCAGAGGGTCAGTGCTGAGGGAGTGCCGCACTGTCAGAGGGTCAGTGCTGAGGGAGTGCCGCACTGTCAGAGGGTCAGTGCTGAGGGAGTGCCGCACTGTCAGAGGGTCAGTGCTGAGGGAGTGCTGCACTGTCAGAGGGTCAGTGCTGAAATGAATTATTAAATCAAAGCTCTATTTTCTCTCTGCGGTGGAAAGGATCCCATGTGACAATTTGAAGAGCTGTGGAGTTAATCCTTGTGTCTTGGCCAATAGATAACCCTCAACAAAATGAACATAAAACTCTATAGTAACAGCACACACACACAGACACACAGACACACACAGACACACAGACACACACACAGACACAGACACACACACAGACACACACAGACACACACACACACAGACACACAGACACACAGACACACAGACACACACACACACACACACAGACGCACAGACACACACACACACACACCACACACCAGGCACACACACACACACAGACGCACAGACACACACACACACACCAGACACACCACACACCACACAGACGCACAGACACACACACAGACAGACAGACAGACACACACACAGACACACACACACAGACACACACACAGACACACACACACACACAGACACCACGACACCACACAGACACACACACACAGACACACACACACACACACAGACACCACACACACACGCACACAGACACACACACACACACACAGACACACCACACACACACAGACAGACACAAACACACAGACACACACACACACTGACACGTACACACACATCACTGACACACACACACACACACACAGAAACAAACACACAGACACACCACACACTGACACGTACACCACATGCACTGACACACCACACACACACAGACACACACACACAGACACACACACAGAACACACACACACACACACAGACACCACACACACACACAGACAGACAGACCACACAACACACAGACACACACACACACGCACACACACACACACTGACACGCACACACACATGCACTGACACACACACACATGCACTGACACAGACACACACACTGACACATACACACACACACACACTGACACGTACACACACATGCACTGACACACACACAGACACATAGACACACACACACTGACACATACACACACACACACATGCACAAACACACACATACGCACTGCCGCACACAAACACACGCACACGCACTGACACACAGACACACACACTGACACATACACACACACACACAAACACACACACACGCACTGCCGCAGACAAACACACACACATGCACTGACACAGACACACACACTGACACATACACACACACACACACACACACACACACACGACACATGCAGACAGACACAAAAACATCCACACACCCACACAGACACACACGCACCGCCCCCCCCGCCCCCACACACACAGACACACGGACACACAGACACACAAATATGCACACTGATACACACACACTGCTGAGCTGACTACTTTGTCTGTTTCATGTTTAAGTTCTTTAGAATGTTACCCGTGTAGAACTCTCTCTCTTTCTTACCTTCCATTCCTGATACATTCCCTGTCCCGTGTCCCTTTTCCACAGGCTCTCCAACCTCGAAAACCCACCGTCCTTAGTAAGATGGAGAACCCATCTCCTTAGCAATTTAGCAGCACTTCCATGAAGATCTCACTTTTTTGAGAAAGTGACCAGAGAGGTGGATGGGGGTAAGGCGGTTGATGTAGTATATATGGACTTTAGTAAGGCTTTTGATAAGGTGGCCCATGGAAGACTTCTACAGAAAATGCAGATGTGTGGAATAGAGGGTGATTTAGCTAATTGGATTAGAAATTGGCTGGCAGATAGAAGACAGAGGGTGGTGGTTGATGGGAGATATTCATCGTGGAGTTCGGTGACGAGTGGTGTGCCTCAGGGGTCTGTTTTGGGGCCCCTGCTGTTTGTAATTTTTATAAATGATCTGGATGAGGGTATTGAGGGATGGATCAGTAAATTTGCAGATGATACTAAAGTTGGTGGTGTGGTAGATAGTGAAGAGGGGTGTTTTAGTTTACAGAGTGACTTGGACAAGTTGCAGAGCTGGGCCGAGAGGTGGCAAATGGAGTTTAATGTGGAAAAGTGTGAGGTAATGCACTTTGGCAGGAACAATAAATGTGTAGAGTATAGGGCTAATGGTAGGGCTCTTAATAGTGTTGAGGAACAGAAGGATCTTGGTGTATGTGTCAATAGATCCCTGAAAGTAGGCAGTCAAGTGGATAAAGTTGTTAAGAAGGCATATGGAGTCTTAGCTTTTATTGGTAGGGGGATTGAATTTAGGAGCCGCAGCATCATGTTGCAGCTGTACAAAACTCTAGTGCGGCCGCACTTGGAGTATTGTGTGCAGTTCTGGTCCCCACATTATAAGAAAGATGTGGAGGCATTGGAGAGGGTACAGAGGAGGTTTACCAGGATGTTGCCTGGTATGGAGGGCAGGTCCTATGAAGAGAGGTTGAAGGATTTGAGGTTGTTTTCGTTAGAAAGGAGGCGGCTAAGAGGGGATCTTATTGAAGCATATAAGATGATTAGAGGTTTAGATAGGGTGGACAGTGATAGCCTTTTTCCTAGGATGGAGAAAGCTAGCACGAGGGGACACAGCTTTAAATTAAGGGGTATGAGTTATAGGACGGATATCAGAGGTAGGTTCTTTACTCAAAGAGTGATTAGGGAGTGGAATGCCCTGCCTGCAGCTGTTGTAGATGCGCCAAGTTTGGTGGCGTTTAAGAGGTTAGTTGATAAGTATATGGATGAGAAGGGAATGGTTTAGTTAGGAGGGGCATTGCTTTTTATTTTGGTCGGCACAACATCGAAGGCCGAAGGGCCTGTTCTGTGCTGTATTGTTCTATGTTCTATGTTCTATGTTCTATGTTCTATGTTCTAATGTGAGTGGAATCTTTACCACCACCAACGCTGCACCCTCCCAACCACACCAGCCTCTGAGAGTGGGGTAGGCCGGGAGGCAAGATCTGGTAGGATGACGTACACAGTGTTTGAGGGGTGTGATACCAAATCACCTCCCTCCTTCTCTGTTAGTGGTGGCTAGTTCAGCCACTCACCCTTAGGCCAACTGTGTCCCTCAGGTGACCAGTAAATGGTTTCTTAATGGGTGTCTTCTTACAATTAAATGGCACTTTCTTAGTAAAACTTGATGGTGACTTGTGGTCTTGTGAAGTAGGTTCCTCCTGAATAGATTTCCCATCACTCGTGGCAATTGCTGCTGCTGTAATTCTAACCCCCCCAATCCCCCCAGTCCTCACCATCGACCCTCTCTCTCGCCCGATTCTATCATCTGATACTGACTATTGGCCAGGGTAATCTCCCCATACCTTCCAAATCCTTCCATAGTGACTTTGCCACGCACCCAATTCAGCAGATGAGCCCTCCATGTGAAGTTCTTTCCACGGATAACTTGAATTTTGTGCTTACTGGGACCTGAACCTTATGATTCAGGAGCAAGGCCCCTTCCAACTGAGCCACCGGTCCATCATCTCACCCTTACATTCACCCTGAGTGAGCACCATGTTTGGGTTTGTCTCCCTGCAAAACCTTCATCTATTGCTGATAACTTGACACTCAATGTCTCGCTCAGCCATTCCAGAGGGCAATTCAGACCCAACCTCATTGCTGTGTGTCTGGACTCCCATGTAGGCCAGACTGGGTAAGATTGACAGATTTCTTTCCCTAAAGGACATGAATGAATTAGATGGGTTTTTCCAACAATCAACGGTAGTGTCATGGAACGGGATTCACGGGACATTCATGCCAGTGGGATTCTCTGGACCCGTTACGGTGAGCAGAAATTTCTCTGAGCACCAAATTCTCTATCCTCACTGGCAGCAGGACGCGGATGTCCAGAGAGTTTTGACCAGTGTTGCCATTGCCGAGATTCGCTTCATTTTCCCGATTTGCGAACTGAATTCAATTTCCACCAGCTGATTTTGTTGGGCCCATTCATTCATTCGAAGAGTCGAGGGGACAGCACTTGGTACGGGGTTTTAAAATGGCTTTCTTTTATTGAACAAAGCTTTAAAAAAAATTACATGACAGAAGTGAAAAGAAAAGTGAATTTGGAAAGTGGCTTCTTTGCCTGGCCCTGTACTGAACTGAACATGAACATTCTCACATCCAAATTATATTTCAACTCTTATCTCATTATTGGAAGTGTTTTTTTTCCCACAAGCTGCCTCCATCTAGAACAATAATGCTTGTTGCTGCCGTTATGAGAAATTTGTTTGCCTGCACTGTGTACCCTTTAGGAATGCAGTCTTTTTTTTAGCTAACCCAGCATATCTTCTGATTCTACGTGTTGTCTACATAGCTACAATTGTCCACCTCAGCAGAGTTACTTAACCACTACAGCCTAGCATTCAAATGCAATTGCATAGGGCAGAAATGTCTTGAAATCAAATCAGTAAGTTTAAGCTTATTTATTCGTGTCACAAGTAGGCTTACATTAACACTACAATGAAATTAATGTGAAAATCCCTAGCTGCCACACTCCAGTGCCTGTTTGGGTACACTGAGGGAGAATTTAGTACGGCTAATCCATTTAACCTGTATATCTTTCAGACTGTGGGAGGAAACCAGAGTACTTGGAGAAAACCCACGCAGACATGGGGAGAACATGCAGCCTCCACACAGACAGTGCTTCAAGCGGGAATTGAACCTGGGTCTATGGTGTTGTGAAGCAGCAGTGCTAACCATTGTGCCGCTGCCAAGGATTTGTGTTTGCACAAACTGAAGCCAAGTAAGAAGTCTCACGACACTAGGTTAAAGTCCAACAGGTTTATTTGGTAGCACAAACCACTAGCTTTCAGAGCACTGTTCCTTCGTCAGGTGAGTGAGATTTCAGTTCACAAACAGGGCATATAAAGACACAAACTCAAGGAGTTTCAGTATGTGTCTTTTCATACCCTGTTTGTATACCCTTTATATACCCTGTTTACCCACTCATCTGATGAAGGAGCAGCGCTCCAAAAGCTAGTGGATTTTGCTATCCAATTAGGCTTTAAGCTGGTGCTGTGAACTTCTCACTGTGTTTACCCCAGTCCAACGCCGGCATCTCCGCATTGTACTGAAGCAAGAGGGCTACGCGTACAAAGGATCCCACAGATTTGAACCCATGTCCCCAGAACATGAGCCTGGGTTTCTGGATCGCGAGATCAGTGATATTAGCACTGCACCACCATCTCCGTTGACTTTATTGATTCATTCCCAGGTTAACAATTGCCAATTCCACAGTGAAGGACATTGAAACTGAGCGAGTACATCCTGTTATTTATACTGAGTTCTTCCAAATTGATAACTTGCTCACTCCACTCTCCTTCTCAGCTGCACACTTTGAAATCTTTGTTCTCCGGCATTGCCTGTCTCCCCTCTGAACCCCTCGTCCTTAACATCTATCCTCTGTAAATAAAAACATTGCTTTTATGTGAGGTTTTATTTTTGTGCGCATTCTCTCACGGACAACTGAACCCAAATTACAGGAACATTAGTCAGCTGATGGTCGATGTGTGTGATGCTGATGGAACAGCATCTGTTTTTTTTGTGTTATATAACAACTGTTTCACCCTTTCTCCCCGTTTCAATTAAATCTTTACTGCAGGCGCAGAAAGAAATGAGGTCGCAGTGTTCTGTGCGCTGATCGGAGGCCAGCCTGACACTTGTTGTATTAAATTTTATCAACTCGATGATGACATTTCAGGTTAGTCCTCACTCCACCAACTTTCCCTGTTTTGTTATAATCTCCGCACAAACTGATAGGGCCTGATTCTCCCATCCGGACGTGCACATATTTTGGCGCATCAGGGTGGGAGATGCGCGTGTCGGCCATTCCGTGGGATTCGCGCGTGCATTCCCAACACACGTGCGCCTTTCACAGCTGCAGAGCTGGTGCAGACAGGTCTGCGCTGGAAACCAGTGGGGAGACAGGAGTATGATTTAAATCCGTCTTTAATCTTATTTAAATGTCATTGTTGAACCCGGCACTGGATTCTCCGAACGGATAACATCTCCGACACCGCCAATACAATTTCACCCCGATGCAGTTTAGAATGGCTCCCCGCTTGTGAGTGCAGGAGGCCCCGCTGGGGTGAAGGAGAGGCCATTGGTGCCCTCCAGAGAGTTTGGGGGAGCTGGTATTCCCTGGGTATGGTCCTTAGAGGTGTCAACCTATGCCCCAAGGCAAAGTGTCCATGCCCAGGCAGCATCTTGGCAATGCCAAGGACCTGGGGCTATGGCCAAAGGGGTGGCTAAAGGAGAAGATGGCAACAGGGTAAGGCCAATGGGCAGGGTCAAGAGGGCGTGGCATATTGTGGGCAGGGCCTGGGGGGGCAATCAGTGCGGGTGGAGGGTCCTGCTGCCACTCTGCAGATAGAATCGGTCGGGACTGGAGGGAGGCCAACGATCGGGGTGGGGTAAGGGGAATGGTCGGCTGGGGAAGGTGTGCCTCGTAGGGTGAGGTCAGTGGGTGGGGAGTCTGCTGGTGAGGAAGATGGGGAGGGGAGATTGTCACTGCTGGGGTGGAGGAGGGAGGGCGACACTGGAGATCGGGCTACTCCAGATGGGGGTTGCCAGGGTTGGTTTGGGAATGGTTGCGAGGACAATGAGTAGGCCGTGGGGAGGTGCGAGTGGCTGGAGGGGCAGCACTGACCAGCAAACAGGGAGACGGACAGATCGGGACCACTGCGCATGTGTAGAGTTCTGGAACTGTCAAACTCCGGTGTAATAGGCCCCATCCCCAGGTTTTTAACAACTGTAATCTCTGCATTGCACAGGGTGAGGGAGATTTGAGTCTGAACTTCCTCTGAAAAAACAGTTGTGAATTACACCATTTTTCTCGCCAATTCAGCACTTGGAATTTTTTGGGACAATCATGCCTGTGATGCTTGAAGAGAAATTCAAACGTCCTGTCATGAGATGAAGGAAGGAAAAATGATAAAGTGTCATCATCTGATTATGACTATTGGCCAGAATACTTCCCCTTGTCCTCAAAGTCATTCCATAGGCTCTTTCCCATGCACCCAATTCAGCAGATGTCCACCTCGTAAAGTCTTTTTCCAAGGATAACACTGCAGGTTGGGTTGACTGGCCATGGTAAATTGCCCCTCAGTGTCAGGGGGATTGGGTAAATGTGTGGGGTTACGGGGATAGGGTCTGGGTGGGATAGTGATCGTGCAGATTTGATGGGCTGAATGGTCCCCTTCTGTTATGTAGTTTTCTATGGATTCTATGATCTCAAAAAATCATTAGAACAATATAATCACCACAGTGGAAAAGGAGACCACTCAGCCCATCAAGTCTGTACCGACCACAGTCCCATCCAGGCCCTATCCCTGTAAGCTCACACATTTACCCTGCCAGTCCCCCTGACATGAAGGGGCAATTTACCCCGAAGGGCCAATCCACCTAACCTACAATCTTTCAGACTCTGGGAGGAAACTGGAGTACCTGAAGGAAACCCATGCAGACACAGGAAGAATGTGCAGACTCTGCACAGATATGGCCCAAAGGCAGAGCTGACCACGGGCCCCTGACGCTGTGAGAGACTTTTATGCCATTATGTTCACCTTTTAAAAATTTTGATTGTGGTAATTACCAGAAGAAGAAAATTAACTAGCCTTAGCTACAGCTCAGCCTTCAACACCATTATTCCCACGAAACTCATCTCCAAACTCCATGACCTGGGTCTCAGCACCTCACTCAGGATCCTGAACTTCCCAATTTACAGAATACAATCAGTAAGGATCGGCAACAACATCTCCTCCATGATCATCCTCAATACTGGTGCCCCACAAGGCTGTGTTCTCAGCCCCCTATGGTACTCCTTATACACCTGTAACTGTGCAGCCAAATTCCCCTCCAATTTGATTTTCTGGTTTGCTGATGATACCACTGAAATGGATTGGATCTCAAACAATGATGAGACAGGGTGGAGGAATGAGATAGAGAATCTGGTGAACTGGTGCGATAACATTAACCTCTCCCTCTGCATCAACAAAGCGAAGGAGATTGTCATTGACTTCAGGAAGTGTAAAGGAGAACATGCCCCTGTCTACATCAATGGGGACAAAGTAGAAAGAGTTGAGACATTCAAGTTTTTAGGTGTCCAGATCACCAACAACCTGTCTTGGTCCCCCCATGCCGACACTATGATTAAGAAAGCTCACAAAGGTTAGAAGACTAAGGAAATTTGGCATGTCAGCTACAATTCTCACCAACTTTTACAGATGCACCATAGAAAGCATTCTTTCTGGTTGTATCACAGCTTGGTGTGGGCTGCTGCTCTGCCCAAGACTGCAAGGAACTACAAAAGGCCGTGAATGTTGCCCAATCCATCACCAAACCAGCCTCCCATCCATTGACTCTGTCTACACTTCCTGCTGCCTCGGCGAAGCAACCAGTATAATTAAGGACCGCACGCACCCCGGACATTCTCTCTTCCACCTTCTTCTGTTGGGAGAAAGATACACAAGTCCGAGGTTACATCCCAACCGACTCAAGAACAACTTCTTCCCTGCTGCTGTCAGACTTTTGAATGGACTTAAGTTGCATTAAGTTGATCTTTCTCCACACCCTCGCTATGGCTGTAACACTACATTCTGCACTCTCTCGTTTCCTTCTCTGTGAATGGTATGTTTTGTCTTACAGCCTGTGAGAAACAATACTTTTTATATATACTAATATATGCGACAATAATAAATCAAATCAAATTATTTTCTTTTCGCCAACAACTTACACTTTCAACAACTGAGCAGAATTTGCCTGAGGAGAGACAAAATTGGTTAGGATTATATTCACTGGAGTTTAGAAGAGTGAAAGGGGATCTCATAGAAACTTATAAAATTCTAACAGGATTAGACAGGGGAGATTCAGAAAGAATGTTCGCAATGGTAGCGGAATCCAGAACTAGTTTGAGGATAAGGGGTAAACCTTTTAGGATTGAAGTGAGGAGAAATTTCTTCACCCAGAGGGTGGTAAATGTGTGGAATTCACTCCAAAGAAAGCAGTTGAGGCCAAAACATTGTCTGATTTCAAAAAGAAATTAGATATAGCTCTTGGGGCTAAAGGGATCAAGGACTATGGGGAAAAGGGTGATCAGAATATTGAATTTGATGATCAGCCATGATCAAGGTGATTGGCGGAGCAGGATTGAAGGGCTGAATGGCCTATTCTTGCTTCTGGTTTTTATGTTTCTGTGTTTTCTACTCTATTGACAGTCGAAAACCTCAAAATCACTTTTCTTTTCCCAAAACTGTCTTCTGCTCTGAAAGCTTCTTGGTGGATTCCCTCTCTAGCTCCAACTAGGCAAATCCTTCAGTTTTAATTCCTCACAAACTCAGTATACAAACTGACCATGGGCACCCCCCTCCATCCCCACCAAAAAAAAATGTGCATGTTGAATGACAAAGTTATCATTCCTCCTGCTTAATTTACCTGGATAGTAACTATCTGTTTGATCTTCACCTTCTGGTCAGCTGCAAACCATACCAGACCCAAGACTGTAATTCCCTTCTCTCTGTAATTTTCCTGGGTTTATAGGGAAGCCTGTAACCTGATCTCAAAATGGCCTCCTTGATCTTCTTCTCCAGGATAACAAGAACCACATTATCTATCTATTGAAGCAAAAATGCTGATCAGCTATCTCTGGTCAAAATGACTTTTCATTTTAGAAACAAAGGAACAGGGTCTTGCACAACAGTTTACAACTTCATATTAATAACACTTTTCCGAATCTTAGGAGACTTAAAATCTTCACGTTGAGGGCTTAGACACAGCTGTCATTCTCCCTTTCTCAATAAAAGCCAAGTTACTCACATCTTCAACAACAATTAGTTCCTCCAGGCTAGTTGTCAGATAGTTGACAGCATCGCTTACACAACTGCTTTCCTTTATCTGAAATTGAATCTTCTTGTCTAAACTACCATAGTCATGTTAACCAAACAATATACCCTAAAGCATTCTGATTCCATGAACCTTAAAATTCTTGTAATAACTAATTTTCTACACTGTGTGTGATAGTGATGTCTCAGTGAGTAGAATACTCACCTCTGAATTATCTTAGAGCAGAATCATAGAATCCCTACAGTGCAGAAGAAGGCCATTCAGCCTAATGAGTCTTCGCCGCCCATAATCCCATCCAGGACCTATTCCTGTAACCCCTCATTTTTACCTTGCTAATGCCCCTCACACTAAGATTAATTTAGCAAGGCCAATCTGCCTAACCCACACACCTTTGAACTCTTTGAGCATCCAGAGGAAACCCACTCAGACATGGAGAGAATGTGCAGACTCCACACAGGCAATGACCCGAGGCTAGAATTGAACACGGGTCCCTGGCACTATGTGGCAGCAGTGGTAATTACTGTGCCACCGTGCCACACTAATTAGGAAGTGGTTGGTTTGAATCCCAATGCAAAAACTTGAACATTTTCAGATGGTCAGTGCTGAGGGAACACCGCACTGTCAGAGGGTCAGTGCTGAGGGAGCATCGCACTGTCAGAGGGTCAGTACTGAGGGAGTGCTGCACTGTCAGAGGGTCAGTACTGAGGGAGTGCTGCACTGTCAGAGGGTCAGTACTGAGGGAGTACCGCACTGTCAGAGGGTCAGTGCTGAGGGAGTACCGCACTGTCAGAGGGTCAGTGCTGAGGGAGTGCTGCACTGTCAGAGGGTCAGTGCTGAGGGAGCACCGCACTGTCAGAGGGTCAGTACTGAGGGAGCGCCGCACTGTCAGAGGGTCAGTACTGAGGGAGTGCTGCACTATCAGAGGGTCAGTAGTGAGGGAGTGCTCCACTGTCAGAGGGTCAATACTGCGGGAGTGCTCCGCTGTCAGAGGGTCAGTGCTGAGGGAGTGCCGCACTGTCAGAGGGTCAGTGCTGAGGGAGTGCCGCACTGTCAGAGGGTCAGTGCTGAGGGAGTGCTGCACTGTCAGAGGGTCAGTGCTGAGGGAGTGCTGCACTGTCAGAGGGTCAGTGCTGAGGGAGTGCCGCACTGTCAGAGGGTCAGTGCTGAGGGAGTGCCGCACTGTCAGAGGGTCAGTACTGAGGGAGTGCTGCACTGTCAGAGGGTCAGTGCTGAGGGAGTGCCGCACTGTCAGAGGGTCAGTGCTGAGGGAGTGCCGCACTGTCAGAGGGTCAGTGCTGAGGGAGTGCCGCACTGTCAGAGGGTCAGTACTGAGGGAGTGCCGCACTGTCAGAGGGTCAGTGATGAGGGAGTGCCGCATTGTCAGAGGGTCAGTGCTGAGGGAGTGCCGCACTGTCAGAGGGTCAGTGCTGAGGGAGTGCCGCACTGTCAGAGGGTCAGTGCTGAGGGAGTGCCGCACTGTCAGAGGGTCAGTGCTGAGGGAGTGCCGCACTGTCAGAGGGTCAGTACTGAGGGAGTGCCGCACTGTCAGAGGGTCAGTGCTGAGAGAGTGCCGCACTGTCAGAGGGTCAGTGCTGAGGGAGTGCCGCACTGTCAGAGGGTCAGTACTGAGGGAGTGCCGCACTGTCAGAGGGTCAGTACCGAGGGAGTACGCACTGTCAGAGGGCAGTGCTGAGGGAGTACCGCACTGTCAGAGGGTCAGTGCTGAGAGAGTGCCGCACTGTCAGAGGGTCAGTACTGAGGGAGTGCCGCACTGTCAGAGGGTCAGTACCGAGGGAGTACCGCACTGTCAGAGGGTCAGTGCTGAGGGAGTACCGCACTGTCAGAGGGTCAGTGCTGAGAGAGTACCGCACTGTCAGAGGGTCAGTACTGAGGGAGTACCGCACTGTCAGAGGGTCAGTACTGAGAGAGTTCTGCACTTCTGTTGTGCAATCTCTTGGATGAGATAGCAAACACAAGTGGAAGTAAAGCATTCCATTGTATTATTTTGAAGCAGTTAGGATTTATTCACCAGTGTCTGGCGCTGGTGTGTGAAAGTGGAGTTTGTGTTGAAGATTTTAATGGAAGTTGTAACAGGCTCATAAGGATCTGCTTATTCCAAAGTCTAATTTTAATTTGCCCTGGGACAAATATTTAATCCTCAGCCAACAGAATTAAAAACAGATTACCTGCTCATTATTACATTGCTAATTGTGGGATCTTGCTGTGCATACATTGGAAGCTGTGCTTCCAACATTACGACTGTGACCTTACGTGAAAGAGTAATTGATTAGCCATGAAGGACCTTGGGCTGTCCTGAGGTAATGTGTTATCATATGTTCATTTTCCTCTGTTTGCTTCAGTGATTTCTACCATATGTGTCACATCACACGGGCAGGTGTTAACTTGGCTTCTAATAAAATCCCAGCTGTTCAATGCCAATCATTTCTCCCACACAATATGCGTTGTGGTTGTTACTGATGGCACAGTATCACATTGCCCATATGCTGAGAGAAACTGTCTCCACACGATGTTCCAATTCCCAGTCTGCCTGAGAATCCGGGCACTGACATTTATTTGCTGTTCTGGGAATCCTTCCCCTGCCTGCCCTTTTCTCCCTTCGCAAAAGAATCCAATCACTCACTGAGCTTTGCTAACTCTCCCTGGGGTGCCGGGTTGCAGATAGCAGTCATCCAAAAGTACCTGTTTTGTGAAGTGCTAATCTCCAAAACCTTGGCAAAGGGACACAGTGACATGGTGGTAACATCCCTGGGCCAGTAATCCAAGAACCCAGGCCAACACCTGGGAAAATTAAAAACAGAAAATTCCAGGAATACTCAGCAGGTCCGGCAACATCTAGAACATAGAACATTGAAAAACTACAGCACAAATTATACCGATCATACCCATACCTACTAGGCTTATCTATAACCCTCAATTCTATTAAGTTCCATGTACTCATCCAGAAGTCTCTTGAAAGACCCTATCAAATTTGCCTCCACCACCACCGACAGCAGCCGATTCCACTTACTCACTACCCTCTGAGTGAAAAACTTAACCTTGATATCTCCTCTGTATCTACTCCCCAGCACCTTAAACCTGTGTCGTCTCATAGCAACCATTCCAGTCCTTGGAAATAGCTTGCAGAAAAAATCTGCGGAGAGAGAAACAGAATTGACATTTCAAATCCATGTGACTCCTCCACAGCGGTGCAGCTCAGCACTAGCGCAAGTCCTGATCGTGTCTTGTAGAATCATAGATGTTTACAGCATGGAAATAGGCCCTTCTGCGCAACTTGCCCCTTTGTTTTTAACCACTAAGCTAGTCCCAATTGCCCGCATTTTGCCCATATCCCTCAATACCCATTGTACCCATGTAACTATTTAAATGCTTTTTAGAAGACGAATTGTACCCATCTCTACTACTATCTCTGCCAGCTTGTTCCAGACACTCACCACCCTCTGTGTGAAAACAATTGCCCCTCTGGACCTTTTCACATCTCTCCCCTCTCACCGTAAACCTAGACCCTCTAGTTTTAGACTTCCTTACCTTTGGGAAAAGGTATTGACTAGCTAGCTGATCTATGCCCTTCATTATTTTATAAACTTTTATATGACCATCCCTAAGCCTCCTGCGCTCCAGGGAATAAAAGTCTCAGTCTGTCCAGCCTCTCCTAACTCAATCCATCAAGTCCTGTTAGCATCCTAGTAAATCTTTTCTGCACTCTTCCTAGTTTAATAATATCCTTTTTTTAATAGGATGATCAGAACAGTTCACAATATTCCAAGTGTGGCCTTACCAATATCTTGTACAACTTCAACAAGTCAAGTAGTGGTGGGGGATCACTGTCCCTTCCAAGGAACTGTCTTATTGGCAAGACAGTGCCAACATCTGCCTGGGCTAGTGATACGAGGCAGCTCCCACCTCACAGAGATACTCAGCCCTTCCATTGGGCACCAAGCTCGCTGCCTGGACAATTTTACATTCTAAATTTTAAGACCATTTAATAGTGCAGCTTGGGCATTGGTTGACTACTCAGAGTTCATCTGCCTGTTGTGTTCCTGGACAAATTCAACCTGATTGTTTCTGGTGGCCGACCTTTCAGCAGAGGAGATCTGAGTCACGCAGACCTCAGAGGGTGAAATTTGAATTCAATTAAAAAAAATCTGGAATTAAAGACCTAATGATGACCATGGTCCTATTATTGTCAAAATCCGTCTTCTGACTTGAATTATTATTATCTCGTGTATTAGTACGCACTGAAAAGTATTGGTTCTTGCACGCTATACAGTTAAAGCATACCATTCATAGAGAAGGAAAGGAGAGAGTGCAGGATGTAGTGTTACTGTC
Organism: Sphyrna mokarran; assembly: GCA_024679065.1. NCBI lineage: Eukaryota > Metazoa > Chordata > Chondrichthyes > Carcharhiniformes > Carcharhinidae > Sphyrna > Sphyrna mokarran. The sequence goes on along the minus strand of JAGIQG010000008.1, from coordinate 5,506,632 downwards.
ATAGCCAGGGTGTAGAGAAAGATCAACTTAATGCAAGGTAGGTCTATTTAAAAGTCTGATAGCAGCAGGGAAGAAGCTGTTCTTGAGTTGATTGGTATGTGATCTCAGACTTTTGTACCTTGTTCTTGATGGAAGAAGGTGGAAGAGAGAATGTCCAAGGTGCATGGGGTCCTTAATTATGCTGGCTGCTTTGTTGAGGCAGCAGGAAGTGTAGACTGAGCCAATGGATGGGAGGCTGGTTTGTGTGATGGATTGGGCTACATTCATGACCCTTTTGTAGTTCCTTGTGGTCTTGGGCAGAGCAGGAGCCCAGACCATGCTGTGATACAACCAGAAAGAATGCTTTCTATGGTGTATCTGTAAAAATTGGTGAGAATTATAGCTGACATGCCAAATTTCCTTACTCTTAGTCTCGGGAATGTCTTAGTTTTTTTTAGCATGTTTAATTAAGTCTTATTTGTTTCCACAGGCAATTCGGTCCACCTTGTTGACCAACAATGGGCATGCATGCGGCATGTCGTGCGAGAGCTGCTCTTGGAGGTTGCTTCAGGGGTTGCCTAGTGCTTCACGTCGTCAGTGTATGCTTAAACTGGACCATCAGATGGGCAACATGACAGCTCAGAGACTATCGCTGTTGCTGTGCAGACACATGGATTTGGGCCTGTGTCTGCGGGAGTTTGCGTGTTCTCCCTGTGGTTGCGTGGGTTTTCTCCGGGTGCTCCGGTTTCCTCCCACATCCCAAAAATGTGCTCTTAGGCTGATTGGGTAACAAATTGTCCCTATATTGGTCCCTATATGGGGATCTTCAACAATAGGCATAGCCTAAAGACAAGGATATGTCATTAGGACGTTAGGACGGCGGCGTGGGCTCGTTGGGCCGAAGGGCCTGTTTTCCGTGCTGTGTTGCTCTTTGTTCTTTGTTCTTTGTAGAGGTGTTGGTGAGTTTTCTTAACTATAGGACGGATATCAGAGGTAGGTTCTTTACTCAAAGAGTGATTAGGGAGTGGAATGCCTGCCTGCAGCTGTTGTAGATGCGCCAAGTTTGGTGGCGTTTAAGAGGTTAATTGATAAGTATATGGAAGAGAAGGGAATGGTTTAGTTGGAGGGGCATTGCTTTTTATTTTGGTCGGCACAACATCGAAGGCCGAAGGGCCTGTTCTGTGCTGTAATGTTCTATGTTCTATGTTCTATAATGTCGGCATGGTTCATTAATGTCCTTTAGGGAAAGAAAACTGCCATCCACAGCAATATGGGTGACTGTTAACTGCCCCCCTCAAGGGCAGTTAGAGATGGCAATAAATGCTGGCCCAGCTGGAGACACCCACATCCCACAAATTAATAAGGAATCTTAACCCTTTTAGCTGTGGTGTCGCTCTGATGATTTGATTTTGATTTGATTTATTATTGTCCCATGTATTAGTATATAGTGAAAAGTATTGTTTCTTGCGGCACTACACAGACAAAGTATACCATTCATAGAGAAGGAAAGGAGACGGTGCAGAATGTAGTGTTACAGTCACAGCTAGGATGTAGAGAAAGATCAACTTAATAGAACATAGAACATAGAACATTACAGCGCAGTACAGGCCCTTCGGCCCTCAATGTTGCGCCGGCCAGTGGACCCTCTAACCTAAACTATTCCAATATCATCCATATGCCTATCCACCGAACATTTGAATGCCTCCAAAGTAGGCGAGTCCACAACTGCTGCAGGCAGGGCATTCCACGCCCTCACCACCCTCTGTGTAAAGAACCTGCCTCTGACATCCGTCCTATAACTACCACCTCTTAATTAAAAGTTATGTCCCCTCGTGTTGGTCATCACCATCCGAGGAAAAAGGCTCTCACTATCCACCCTATCGAATCCCTTGATCATCTTATACGCCTCAATTAGGTCACCGCGTAACCTTCTTCTCTCTAATGAAAATAACCTCAGGTCCCTCAGCCTTTCCTCATAAGGCCTTCCCACCATATCAGGCAACATCCTGGTAAACCTCCTCTGCACCCTTTCCAATGCTTCCACATCTTTCTTATAATGCGGTGACCAGAACTGTACGCAATACTCCAAGTGAGGCCACACCAGAGTTTTGTACAGTTGTAACATAACCTCACGGCTCCTAAATTCAATCCCTCTACCAATAAAAGCTAACACACAGTACGCCTTCTTAACAACTTTATCAACCTGGGTGCCAACTTTCAAAGAGCTATGTACTTGTACCCCAAGATCCCTCTGCTCGACAACGCTATTAAGGGTCCTTCCATAAGCCCTATATTTCATATGCCTGTTATTCCTACCAAAGTGAATCACCTCACACTTATCCGTATTGAATTCCATTTGCCACCTCACGGCCCAGCTCTGCAACCTATCTATGTCCCAAATGTAAAGTAAGTCCATTCAAAAATCTGACAGCAACAGGAAAGTAGCTATTTTTGAGCAGGAGAGAGGATATCCTCTTTATAAACAGTAAATTGTAAAATAAAAGTAAAGTTTATTAGTCTCAAGTAGTCTTGCATTAACACTGCAATGAAGTTACTGTAAAAATCCCTGAATCGCCACACTCTTGGGCCTGTTTGGGTACAATGAGGGAGAATTTAGCATAGCCAATGCACCCTAACCAGCATGTCTTTCAGCACCTGGAGGAAATGCACGCAGATACGAGGAGAATGTGCAAACTTCACACAGACAGTGACCCAAGCCGGGAATTGAACCCAGGACCCTGCGGCTGTGAAGCAGCAGTGCTAACCGTGCCGTCCATTCATTCACCCATTCAGCTGAACCTGACAAAGCGGAAGAGCTGGTAAGAGGAAAGTTGAGTCTCTCCAAAAGTAACATTGTTAAAGCAAAATGCTTCATCAAAGGGAAGTGAATCCTCAGTTTTGTCAAGTGGGCTGGAAGCTGGGGCATTGTACAAGGATGTTATGTAATGAGTCTTAAAGTCACAGTTTGGGAACTCATCTGATATATTTGTGGCAGGCAATTATCAGAGAAGATTTCTCCGCTCTTTTTCCCAGTGAAGGAACTGGCCCTTTCAAGATCTTTGATCTATAAACCGGCTTTGAGTAGAAACATGTTTATTGACTGGCCGATTCCAAAGAAAGCAACTCATTGAAGTCCAAATTTCAGATCTGTGATGTGGGAATTAATATATCGGTCTGATCTTGGTGTGGAATCTAGGTCACAGCAAGGTTGTTCCAAATTATCCATCAACTACCTGAATATCTGGAGTGATCCACGCTGCAAACTGCAAAAACCATTGCTGACGCCCCAGTTACTGTAAGACCATAATACCATAAGATGTAGGAGCAGCAGAAGGCCATTCAGCCCATTGAGTCCACTCCACCATTCAATGGGATCATTACTGATGTGAAATGATAATCCTCAATCCCACTTTCCCCATAACTCTCGATTCCCTTACTGATTAACAACCTGTCTGTCTCAGCCTTGAACATATTCAATGACCTAGCTTCCACAGCCCTCTGTGGGAAAGAATTCCACTGATTCACTCCATTCTGAGAGAAGAAATTCCTCTTCATCCCCGTCTTAAACGGACAGCACGGTGGCACAGTGGTTAGCACAGCTGTCTCACAGCGCCAGGGATCCAGGTTCAGGTCACTGCCTGTGTGGAGTTTGCACATTCTCCCTGTGTCTGCATGGGTTTCCTCCGGGTGCTTCGATTTCATCCCACAGCCCAAAGATGTGTGGGTTAGGTTGATTGGACATGATAAATTGCCCCTTACTGTCAGAGGGATTAGAAGGGTAAGTATGTGGGGTTACAGGGATAGGACCCTGGGTGGGATTGTTGTTGGTGCAGACTCGATGGGTCAAATGGCCTCCTTCTGCACTGTAGATTCTATGACCCTCCCTTACTCTGAGACACCTCCTAACACTAAGAGCAATACAGCATTGTCAAACAACCTAACCTGCACATCTTTGGGCTGTGGGAGGAAACCCAGAGGAAGCCCATGCAGCTATGGGGAGAATGTACAAACACTGCACAGACAGTCACCTGAGGCTGGAATCGAACCCGGGTCACTGGTGCTGTGCGGCAACAGTATTAACAACTGTGCCATTGTGTCATCTTATGTTATGTGTGTAAATGAATGCAGGTTTTGTTATTGGTTTTAACTCTGTGAAACTCCTATTTTAATGTTTCAATCAGGCATTAGTAGAATTTTGTAAGGTTTAATCGAAAACATTTGTTAACAGAAATAATGTTATTTATACAAAACTTTATGTTAACATTTAACAAAACATTTTACTTTGGTAGCTGCACTGTGACATTTTGTTTTATTGCTTCATCTTTTCAAATTTCTTAGAAAATATATTTTTTTCTCACTCACACAACAATCAAAATATTTTTACACATTAATACAAATGGTTTTGTTGACTCAAAGAAGGAGTTAAGAGAAGGGAGGATATGAGGAGAGGAGAGACGAGAGGGGGAGGGAGGGAGGGAGGGACTATTTCTCCTATATGCCTGACTCTTCTGTACTATGTTAATTTTCAAAAGAACTTCAGTTAATTTGATTTGATTTTAATTTGATTTGATTTATTATTGTCACGTATACAGTGAGAAGTATTGTTTTTTGCACATTTTACAGACAAAGCATAGAGAAGGAAAGGAGAGAGTGCAGAATACAGTATTACAATCATTGCTAGGATGTAGAGAAAGATCAACTTAATGCAAGGTAGGTCCATTTGAGTGTCTTCAGGGTCTAAGAATCTGTAAAATATTGCATTAAAGCATTGTTAGAGAGTTTAAAAGAGTTAGGATAAAGTTTTAGAAGCATAGAATGAAAGTAAAAGATAGAAATAGAACTTATACCGGGCACAGCTGGCAAGAAGTCACCCTGTTCTGGCACCATCTTGAGAACTGGTTAAGAAGCCAAGTTAAAAGTCTGATGTACCAGCGATGGTTGAACACGACTCCAGATTTTCAATCTGCATGGGATTCTGCAATTCCTATAAGAGAGATATTCACATCAGCTGACTGCAGTCTTGCATTTGGCATCTTAAGAAATGCTTTTCTAAACCATTGAGCTAGCCAAGTTGGATACTTCTTTTTATTAGTGGCACAAGTAGGTTTACTTAACACTGCAATGAAGTTACTGTGAAAATCCCCTAGTCACCGCACTCTAGTATCTGTTTGGTACACTAAGAGAGAATTTAGCATGACCAATGCACCTAACCAGCACATCTTTCGGAAACTGGAGCACCCGGAGGAAACCTATGCTGACATAGAACATAGAACATAGAACAATACAGCACAAACAGGCCCTTCGGCCCACAAGTTGCGCCGATCACATCTACCAATCTACAGACCTATCTATAACCCCCTATCCTATTCTTTTCCATATACTCATCCAGAAGTCTCTTAAAAGACCCCAGTGAGTTTGCCTCAACAACCTCCGACGGCAGTCGGTTCCATTCACTCACCACCCTCTGAGTGAAAAACCTACCCCTGACATCTCCTTTGTATTTGCTTCCCTGCACCTTAAATCTGTGTCCTCTCGTAGTGACCATTTCAGCTCGGGGAAATAGTCTCTGAGAGTCCACCCTATCTATTCCTCTCAACATTTTATAAACCTCTGTCAGGTCGCCTCTCAACCTACGTCTCTCCAGTGAGAAGAGTCCCAGCTCCCTCAACCTATCTTCATAAGGCCTGCCTCCCAATCCAGGCAGCATCCTTGTAAATCTCCTCTGAACTCTCTCAATAGCCTCTACATCCTTCCTATAATGAGGCGACCAGAACTGCGCACAATACTCCAACTGGGGTCTGACAAGAGTCTTATAGAGCTGCATCATTACCTCCTGACTCCTAAACTTTATTCCTCGATTAATGAGACATGGGGGAAGGATGTGCAGACTTTGCATAGACAGTGACCTAAGCCAGGAATCGAATCCAGGTCCCTCATGCTGTGAGGCAGCAATGCTCACCACTGTGCCACCGTGCTACCATTCCCCCTGTAAATGTAAAACTCATTTCATGAAGAGATTTCGAAGGATCAATGTTGCATCAGGGAGATTTAAAATCGGGATAAACTGCACTGCTTAAAATACATAGTAAAATCCAAATAGACTTTTAGCTGAAGCTAATTCCAGACACTAACATCCACTTTGTTATGTGTGAACGTACTTTTTTACTGGAATTAGTATGTCACGAAAATGATATAAACTTTTAAAAGCAAATCTTTCTTTGATTTTCTGTGTATTAGGCATGTTTTAAATCTTTCAAACACATTTACAAAAAGATTCAGCTACCCAAAGAATGTCTGCTGCCTTTACTCCCTGTAGCCAGACCAATAAAAATGTGTGCAAATAACTAAGTGTAAAGACTCACTGATCATCAGTGCAAGTGAGGGATGTCAGGGTCAGGTTGAAGCTCAATCCTTCAGGATTGGCACCATATCGGACGTTTCTGCTTGGCATGCTTCCAACCCGCATGTCTGTGCATCAGGACTTCTGTACTGCTTCCACTTCATAGAATCCCTACAGTGCTGAAGGAGGCCATTCAGCCTATTGAGTCTGTACTCACCACAATCCCACCAAAGCCCTATCCCAGAATGCCATGTATTTACTCTGCTAATCCCGCAACAGTAAGGGGCAAATTTAACATGGCCAATCCACTTAACATGCACATCTTTGGACTGTAGGAGAAACTGGGGCATCCAGAGGAAACCCACGCAGACACGGGGAGAATGTGCAAACTCCACACAGACAGTGACCCAAGCCGGGAATCAAATTAGATCCCTGGCTATGAGGCAGCAGTGAAAACCACTAAGCTACCATGTTGCCCAACTTAAGTTGTGATTCAGACTGAAAGTTGTGGACCACTGTGAATAATGTCAATCGCTGTGTTATGATATGAACATGGTGAGGGTTTGGTGATGTTGACTTTGGGGGGCTTGGGGTGGCTTTGGGGGGTTTGAGGTAACTGGAGGGGGTTGGGGTAGCTGGAGGAAGTTGGGGTGGCCTGGTCTTTGAGGGAGGGAGGGGATGGTTGGTGTGGCTTGGGGTTTGAGGGGGAGAGATGGGGATATACTGTCATTAAATATGATAAAACTGAGATTGATGGAACTTCATTAGGCAAATATTACAGGTTATAGAACCAACGAGGATAGATAGAGTTAAAATCTGGGTCTAATCCATCTCAGTGATACTATATTTGAAACATATTACCTTATTGAAACATATAAGATGATTAGAGGTTTAGATAGGGTGGACAGTGATAGCCTTTTTCCTAGGATGGAGAAAGCTAGCACGAGGGGACATAGCTTTAAATTAAGGGGTGGTAGTTATAGGACGGATGTCAGAGGTAGGTTCTTTACCCAGAGGGTGGTAAGGGTATGGAATGCCCTGCCTGCTGCAGTTGTAGATGCACCAAGTTTGATGGTGTTTAAGAGGTTAGTAGCTAAGTTTATAGATGAAAAGGGAATGGTTTAGGTTAGAGGCTCATTGCTTTTTCTTAATTGGTCGGCGCAACATCGAGGGCCGAAGGGCCCGTTGTGCTGTAATGTTCTATGTTCTATGTTCTATATTTAATATATTCTGCAGATGTTAGAATTTTGTGACAGGCTTGAGGGCTGAATGGTCTCCTCAAGTTCCTTTGTCTGTGGAGAAACCTTAGAAAGACATGAGATGAGACTGGATTTCAGAACTGGTTAAATGTGGTTTCAACCAGTACAGAGAACAGCACATGGTGTGGAATTAACATCATGTTCTGTGTCTGAAGGTGCGAGTTATAGTAATGATACAGAAGTTAATGTATATTATCAAGCCATGGACAATGTGAATTGAAGTGTTGGTGAATGGGAATGTCTCATATGGAAGCGTAGTTTTCTTGCTTGCTATAACTGATGTGTATCATTATAAAACAGATCTGGTATTTCTTCATAGGATTTAAAACTTGCTGAAACTCTCAAACCTATTAATTAGCAGCTGACCTACATTGGCTCCTGGTCCATCAACTCTTCGATTTTGAAATTCTTATTCTTGTTTTCCAATCCTCCCACCGCCCCCTCCGTCCCCACCCCCGCCCCTTCAAGGCTTCACCCCTTCCTGCCTCTGTAACCTGCTCCAGCCCCACAACAATTCCGAGATCTCTGTACCTTATATCCGCAACTCGTAGCTATTTTCTTCTTTAAAATAAACTTGAGTATGACTGGTTCGAAGTGGAAACTTCTTTATTAAGCGACCTTTATAATTAGCATTTTGCAGAGAGTGAAATCGAATTATTTTACTGGTAAGAGAGAAAGAGTGAGAGGAAGTTAGGGAGACATTGCCTCAAAAACTTGTACAGGACTCAAACACATAACTGAATGGAACTGAACAGAATACATACATATATTTAACAATATAGCTTTTTGATTATCTGTGTTTTTAACAAGCTGGGTACAAGTAATCTCTAGTTACACAGAGAGTTGGCATTAGTGACCATGAAATTCTGCTGTTTACCTGATGAGAAAACATGTTTACCTCACATTGTAGTTTCAAAGATATAGCCAAGTTTTTAAGCTAAACTCAGAATTCCAAACTGATGTGGCTAAGTTAGCTTGTTAACTTAAAACAAAGCACAGTTAGTTACAATAGACAGAAATACCTTAAAATTAAGTTTTTAACTAGGGCAAATCATACAGATCCCACAGTGGCTGTACCTTCAACAGTGTGGGCCTAAGCTCTGGAATTCCCTCGCCAGCATTTCCACATCGTTCTGAATGGAATGCAGAAGTGCTGTACTGGCGAAAGTGCTGCATTCCATTAAACTAAATCCACAGCTCCCCTCACAGATGGGTATAAAAGATTCTGTGTCCGGATCTCCCTGCTGTCCTGCCAGTAATTATCTCTCAACTCACCTCACTGCATTTAGGATGGTAACCCTTCTGGTGATACCCACATGCTATGTCCCTTCTGAGGGTGGTCCGCGAGGTTTCCTGACCCCCTGTGGAACAATGGCATCTCTCCTCCTGCCCCTTCCAGCACTAATGCCTCCAGCATTGTATCTATCAGTCTGGAACCCTCACCCAGCTTTGATGTTCCCTCTGTCCTCTTTTGACCTCTTTGTCCTCTTTAAGAGGGACAGTTGGTTGGCAACACTACATGGCTTCTGAACAATGTTCCTGGGACCCCCCTACTGGACACAGAGGCAGCTGGCAGTGTGAAGAAGATAATGGCTGGAATTTTCCAGCTGAAGATGCCAAAGGGATTCTCCAGTCCCGCAGCAACAAGTGGAAATTTGGCTGAGTGCCAAATTCTCCTTCCTCGCTTACAGCAGGATATGAACGACTGGAGAATTCTGGCCAGTATGGAGGGGCTGGAATTCTCCGGCCTCATCCGTGGCTGGGATTCTCCTCTTCCTCAACACCCAACGGAGATTTTGCTGAGTGCCAAGTTTTCCATTCTCGCTGGCAGGTAACGGGGCACACGGGACTGGAGAATTCTGGGCAATGTCACAGGACAATCATAAAGAGAAAGTGAGAGTACCAAATATTGTTGTAATGATTTTAATCAGGCAACTGAGGTTAGCCTGCTTGAATATGAACTCTCTGATTAAGGGCCAAATTGATGGTCCAATCAGGGAGCTCCATGCTCTGCACTTAAACAGTAGTGTCAGTTCCTCTGGCATTCAGGATATAGACAACGGACTGAAAGCACTGTGTAGAGTGTTGTCGGATCTTGTAAATACAGGAATTCTGGTGAAGGATCTTCCGTCTCCGAGGTCTTATTGCTGTTATCCACCTTGAAGTGAACGGGTGGGGGCAAGTCACCAATTACAACACTCTGTATCCAAAGGAAGGGTTAGATCAATTTCTGGTTGATGGGTTTTCACCAGTTAATGAACAAAGAACAGTACGGCACTGGAACAGACCCTTTAGCCCTCCAAGTCTGCAATGATCATGATGTTTGCCCAAACTGAAACCATGTGCAATTACGGAGTCCGTATGCTTCCATTCCCATCCCAGTCATGTATTTGTCTCGTTGCCCCTTAAATGCCACTTTTGTATCTGTTCCCACCACCTCCCCTGGCAGCGCGTTCCACACATTCACCACCCTCTGTGTATAAACTTTACCTAACTCATCTCCTCTAAACTTTTCCCCATGTATCTTGAACCCATGCCCTTGATTACTTGAATTTTCCACCCTAGGAAAGAGCATCTGACTATCCAGTATGTCCCTGACACTCATAATCTTGTAAACCTCTATCAGATCACCTCTCGACCTCCGTCATCCATTGAGAACAAACTGAGTTTCTCCAACCTCCCCACATTGCTAATACAGACCAGGCAACATCCTGCTAAACCTCTTCTGTACCCTCTCCAAACCCTCCACATCCTTCTGGCAACCAGAATTGTGCACTATGTTCCAAACGAAGGCCTAAGAATCTGTGCAACTGCTGCATGAGCTACCAATTTTTATACTCAATGTTCTGAACGATGATGGTGAGCATGCTGTGTGCCTTTAACCACCTGCATTGCCAATTTCCGTGATCAGTGGACACCCAGCCCTCCCTGCCTGTCAATACTCCTAAGGGTTCTATCATTTGCTGTATAAGTTATTGCCTTAACTTGTGAATCATTTCTTGTTTTGCTGGAGTTTATGAATATTCAACTTTAATGACTTCTCTCTTCTCAATGCCTCAATAAATTATATTTTCATTCAATTTTCACTGGATTTTATTATGATTGCATACTGCAGAGGCCTGAATAGGGACTAAAGCATTGATATTGTCTAATAAGAAAAGAAATATCATGAATGGAATTTTCCTACTTTTTGTTCTTGTGTAGTATTTAATACAGGCAGGTCAAAAAAGAAACATGAAGAAAGGTTCTCTATGTGTAGCTGTCATGTAGTAATCATCAAATACACATTGCATTTCAACTACATGTTTGACAAAGAAAATTTGGCACGTCAGCTACGGCTCTCACCAACTTTTACAGATGCACCAAAGAAAGCATTCCTTCTGGGTGTATCACAGCTTGGTACGGGCTCCTGCTCTGTCCAAGACCGCAAGAAACTACAAAAGTCGAGAATGCAGCCCAATCTATCACACAAACCAGCCTCCCATCCACTGACTCTGTCTACACTTTCCACTGTCTTGGCAAAGCAGCCGGCAGAATTAAGGGCCCCATACCCTGGACATTCTCTCTTCCACTTTAATCAGTTGGGAGAAACATACAAAAGTCTGAGGTCATGTACCAACCAACTCAAGAGCAGCTTATTGCCTGCTGCCATCAGACTTTTGAATGGACCTACGTCGCACTAAGTTGATCTTTCTCTACACCCTAGCTATGACTGCAACACTATATTCTGCACTCTCTTGTTTTTTCTCTATGAATGGTATGCTTTATATTTGTAGTGCACAAGAAACAATACTTTTCACTGTACGTTAATGCACGTGACAATAATAAATCAAATCATATCAAAATAATATGGAGAACAATTGCTAAAATTCTGCAGTCTAAATTCTGGCAATTGTAGCTCCCAGCCTCACAGAGCTGTAGATGCGTGTATTGTGATAGGTTAGACACTGGAATGTCACACAAGCTTCAGATGGATTCCTTTATTCCCAGGGTGAGCAGCAAGATCACATCTCTCCACTGAGGCTGCCAATCACAATTTCCAATGGGCCAATACATTAATTAGCATTGCTTATCGTGGTTAATATCGTAGTGGGAGCTCGATCCCCGGGGACTGACCTCATCTCCTGAGACTCTGCAGGAAACTGAGACCAGAATATTCCTGGAATGAGTCTCTGCACTTCTTAATGTCAAATTTTCAATGCTCTCTTTCCAGCACAGTTTGAATTTAGGCTTTCTCCCTGGACTTGGAGATATTAACTCCTTGTATAAAGCAATCTTAGGCTATTGAAATCCAGATTCTTCAACATCCCCTGGTCATGGCTGCATTGTTTGGGGCTGAGGGTTGAAGTGTGTCTCGGTGTCGAGGGTTGGGGTGTGTCTCGGTGTCGAGGGTTGGAGTGTGTCTCGACGTCGAGGGTTGGAGTGTGTCTCGACGTCGAGGGTTGGAGTGTGTCTCGACGTCGAGGGTTGGAGTGTGTCTCGACGTCGAGGGTTGGAGTGTGTCTCGACGTCGAGGGTTGGAGTGTGTCTTGGTGTTGAGGGTTGGAGTGTGTCTCGACGTCGAGGATTGGAGTGCATCTCGATGTCGAGGGTTGGAGTGTGTCTCAGTGTCGAGGGTTGGAGTGTGTCTCGGTGTACAGGCTTCTTTGGTGCCTGTTGCCTCTTGCCTTATCTGGTAAGGCTGTCATATACGGATTGAGGCCAGAATACTTCATGCCTTATTAACTGTTTTCTCCACCTGTCCTACCACCTTTAATGATCTATGCACATCCACATCCTTCTGCTCCTACAACCTCTTAAAAATTGTACCTCCTATTTTACGTTATCTCTCCATGTTCTTCCCAGCAAAACACTGCACCTCTCACTTCTCAGCATCGATCTTCATCCGCCACCTTTTTGCACACTCCATTAACTTGTCGATGTGCTTTTGAAGTTCTACACTACCCTCACTATTTACAATACCTCCAAGTTTTGGGTCATTCTGAACTCTGAGACTGTCCCGTGCACACCAAGATCAAAATCATTAATATATATATCAGGAAAAGCAAGGGTCCCAAATTTGTGTCTATGTTTATCTTGCCCCTCCTATTCCAGGAACTCTAACTTTCTCACAAGCCTGTCATGCTCAGGAATTCACAACCTGTTGGTGTGGGACTGGACTTGCTCCATTCTGACCATTAACATTTCTTTAAGCAACTTATTGTGACAGACGGTCAGGTCAACACAAGCCAGACAGTAAGTCTACTGAAGATTGTCTCATCAATTATCGATTATACAATCTCGGAGGATTGTTTGATCTTACTTTGCTTATGGATCAGTAGGTGAAGAGATTAGCAGGGATGCTATCGTTCTCTCTATACATCCTGTTCTCCTGAATCTGGTAAGAAGTCTGACAACATCAGGTTTAAATCCAACCGATTTATTTGATAGTAAACTTACAAGCTTTCGACACTCCTGAACCTGAACAGATTCACACAGCCTGGAATTCTTCATCCCCAGCCCCGGCTCTTGAGATGTGAATGTACTTTGCAAATGTGCAGCAGGAACACTGTATGCCTCTCTTCCGACAGCAAAGCAACTGGGTGGCATGGTGGCACAGCGTTTAACACTGCTCCCTCACAGTGTTAGAGGCCTAGGTTCAATACCAGCCTCAGCTCACTGTCCATGTGGGATTTGTACGTTCTCCCCTGTCTGTGTGGGTTTCTCTGGATGTGCGGTTTCCTTCCACTGTCCAAAGGTGAACGGGTTGGATGGATTATCATATGAGGACATTTACAACATGGAAACAGGTCCTTCGGCCCAACTTGTCCATGCCACTCTTTTTTTTACACTAATCTAGTCTCAATTGCCCGTGTTTGGCCCATATCTCTCTATGCCCATCTGGCCCATGTAACTGTCTAAGTGTTTTTTAAAAGACAGAATTGTACCCACCTCTACTACTGCCTCTGGCAGCTTGTTCCAGACACTCACCATTCTCTGTGTGAAAAAATTGCTCCTCCATTCCCTTTTCTATCTCTCTCCTCTCATCTTAAATCTATGCTCTCTAGTTTTAGACTCCCCTGTCTTTCAGAAAAGACGTTGACTATCTTTGCCCCTCATTTTGTTATAGATTTCTATAGGATCACCCCTCAGCCTCCTACATTCCAAAGGAAAAAGTTCCAGTCTATCCAGCCTCCCCTTATAACTCAAACCACCAAATCCCGGTAACATTCTAATAAATCTTTTCTGCACTCTTTCTAGATTAAATTGTCCCTCAATGTTAGGGGGACTAGCAAGGTAAACATATGGGATTAAAGGGATAGAACCTGGGTGGGGTTCTTGGTGTTGGCAATGGGCCAAATCCTTCTGTATTGTAGCAATTTTATGATCCTATTCTACGAATTCTTGCTCCGATTGTTGGGCAATATCACCCTTTTGGAATTGTCCTTCTTCCTTCCTCATCTTTCAACTTTAAATGAGGAGAATGTTGCATTTTTACCTTCCTTTACTTCAGCAGAATTTGAGGATAACTTACTCTCTGATAGCAGTAAAAGCAAAATACTGATGCTGGGAATGGCGGGACTGATGTCTAAGGAAAGATTGATTAGGTTAGGATTGTTTTCACTGGAGTTCAGATGAATGAGGGAGGATCTCATAGAGACTTACGAAATTCTAACAGGTCGAGACAGGGTAGATGCAGGAAGGATGTTCCCAATGGTGGGAGAGGCCAGAACTTGGAGTCACAGTCTGAGGATTCAGGGTAGACCATTTAGGACGGAGATGGGGAGACATTTCTTCACCCAAAGAGTGGTGAGCCTGTGGAATTCATTATCACAGGAAGTAGTTGATGTCAAGACATTGAATGTATTCAAGAGGCAGCTGGATATAGCACTGGGGGTGAATGGGATCAAAGGTTATGGGGAGAAAGCAGGATTAAGCTATTGAGTTGGATTATCAGCCATGATGGTGGTGAATGACAGAGCAGGCTCGAAGGGCCGAATGGCCTCCTCCTGCTTCTATCTTCTTCTTCTACGTTTCTATTTGCAAATTGACCTGCTAACTTTCAGGCACTGTTGACATTTGTTTAGTCATATTGCACTCTGGGAGATTATGTAGATGGACTACTGTGCATTCTGTATAGTTTTTTTTCTCAGTGGGGAGGGGGTGTGGTATATTTCAAGAGCCTGAGCATTTCGTTATGTTGGCCTCTCTGCTGCCCTCTCTGTTAGGGAGGTGTAATAAATGTTTAGTAATGGCCGCCGGCAGCCCAGCATGGGTTAATCTCAGAAAGTGTTGGAGAAACTCAGCAAGTCTGACAGCATCTGTGGAGACAGAATGGAGCCAACGCTGGAATTCCCTCTCCACACAGAAGCTGTCAGACCTGCTGAGTTTTTCCAGCATTTTGATTTGATTTATTATTGCCACGTGTATTAGGATAGAGTGAAAAGTATTGTTTCTTGTGCACTATATAGATAATGCACACCATTCATAGAGAAGGAAGGTGAGAGCGCAGAGTGTAGTGTTACAGCCATAGCTAGGGCGTAGAGGAAGATCAACTTAATGTGAGGTAGAATGAAGTTTTAGGAGCGTAAAACAAGAATAAAAGATAGAATTAGAAGGTTTGCTGGGCACAGTTTGTAGGAAGTCCCCTTGCACTGGCGCCATCTTGAACTCTTTCTGTTTTTGTTTCAGATTCCAGCACCTGCAGTATTTTAACCGTGTGTTAATCCCACTCAGTGATACACACAAAAGTGGACTGATGGTGTGACTTGCTTAGAACATTCCTTTGTATTTCATCTGAGGAATTAGAGACTGAAATTGTCACCGATTTTTGGAACATCTGATTTTCAGGGCGTTAAGGAAAGGTTTCTTCATGTGATTGTCTTGAGGTTCAGAGTCAACGAGGTACATCATCGAGAAAAATGACACTGAAGACATATTTGGGGCAAATGGGAGAATCCAATCCCAACAAAGAGATCTGGTGCATTTTTCTGTAGATATGGTTCCTGAGTATGAAGGGATCAAGGGATATTGAGAGGAAGGGGGGATTCAGAATATTGAATTTGATGATCAGTCATGATCAACATGAAAGATGGAGCAGGCTCGAAGGGCTGAATGGCCTCCCCCTGCTTCTAGTTTCCCTGTTTCTACAAACAAAGGTTACACATTTGGCTGGAGTGAATAAAATCGGAGTTGAGAGTAAAGTAAATGTTTTCCTCTTCATGGTGGGACCAGATTCTTTTGAGGTGATGTCTAACCAATCTTTTCTTCTGATCCTCAGGACTATGGATTATTCCGAAATTAGTGAAATTCTGGCCTCCTTTTCTGGCATGACTGAGATTGAGATTACATACTGCAGTTCATAAAAACAAATGGTGAGGGATGTAATAGATTTACAGAGGCAGAGTCCCTCCACTGAAACCTCTTTATTTACAAACTCTAACTACAGTAACAGAGTGCTCGCAGTCAGCAGTCTATCTCCGGGAGTGCCAGAGGAACTAACGCTCTCAGTTAAATACAAGGCAATGACTCCCTGACTGGGCCATCACTTAGATCCTTAATAAGTGATACCTTTTTTGTGTTTAACCAAATAAACAAAATCAAACTAACTTAAGAACAACTCCAAAAGGGGCAGCTCCCTGAAAGGAAGGGAACTGCCTGAAACAAAAGACAAAGCGGAAAGGAAACTTAAAACATCAAATTAAAATTTGATTAAAGGGGTTAATAATACACCACACTCCCTGTGTGCCCAGCAGGTATGGATGGCATCAACTGTGCCTTTGGATACTGAATGCTCTCTTTCCAGGGACACCCGGCTGCGAATATAGCTGCGGTAGAGGGGCAGACAATCAGGTTGGATGGCCCCCTCGATCACTCGCGCCTGGACCTGCAGATGGAATGCCTTGCCAGACCCAGGAGCAGGTTCACAAGGAGTTCCTCCTCCTTCCCCATCTCCCTCTGCACCAGGTGCTCATCGATCAGGAACGTGGGACTGAAATGCAAACAAATAAACGGTTTATTAGAAAACCTATAACACGAAACATAGAATCCTTAATCAGGGAGTTCATACTCCAATAGGTCAACCTAATGGTCTGATTGAAATCATTAAAATGGATCCTCTGTATGTTCAGTCCTGTTGGCTTCAATCTATGCAAAGACTTTATTTTAAGATATTACATTTAAATGTTAGACTGTAGGGATTAACGAGCACTGCTAACTTTTAAAGTTAAATTGACTACATTTTAAAACTCAGAAGGCATGCTGGGCTAGCTGAAAATTGACGGCATTTCTGACAAGTACACAGCAAGCAAAAGAGTTTTTGCTGCTGCAAGACCTGTGTTTGCCAGGCAGAGACAGCTTGTGATAAACATTTCCAATAATGAGACAAGGGTTAAAGTATGTTTTGGTTTCAGCGTGTGTTCAGAGTTCAGTTTTGTTCTTGAGATCCTGTCCAGTACAATACAGGGAATGGCTTAACTGGTTTTCTCTTAATAATTTCCTTTAAATTCTTTTCAATAAAAGAAATCCATCATACCAGCGCTGTCCTTGTCTATTCAGAGGAATGAAAGGACACTACAAATAGTTTCATATTACGTTCTTGAATTAAAGAAACTTTCCTAAATGTGGCTATGGCACAAACTTAGAACTCCATCTTGGCGACGTGTTCTTAGCAGATCTAAAGGATAATGAAATCCTGAGCAAAGGCAATCAGCTGGCACGGCAGGAAGATGGCGATGAGGCTATCACCATGGGAAAGGCAGGAAAAGACCGTTGCAAATTACAGAGCAGTTCTTTTCCTGGTCGGACTGGGATGGTGTTCTGGATTTCAGTGGGATTCTGGTCACAGCAGCCAAGGTCATAGCCTCAGAATCAGAAATTTAGAT
The DNA here is from genome assembly GCA_024679065.1 of Sphyrna mokarran. Classification (NCBI taxonomy): domain Eukaryota; kingdom Metazoa; phylum Chordata; class Chondrichthyes; order Carcharhiniformes; family Carcharhinidae; genus Sphyrna; species Sphyrna mokarran. Next base: position 5,489,191 of record JAGIQG010000008.1, on the reverse strand, counting down.
GCTATCGTTACCATGGTAGCCCTCAACCATTTAAACGCTCCTATTTTTAGTCAAAATGCTCTGCTTATGAGAAAGCTGGTCATTTAAAAAACTGTTCTTGTAGGCATCGCTGGCTGGGCCACCATTTATTGCCAATCCCTAATTGTCCTTGAGAAGATGGTAGTGAGCTGCCATCTTGAATCATCGCAGTCTGTGGGATGTAGATACTCCCACAGTGCCATTAGGGAGGGCGTTCAAGAAAGGTGCATTCATAACACGGTCAAACAGGCTGAGTGTCAACTTGAAAGTCCTTCTGACCACGTCAATCGCTGGCAATAAGAGCGGGAGAGACTCTTGGTCAGCCATGTTTGATGTGAAGTGGGGCCCATCAAACTATAAACTATTGGAGAAGACTTGTGGACCTGTTCCAGGAATTACTGGCATTGGAAAGAGATGAAAGTCTGCCTTCGTGCACCACTAGGTCCTGGAAGAGAATTGGAATGGGAAGGAATTGGTTGAAGAAAAGATAGTTAAAGGAGGCCAAATTATTTACAATGAGAATTAGTCAGAATACGTCTGTTGTTGAGGAAGTTTTCAAAGTTCTTCCAAAGCAATGGGGATGTAATTAATGCACGCAGGAAAAGTCCCATCACCAAGTTACTTTATTTACACCATGCATCTGTACACAGCCAGCTCTCCTGTGGGTCCCTGCTGAGTACAGGCTGGGAGTCTGACACAGTCGCTTTAAAATAAGGGGCACGAGGCTTCCTGATTTAACCATCAATTAAAACTCATCAGGTAATTCAGATAGCCAGCCAACCTCATTAGCCTGGCTAAAGTCATCACAGACGATGATTAAAATCAATAAATCATGCAAATGTGGACATGCTTTTGAGATTCCACATGAACTCTGATTAATTTTTAGCCGCTGAATTACCTGTAAATTGTTTTACACATTATTTTACACAAATGACGTGCGAGAGTCTGCCACAGAAATTAATGAAAAAACTCACCAGGATGCGGTGCTCATTAAAGTGCTCAATTATGTCGTAAGTGGCTGGCTAAAATTGCAGGATTATTTCACATGAGTGACCAAGGTCGACTCCAATGTGATTTCAGGGTCATCATTCTGCTGAGGTTTAGGGAGAGTTTGTTAGAACAGCTTCCACCACAAGCACACAGTCTGAAAGCAGCAGCAAGATGTTGTTTTTTGGTATCTAAAAGTAGATGGAGATATTGAAGAGTTGGTGATAAATTGTGAAATCAGTCTCAGAATGGGAAAACATGAAACCAATTCTGTTTTTCGTTCATTTGTGGGACACAGGCATCACTGGCTGGCCAGTATTTACTGTAAGAAGTCTCACAACATCAGGTTAAAGTCCAACCAATTTATTTGATAGTAAACTCACAAGCTTTCAGGGTTTGCCCCTTTGTCAGGCGAATGGAGAGGTCTGGTATATGCTCTGCCTGAGGCCAGAACTCTCCATTCATCTGACTGCGTAGAGTTTGCACATTCTCCCCATATCTACATGGGCTTTCTCTGGTGCTCTGGTTTCCTCCCACACTCCAAAGATGTGTGGGTTAGGTGGATTGGCTGTGCTAAATTGCCACTGGTGTCAGGGAGACTAGCTTGGGGAAATGCATGGGGTTATAGGGATAGGCCTAGATGGAATTGTGGTCGGTGCAGACTCAATGGGCTGAATAGCCTCTTTCTGTACTATATGATTCTATGATTACTATACTTCCCAGTATTGATTGGTGCTGCGGTATGAAATGTACAGATTGTGAAAAGATCTTTACAGAAATAATGCACAAATGACAAACTGAGCAGGAGTTTCCATCTTTCTCTTTGAACAGGCTGGAGAATGTTCTGTTCCCTTACAGAATAACCCCGCAGTCTACAACACATCACTCTGCTCATGAGTTGGTATTTAAACACAATCCTAGGACAAGGTTCAGTTTGTTAAAGCCTGATATCAAGATCAAAAGGAAGAGAAAAACAAGACAAAGCAAAGATGAGTCATCATATATCGTACACAGGGCTTGGAGTTTGTTTCTTTCAGAGGCCATGGTGAAAAAATACTGAGGTGATCAGGAGAAGTATGTGAGTGGAATTATTGTACACATACAAGCTGCGTTCGCCTGGGCCTGGGTGGGATTGTGGTCAGTGCAGACTCGAAGGGCCTAATGGCCTCCTTCTGCATTGTAGATGATGCAATGATCAAATTGGAGAGAGATTTCATCATGTGGGTCATTTGTTTGCAAGAGGAAATCTGGCAAATGGGAAGCGTGAGAATTTTCCTACAATCCAAGTTCCTTCCACAGTCCAAAGTGAATGTTTATCTGCATTTGGGTCCACGGGTAGAGCAGAGTGAGTTAGAGTCTTTGAGGAACAGTCACCTCCTCTTCCGACTGGGCACTTTACAATCATCTAGACTCAACATCGAGTTCAACAATTTCACACCATGAATTCTCCTCTCCATTTTGATTTTGCTTCTCCCCCACCCTCCCCCCCTGAGGTGCCAGTCTATTCTCAAGTTTCACTTTCAGACAGTGTTGACCTTTGTTCTGTTATTAAGACAATATCTGACCTTCATACCACTATTACCACCTGCTTTGCTCTTTAACCTTTATTATCTTAGTCTTGTGTACATCACACCTTACGTCTCCTGGCCTCCAACCAACTTCCTATGTCGCTCCATCTCCCTTGTCAACCATATAAAACTCATCACAATTCACTTTCTCTTCAGCTTCTGAAGAAGAATCATAGGAACTTAAAATGTTAACTCCGACCATAAGACATAGAAGCAGAATTCACCCCATTGAGTTTGCTCTGCCATTCAAAGATTAGCACTGCTGCCTCACAGCGCCGGGGGCCAGATCTGATTCTGGTTTCAAGTCACGTCTGTGTGGAGTTTGCATGTTCTCCCCATGTCTGCATGGGTTTCCTCCTGATGCTCTGGTTTTCTCCCATATTCCAAAGATGAGATATTCCAAAAGAGATAACGTAATAGAGGTTTATAAGATGATGAGGGGGATAGATAGAGTGGATGTGCAAAGATTATTTCCTTGGATGGATGTCGCCATTTCTACGGGGCATAACTATAAGGTTCGTGGTGGGAGATATAGAAGGGAGGTAGATTCTTCACTCAGAGAGTGGTTGAGGTGTAGAATGCACTGCCTGCTGTGATAGTGGAGTCGTCACTTCAGGAACTTTCAAGAGGTTACTGGAAGGCACACGGAGCACACCGGAATGATAGGGAGTGGGATAGCTTGATTTTGGTTTTGGACATAGCTCGGCACAACATTGAGGGCCGGAGGGCCTGTACTGTGTTGCACTGTTCTATGTTTCTATTTGTGACTAAGGTTGATTGGCCGTGCTAAATTGCCCCTAATATCAGAGGGATTAAGAGAGTAAATTTGTAGGGTTACAGGGATAGGACCTGAGTGAGATTGTTGTCGATGCAGGCTTGATGAGTCAAATGGCCTCCCTCTGCACTGTAGATTCTATGATTGTATGGTTCTCTGGCAGGGTATCTTACCCAGGCTCTTTCTCCCACACAATCTGCATAACCCTGCATATTTACCATGGCTACTCCATCTAATATACACAGCTTGGGACACTAAGGGACAAATTACCTTGGCCAATCCACCTAAATCTTTGGATTGTGGGAGGAAACCGGAACACCTGGAGAAAACCCATGCAGACATGGGGAGAATGTGCAAATTCTAGACAGACAGTGACCCAAGCTGGGAATTGAACTTGGGTCCCTGTGCTACTATGCTACCCCTGTGTGTTAATACTCAGTGCATTATATAACAGGCTAATAATTTTCTTTAACATTTAAGAAGCTTGGTCTTCTTGTGTCCCCCCTGGTTTTTATAATTCCTTGAATTCAGGAACAGGAATGTTGGAGTATTCAGTGGACCTGACAGTATCTGTGGAGAGAGAGAGAGAGAGAGAGAGAGACAGAGAGAGAAAAACAGGGCTAACATACCAGGCCTGTGACTCTTCAATGGGTGATTATATCCAATTGGGAAAACACTGGTTTTCAGACGGAATTCAACTCCCATTTTAAACAGAAACATTCCTGGTTCCACTGCCAGAATTACAGTAAAGTAGAACACTGAATGTTGCCTTTCAGCCCATTGAATGGAATAAAGAACAGTATAGCACAGGAACAGGCCCTTCGGCCCACCCAGCCTGTGCTTATGCATGACGCCTTTCTAAACTAAAAACCTTTTGGCCTTTATGTGGTCTGTATCTCTGCATTCCCGACCTGTTCGTGTATCTGTCAAAATACCTCTTAAATGTTGCTATTGTATCTGCTTCTACCATCTCCTCTGGCAGCACACTCCAGACGCTTACCAAGTGTAAAAAACTTGCCTTTCACATCTCCTTGAAACATTCCCCCTTTTACCTAAAACCCATATCCCACATTTTTACCTCGGGAAAAAGACTCCGAATTCTATCCGTGCCTCTGATAATTTCCCAAACTTCTCTCAGGCTGTCCCTCGGCCTCCAACGTTCAAGTGAAGACAACCCAAGTTTGTCTGATGTCTCCTTGTAGCCTCTTCATATCCTCCAAACCAGGTAACATCGTGGTAAACCTTCTCTGTACTTCTTCTCCAAAGCCTCCACATCCTTCTGGTAGTGTGGCAGCCAGAACTGTGCTCAATAAATCCGTGTTTGTGCTTTCCAACGGCATCGTAACCTGGGGATGAATGCTGTTTGGTATGAAGGTGGGCTGCCCATCTAAAATTCTGAGAAGCTGTGGGTTTTGACCTACCATCAACTTAGATCACCCAGTGTATCCAATCACACGGATATTTGACAAAGCCACCTAGAGTGTTGGAAGCAATCTGATATTTTATTCCAGCACCGTGCCTACTGGTGATCTCTTCAACTGACCCCTGACTACTAATAATTAAAGCTATCCATCAAAGAACATTGAATATGATAACAAGGCAAGGCTGTTTAAACTCTGCACTCGAGGTGACAGTACAGCCCCAGTATTTCTGGAATTTGCTCAATTATTTTTCACTGCTGGTGTTTGTTCTGAGTTTACAATTCAAAACATTAATTCGAAACATGAACAAATTTGAGCTATTTAAATGTTGGGGTATGCAGTGAGATTATTCACGTCAAAACAAATTAATATTACACAAATACAATCTTACAGCCGGCAAGTGCACTTGCCTGGAACCGACCCTTGCAGCTGCGTGGTCTGGAATTATGTGAAAGGACTCTGCATTTAAGTAGCACCTTTTACAACCTCAGGATACATTCCAGAGCCTAGTGCTGATTACTGAAGGTGAGTGTCTTAGGTTACAGGAAGATGTAAGTGGGTGGATAAGTGGCAGATGGAATTTAACCCTGAAAAATGTGAAGTGATACACTTTGGAAGGAGTAATTTGACAGGCAAGTATACTATGGAAGGTCTGACACTGGGAAATTCCGAAGAACAAAGAGACTTTGACGTGTTTGTCCATAGGTCTCTGAAGGCAGAAAGGCAGTTTAATACAACCATAGAATCCTTACAGTGCAGAAAAAGACCATTTGGTCCATTAAGACTGTGCTGAACACAATTTCACCGAAGCCCTATCTTTGTAATCCACATATTTACCCAGCTAATCCCCCTGACACTAAGAGGCAATTTAGCATGACCAATCTACCTAACACGCACATCTTTGGATTTTGGAAGGAAACTGGAACGCTTGGAGGAAACCACTACTGATGTGGAGAGAACATACAAACTCCACACAGACAATAAGCCAAAGCGGGAATTGAACTTGGGTCCCTGGTGCTGTGAGACGGCAGTGCTAACCACTGTGCCATTGTGTTGCCCCAGGTTAACAGGGCAGTGAAAAAGGCATATGGTATATTCACTTTATCATTCGGGGTATAGATTACAAAAGCCGAGAAGTCGTAATGGAATTTTATAGAACTTTCTTGAGGCCACAGCTAGAATACTGTGTGCAGTTCTGGTCACCCACATTATCGAAAGAATGTGATTACACTGGAGCGGGTGCAGGGGAAATTCACCAGGATGTTGCCTGGGATGGAATATTGAAGTTATATAGAGAGGTTGGATAGGCTTGGGTTGTTTCCTCTAGAGCAGAGAAGATTGAAGGGTGACCCAATCGACGTGCACAAGATTGTGAGGGGCACAAACAGATGGATAAGGAGCAACTGTTCCCCTTCATTGAAATGTCAGCCCCAGGGATCTGTTCTGGGACCCCTGCTGTTTGTCATTTTCATAAATGACCTGGATGAGGAAGTGGAGGGATGGTTTAGCAAGTTCGCCGATGATACAAAGATCGGTGGTGTTGTGGATGGTCTGGAGGGATGCCAAAAGTTGCAGCGGGACATAGACAGGATGCAAGACTGGGCGGAGAAGTGGCAGATGGACTTCAATGCAGATAAATGTGTAGTGGTCAATTTTGGCAGGAATAATGGGATGAAGGAGTACAATATAAGGGGTAGGAGTCTTAGCTGTGTTGTAGAGCAGAAGGATCTCGGGGTCCGGATCCATAGGACTCTTAAATCGGCCTCGCAGGTGGAGGAAGTGGTCAAGAAGGCGTATGGTGTACTGGCCTTCATTAATTGAGGAATAGAGTTTAGGAGTCAGGAGGTAATGATGCAGCTCTATAAGACTCTTATCAGACCCCAGTTGGAGTATTGTGCGCAGTTCTGGTCGCCTCATTATAGGAAGGATGTAGAGGCTATTGAGAGAGTTGAGAAGAGATTTACAATGATGCTGCCTGGATTGGGAGGCAGGCCTTATGAAGATAGGTTGAGGGAGCTGGGACTCTTCTCACTGGAGAGACGTAGGTTGAGAGGCGACCTGATAGAGGTTTATAAAATGTTGAGATGAATAGATAGGGTGGACTCTCAGAGACTATTTCCCTGAGCTGAAATGGTCACTACGAGAGGACACAGATTTAAGGTGCAGGGAAGCAAATACAAAGGAGATGTCAGGGGTAGGTTTTCACTCAGAGGGTGGTGAGTGAATGGAACCGACTGTCGTCGGAGGTTGTTGAGGCAAACTCACTGGGGTCTTTTAACAGACTTCTGGATGTGTATATGGAAAAGAATAGGATAGGGGGTTATAGATAGGTCTGTGGATTGGTAGTTGTGATCTGCGCAACTTGTGGGCTGAAGGGCCTGTTTGTGCTGTATTGTTCTATGTTCTATGTTCTATGAGGGGACGTAAGTTAGAAGTGAGGGGTGGGAGGTTTGGGGGTATTTGAGGAAACATTTTTTACCCAGAGGGTGGTGAGGGTCTGGAATGCGCTGCCTGGGAGGGTGGTGGAGGCGGGATGCGTCACATCCTTTAAAAAGTACCTGGATGAGCACATGGCACATCATAACATTCAGGGCTATGGGCCAAGTGCTGGCAAGTGGGATTAGATGGGCAGGTCAGGGCATTTCATGCCTCAGTGCAGACTTGATGGGCTGAAGGGCCTCTTCTGTACTGTAGTATTCTGTGATTCTATAATCACGATGCAAGTGAATCAAGATCAGAATCCACTAAGTACTGTTATTGATTCTGAGTGCTATTATAAGACATTAAGACGTTGCTAATGAACTCACTCACTGTTAGATATTGTTTAATAGCCATTAAACTGTGACCATCTAATTTACTCTGTCTCCCATCAGTGGCTGTGCCTGTCCCTCAGGCTGGTAAATGTTGTGAAATAGAAAAGGTTGGGCCTTCCACCTGATTGGCGATCAATCTGGTTTTGCATTAAACAGGTCCTTCTGAAAATCCACCTTGTTGACCAAGCTTTTGATCACCACCACCCTCCCCCCGCCAACCCCACCCACCCCTCCAAGGTAAAGTCATGATAGTCCCAGATGACCATAGGCTGATTTGTCCTTTGAAGGAGAGAGCTGATTAGTGGTGATTTAACCCGAGGGTCACCACACCCAAGATGGAGGGCAGACAAACCAGCATCATAATCAGAGCTAAATTTTAAACATACCCCACACACGAAACGTGACACAAACCCATTTCTTAAAGACACAGTGTCATCACATGACAGTCTAAGCCAAATGGTATAATTTGACTATGGGGGGAATGGGGACAGAGAGATACCTGGGTGAGTATGTACACAAATCTATGGAAGTGATGGAGTAAAAAGGATCCTGAGCTTTATAAAGAGAGTCAAACATTACAAAACAAAGCAGTAATGATAAATCTTTATCAAACATTTGGTTAGACCTTTTACTGGAGCCCACCTTGGATGCCAGACTTTAAGAAGAATGTCAAGATCTTAGCGAAGAGCCAAGAGTGATAAACCAGAATATAACCGGGGATGAAGGACTTTAGTTGTGGGGGGAGACTGGAGATGTTGCAATTATCCTGTTTCAGGCAGACAGCAACAAAGAACAAAGAAAATTACGGCACAGGAACAGGGCCTTCGGCCCCTCCAAACCTGCATCGACCATACTGCCCATCTGAAATAAAACCCATTACCCTTCTGGGGACCATATCCCTCTACTCCCATCCAATGATTAAGGGGAAATTTAACAGAGGAGGTTAAAATTATGAAGGGTTTTCATAGAAGAGTTAGAGGAATTGATGTTAAGTGCAGTGGGGCCAGTGTCTGGAGGGGATGTGAGGAGAGGACTTTTCCTGAGTAACTTTTGATGACCTGGAACATACCCACCAGAGAAGGTGGTGGAGACAGAATCAATTTACAAAGCACTTTCTGGATGGAAATTGAATAATTACTTGCAGCAGTAGGTTTTCAGGGCTTTGAGGAAGATTCAGGGAGCGGGATGAATTTGAGAATCTTCTTAAAGAGTTGGAACAGTCATGATTGTCCTAGTGTGCAATTTTAACTGTCCTTCCCTGGGGAAACTGGGCAACAAGGGGAGTTAAAATAAAACTAGTTAGTTATTATCATTAATCCCACAGCATTAAAGTTAAAATTTACTTATTAGTCACAAGTAGGCTTACATTAACACTGCAATGAAGTTATTGTAAAATCCCCTAGTTGCCACACTCCAGCACCTGTTCGGGTACATTGATGGAGAATTAAGCATGGCCAATATACCTAACCAGCACGTCTTTCGGACTGTGGGAGGAAACCTGAGCACCCGGAGGAAACCCATGCAGACATGGGAAGAGCGTGCAAACTCCACACAAATAGTCACCCAAGTCAAGAATCGAACCAGAATCCCTGGCACTGTGAAGCAGCAGTGCTAACCCACTGTGCCACCCAACTGCTGTGTCTGATGAAAGGGGGAACTGGGGATGGAGAAAGAGGGACCTGTAGATGAGAGGGGGAAAAGGAGGTGGTGGTTGGTGAGGGTGAGCAGGCGAATGGCGGGGAAGGGAACAGCATGGTGGAGCAAGGAGTGGGTGAGGGGGTAGAGAGGATGGATAGAGCGAGGGGATGGCGGACAGAAAGATTTGGGGAAAAAGGGATCAGTTGGATTCTGGACCAAGAGTGAATACCACCTTGAGAATGAATGTAGAGTGGAAATGGAATGCAACAGTGGGCAACGATATTAGATTTTAGAACTTGCAGTTTAAAGCATAAAATAGCTCTTTGAACAGAAGCGTGGGTGGAATTGTGAAAGATTCTTGCTGCACTGAAGAAAGACTTTCTATTGGATGTTATTTGAGCAATGGCTGACACTATTCAGAATTTCCCTTGCTGTGTGAGAGATATTCAGGCCCAATTTGAAAGATGGCTGGGTACACATCATCAAGAGTCTCTTAATTATAATGGAGAAAAGGTACATTTCAGACGAGCAGTACAGCAATAATCTGTTATCGCTTGAACACGACTTTACTGCTGTCACAACGGGGAGTTCCATTAAATTTAACAAATGATTTACTGAGGTTAATTGGGAAAGTAAAATAAGGGAATGATTTGAGCCGCGTGTTCTTGTTCTTTTCAAAAGCTGAAGTATGTCATAGAATCGTAGAATCATACAGTGGCCCTTCGATCCATCGAATTTACACCGACACATGAGAACATAGAACACTACAGCACAAACAGGCCCTTCGGCCCACAAGTCGCACCGATCATACCCATACCTACCAGGCCACAGACCTATCTATAACCCCCAATCCCATTTAATCCCATATACTCATCCAGAAGTCTTTTAAAAGACCCCAGCGAGTTCGCCTCTACCACCCCCGACGGCAGCCGATTCCATTCACTCACCACCCTCTGAGTGAAAAACTTACCCCTAACATCTCTGTACTTCCCCCCCCAGCACCTTAAATATGTGTCCTCTCGTAGCGACCATTTCAGCCCTGGGAAATAGCCTCCAAGAATCCACCCTTCTATTCCTCTCAACATTTTATAAACCTCTACCAGGTCACCTCTCAACCTTCGTCTCTCCAGGGAGAAGAGACCTAGCTCCCTCAACCTATCTTCATAAGGCATGCCCCCCAGTCCAGCCAAATCTTGTAAATCTCTTCTGCACCCTCTCAATAGCTTCCATTGAGAAACATCTGATCCCATCTCGTAGCACTTGGCCCATAGTCCTGAATGTTATGACATGCCAAGTGCTCATCCAGGTACTTTTTAAAGGATGTGAGACATGGCAGATGTCTCCAATTCTTCCCCCGTTCTTCCTGTCCATTTACAGGGCAAACGGTCTCAGATTGTTGTCCCTTTTCTCAGGATTCCACTCAGATCGAAGGAATTTTTCCACTACTTTTTGCCTAAAACCGCAGCATGTCCACAGCAGACGCCATCTCCCTGGCATTGCACTCAATCTTGGAACACCGAGATAACAAGGACACTTATGTCAGACTCCTATTTATTGACTACAGCTCAGCCTTCAACACTATCCCTGAAAGCTGGCAATCAAGTCGATAAGGTTGTTAAGAAGGCATATGGAGTCTTAGCTTTTATTGGTAGGGGGATTGAATTTAGGAGCCGCAGCATCATGTTGCAACTGTAAAAAACTCTAGTGCGGCCGCACTTGGAGTATTGTGTGCAGTTCTGGTCCCCACATTATAAGAAAGATGTGGAGGCATTGGAGAGGTACAGAGGAGGTTTACCAGGATGTTGCCTGGTATGGAGGGCAGATCTTATGAGGAGAGGCTGAGGGATTTGAAGTTGTTTTCGTTAGAAAGAAGGTGGCTAAGGGGAGACCTTATTGAAACATATAAGATGATTAGAGGTTTAGATAGGGTGGACAGTGATAGCCTTTTTCCTAAGAAGGAGAAAGCTAGCACGAGGGGACATAGCTTTAAATTAAGGGGTGGTGATTATAGGACGGATGTCAGAGGTAGGTTCTTTACCCAGAGGGTGGTAAGGGTATGGAATGCCCTGCCTGCTGCAGTTGTAGATGCGCCAAGTTTGGTGGCGTTTAAGAGGTTAGTAGATAAGTTTATGGATGAAAGGGGAATGGTTTAGGTTAGAGAGTCACTGCTTGTTCCTAATTGGTCGGCGCAACATCGAAGGCCGAAGGGCCTGTTCTGCGCTGTAATGTTCTATGTTCTATTCCCATCCTATGACACAAAACTCATCACCAAACTCTGAAGCCTGCGTTTCTGCAACTGCCCCTGTGATTGGATCCTGAACTTCCTACCTCACAGACCCCAAGGATAGGCAACAACATCTCCTCCGCGATCATCCTCAACACCAGTGCCCCACACGGCTGTGTTCTCAGCCCACTATTGTATTCCTTATACACCTATGACTGTGTGGCCAAATTCCCCTCCAACTTGATTTTCAAATTTGCTGATGACACCACTGTAGTGGGTCGGATCTCAAACAATGACGAGACAGAGTACAGGAATGAGACAGAGAATCTGGTGAACTGGTGCAGCAATGACCTGTCCCTTAATGTCAATAACACAAAGGAGATTGTCATCGACTTCAGGAAGCGTAAAGGAGAACATTCCCCTAACTACACCAACAAAATAGAAAGGGTCGAGAGCTTCAAGTTTTTAGTGTCCAGATAACCAACTATCTATTCTGGTCCCCCCATGCCAGTGTAGTTAAAAAAGTCCTGATGTAGAGATGCCAGCGTTGAACTGGGGTAAACTCAGTAAAGTTTGACAACACTGATTTTAAATCCAACCGATTTATTTGATAGTAAATCCACGAGTTTTCAGCCTTTGTGGCCTTTGTCAGGCGAATGAGGTGTTCTGGTCTCCAGAAGCACACATATCAGCACAGACAGCAAAAGTTAGCAAAAAACCTCACTTACTGTGCTGTCTGGAGATAATACACATTTCCCTAACCTCTGCTGTTAGCCACTTTAAGACTTGAATAGCAGGTTAGGTGTAAGGATTCGCGTTCTAATCAGCAATCTGTAAACTGTCTGTGCTGGTATGTGTGCTTTTGGAGACCAGAACACCTCATTCGCCTGACGAAGGCCACAAAGGCCGAAAGCTCGTGGATTTACTATCAAATAAATCGGTTGGATTTAAAATCGGTGTTGTCAAACTTTACTGAGTTAAAAAAGTCCACCAATGCCTCTACTTTCTCAGAAGACTAAGGAAATTTGGCACGTCAGCTATGACTCTCACCAACTTTTACGGATGCTCCATAGAAAGCATTCTTTCTGGTGTATCACAGTTTGGTATGGGCTCCTGCTCTGCCCAAGACTGCAAGGAACTACAAAAAGTTGTGAATGTAGCCCAATCCATCACACAAACCAGCCTCCCATCCGTCGACTCTGTCTACACTTCCTGCTGTCTCGGCAAAGCAATCAGTATAATTAAGGATCCTGCGCACCCCAGACATTCCCTCTTCCATCTTTTTCCATTAGGAAAAAGATACAAAAATTTGAGGTGACGTACCAACCGACTCAAGAACAGCTTCTTCCCTGCTGCTGTCGGACTTTTGAATGGACTTTCCTTGCATTAAGCTGATCTTTGCACCCTAGCTATGACTGTAACACTATGTTCTGCACTCTATGAACAGTATGCTTTGTCTGTATAGCAAGCGAGAAACAATACTTTTCACTGTATACCAAAACATGTGGCAATAATAAATCAAATCAACTCAAAACCTAGGACACTAATCATCTCCTGTCACCTGCCTTTGTAATTATACTAGAGACAAATGTTCATGTCTTTTCCCCTGGGCCCCTCAGAGTTTTCATCACATTACAGACAGATGATAGATTTCTTCCAGATGCAGAGAAGCCATCAGTAAAGTCACATGATTTTGTTTGATTTGGTTGGGAGGGTTAGCGGGGTAAACACGTGGGGTTGCGGGTAAAGGGTGTGGGTGGGATACTCTGTTGGAAAGTCCGTGCCGACCCGATGATCTAAATAGCATTGTAGGGATTCTGTGATTCTACGAACTGGGAGGGCGAAAAGAGTCTTGGTTTAAGGACTTGTCTGAAAAGAAGCATGTCTGACACTGCAGCATTCCCTTGCTACAGCTTTCGTAGGAAATGGCATTTCTAGTAAGCTCCATTAAGCGATGAGATAAATGCAAAATACTGCGGACGCTGGAATCTGAAACAGAAAGAGAAAATGCTCACCCAGACTCGAAACATTGGCTCCACTCTCCCTCTCCACAACACCTGTCGGACTTGCTGAGATTTTCCAGTATTTTCTGTTTTTGTTCCTTCAAATGCGGGACTGATTTGAAAGGCTTTTAAAATGAGGAGCTAAATGTTGATTGTCACGGTTATAGCTGGGCAGTGAAGGTAGAATAGCAGCTATGAATAAAGTGGTGGCAAATGAGTGAGTTTGGATGGAGTGACTTATTCACTGCTGGGCGTTTGCTGCTATTTTCTTTCTCGCTAATGTCTGTCAGTGACAAGTTTACATTAATGCGAAGTGAAGTTGTAAGTTTTTATATTGGCTTCAAGCTGGCACGGAATTAAGTTGTCATTTGGTCAAAAGGTTTGAGAGTGCAGAATGCGGGACTAGTCGACATTTAAACTTTCAGCCTGAGCTGGGAATATCAACCTGTGCTGAAACTCATACAATCAAACCTCCCAACCACGTCTGTCGTTGTTATCTGATATTTTTTTTAAGACTGGGAGCTGTTTTAAGTTTCCTGCAAGGTTGAGACTTATCCACATCTAATGCAGTTTGACGCATTGTTTAAGTAGAATGTTAGATAATCAAAAATGATTAATATTAGCACTGGTAGATGTATAAGTTTTATTACAATAGTTGCAATAAAAGAATCTGAAAAATGTTGAGAAAATGAAATTCACTTACGTGTCTGTGAAACATTTCCAATGTGAGATGTCACCATGGATTGGGTAGCACAATGCTTAGCACTGCTGCCTTGCAGTGTCAGGGACCCGGGTTTAATTCTGGCCTTGGGTCACTGTTTGTGCGGAGTCTGCACATTCTCCCTGTGTCTGTGTGGGTTTCCTCCGGTTTCCTCCCACAGTCCCCTAACAGTGCACAGGTTAGGTGGATTGGTCAGGTTGAATTCCTCCTTAGCATCTGGGGGACTAGCTAAGGGTTGCATGACATTATGGGATGGGGCCTGGGTGGATTGCAGTCAATGCAGACTCAATGGGCCAAATGGCCTCCTTCTGCACTTTAGGGATCCTATGAGCTGGAAAATTCTGCATCTAAATATCTTGGAGCAGGAGATAATCTCGACTAATACTTTAGGCTGATTCCCTCTCCCTCCCCCATTGCTGAAGTCACAAGCGGACAGAGTGGTGAAGAAGGCATTCAGCATGCTTGGTTTCATCGGTCAGAACATGGAATACAGGAGTTGGGACGTCTTGTTGAAGTTGTACATAACATTGGTAAGGCCATGCTTGGAATACTGTATGCAATTCTTGTCACCCAGTTATAGAAAGGATATTATTAAACTAGAAAAAGTGTAGAAGAGCACTAGGGTGCTGAGAGTTATAAGGAGAGGCTGAATAGACTGGGACTTTTTTCTCTGGAGTGTCGGAGGCTGAGGGGTGACCTTATAGAGGTCTATAAAATAATCAGGGGCACAGATCAGCTAGAAAGTCAATATCTTTTCCCAGAAGTAGGGGAGTCTAAAATTAAAGGGCATAGGTTTAAGGTGAGAGGGGAGAGATATAAAAGGATCCAGAGAGAGGCAATCTTTTCACACAGAGGGTGGTGAGTGTCCGTAACAAGCTGCGAGAGGTGGTGATAGAGGTGGGTACAATTTTGTCTTTTAAAAAGCACTTAGACAATCACATGGGTATGATTGGTACAGAGGGATCAATTGGGATTAGCTTAGCAGTTGGGCCTGTGTCTGTGGGAGTTTGCACATTCTCCCTGTGCTTGCGTGGGTTTTCTCCGGGAGCTCCGGTTTCCTCCCACATCCCAAAGATGTGCTCTTAGGCTAATTGGCAGAACAAATTCTCCCTAAATTGTCTCAAATTTGGTTTTTAATCCATAGATTTATAAACACGGACAGTGATCGTGGGTAGAGGTGGGAACATCGGGGTGGTGGCGTGGGCTCGTTGGGCCGAAGGACCTGTTTCTATGCTGTAAACCTCTGTGACTTTAGAAGCAGTTACCGATCTGGAATATTGATCAGCAATATTTAAAGAAACAACAGGGAAGTTTTACATGATTTGTCAGAGGTTGACAGAGTGTGGGCCATTACCTCTGCAGCATGTGAGGTATCCTCCAATGTTTATTTATTAGTCGCAGGCAAGGCTTATATTAACACTGCAATGAAGTTACTGTGAAATTCCCCTAATTGCCACACTCAGGCGCCAGTTTGAGTCAATGCACCCTAACCAGCACATCTTTCAGAATGTGTGAGGAAACCGGAGCACCCGAAGGAAACCCACACAGATACAGGGAGAACGTGCAAACTCCACACAGACAGTGACCCAAACCAGGAATCGAATCCGGGTTCGCTGGGCTGTGAGGCAGTAATGCTAACTGCCGTGCCACCGTGTGGGGGAGAGAAATAGGGTTAATGATGGTAAAGGGAACGCACCAATTGATTCGAGACTGGATGATTTTCAATGCGCTCAATGCTTTGAATTTGTCCCAATCCCAAGAGTTTTTCACCGTGGGGAAGGAGAACCAATTGCAAGGCAGGCAGAGTTGCCACAGAGATACAGGGGGTGTATAATTCTGAAAGACATCGAGGTTTATGTAACGTCACTCTGTAGGTAGGCCCAAAGTCAGGAGCTGCGGCCACTGAAAGACCGGTGAACAATCTCACTATTACTGATGTGGTGGTGTGGGAGAGGAGGGAGGGGGATGCGGGGGAGGGAGCGTGTGGGGTGGGGAACCTTACCACCTGTATCCAACATGTCCCAGATGCAGCACCAATAATCAACACCAAGGCTGCCCAGCAGGGGGAGACAAATGCTTTCCATGTGATCAGACTGGACATTTTAACCAGTTTTGTCCACCCAAAATACCATTCACGGGCAGGACCAGAAAATATCTCTGCTCACTAAAACACAGCACCAGTACGAAACACAGCACCAGTACGAAACACAGCACCAGTACGAAACACAGCACCAGTACGAAACACAGCACCTGTACGAAACACAGCACCTGTACGAAACACAGCACCTGTACGAAACACAGCACCTGTACGAAACACAGCACCGGTGCAAAACACAGCACCGGTGCAAAACACAGCACCGGTGCAAAACACAGCACCGGTGCAAAACACAGCACCTACGCAAAACACAGCACCTACGCAAAACACAGCACCTACGCAAAACACAGCACCTACGCAAAACACAGCACCTACGCAAAACACAGCACCTACGCAAAACACAGCACTAACACAAAAGAAAGCACCTGTACAAAACACAGCACTAATACAAAAGAAAGCACCTATACAAAACACAGCACCTGTACAAAACACAGCACCTGTATAAAACACAGCACCTGTACAAAACACAGCACCTGTACAAAACACAGCACTAATACAAAAGAAAGCACCTGTACAAAACAAAGCACCAGTACAAAACACAGCATCTGTACAAAATACAGCACCTGTACAAAACACAGCACCTGTACAAAACACAGCACTGATACAAAAAACACCGCACATAATACCAAAATAAAGCACTGTACAAATACAGCACCTGTACAAAATACAGCACCTGTACAAAACACAGCACTTATACAAAACAAAGCACCTGTACAAAACACAGCACTGATACAAAACAAAGCACCTGTACAAAACACAGCACTGATACAAAAGAAAGCACCTGTACAAAACACAGCACCTGTACAAAACACAGCACCTGTACAAAAGAAAGCACCTGTACAAAACACAGCACTTATACAAAAGAAAGCACCTGTACAAAACACAGCACTAACAAAAGAAAGCACCTGTACAAAACACAGCACCTGTACAAAACACAGCACCTGTACAAAACACAGCACCTGTACAAAACACAGCACCTGTACAAAACACAGCACCTACACAAAAACACAGCACCTACACAAAAACACAGCACCAGTATAAAACACAGCACCTGTACAAAACACAGCACTAATACAAAAGGAAGCACCTGTACAAAACACAGCACCCGTACAAAATACAGCACCTACACAAAACACAGCACTAATACAAAATAAAGCACCAGTACAAAACAGAGCATCTGTACAAACCACAGCACTGATACAAAACACAGCACTTGTACAAAACATAACACCTGTATGAAACACAGCACTAATACAAAAGAAAGCACCTGCACAAAACACAGCACCTGCACAAAACACAGCACCTGTACAAAACACAGCACCTGTACAAAACACAGCACCTGTACAAAACACAGCACCTGCACAAAACACAGCACCTGCACAAAACACAGCACCTGTACAAAACATAGGACCAATGTAAAACACATCATGAATATAAAACACAGTGACAATACAAATTGCAGCACCTATATAAAACATAGCACTAATAAAAACACAGGCTGCCTGCTCAATTTAATTAGCCCTAGTTCTTTCAAATCCATTAGCAGGAAGTTTGAAATAAAGGTCTCTGACCTAGAGCTTCCTGCCCCTGGGAGTTTCACATTGTAGACTCTATCCTGACCTACAGTTAAAACTGAGCCACTATTGGCTGGTGACTTTGCAATGTGAGATAGGCCCGACCAGCTTTTCAGGAGCCACGTCAAAGGCCCTGATTTGGGCTGGGGATGGGGCTAGGAGTGGAGCTAGCGGTGAGGCTGGGGGTAGAGCTGGGGTAGAGCTGGGGTGGAGGTGGGGTGGGCGTGAGGCTGGGGGTAGAGCTGGGGATGGAACTAGCGGTGGAGCTGGGGGTGGAGCTGGGGGTGAGGCTGGGGATGGAGCTGGGATGCTGGGGCTGGGTGGAGTGGAGCTGGGAGGCTGGGGGTGAGTGGGGTGGAGCTGGGGTGGAGCTGGGAGTGGGATTGGGTGAGCTGGGGGTGAGCTGGGGATGGGTGGATGGGGGTGGAGCTGGGGTGAGTGGGAGTGGAGCTGGGGGTGAGGCTGGGGGTGGAGCTGGGGTGGAGTGGGAGTGGAGTGGGAGGTGGGAGCTGGGGGGTGAGGCTGGGGGTGAGCTGGGGTGGAGCTGGGGTGATGGGGGTGGAGCTGGGGATGGGCTGGGTGGGAGTGGAGCTGGGGTTGCTGGGGGTGAGGCTGGGGATGGAGTGGGAGTGGAGCTGGGGGTGAGGCTGGGGTGAGGCTGGGGTGGAGCTGGGGATGGAGTGGGATGGAGCTGGGGGAGCTGGGGTGGGACTGGGGTGAGGCTGGGTGGGGGGAGGTGAGTGGCTGGGGTGGAGGCTGGGGGGACTGGGGATGGCTGGGGATGGAGTGGGAGTGGGGAGCTGGGACTGGGGTGGAGGCTGGGGTGAGGCTGGGGGAGGCTGGGGAGGGGAGTGGGAGACTGGGGGGTGAGGCTGGGGGTGAGGCCGGGTGGGCTGGGGATGGAGTGGAGTGGGAGGGGGGTTGGGGTGAGGCTGGATGGAGGCTGGGAGGTGAGGGGGGATGGACTGGGGGTGGAGCTGGGGGTGAGGCTGGGGGTGAGGCTGGGGATGGAGTGGGGGTGGAGCTTCTCCCCCTCAGTACTTTAACCTCTGCCACACAGGTCCCTTTCCCCTCTACTCCAGGGAATGAGATGGAAACCCAGGTTGACATGGTGGGCGATACTGTGCCAGGACCCAGGTTTAATTTTGGCCTCAGGTCAGTGTCTGTGTGGAGTTCACACTTTACCCCCCAAGTCTGCACGGATTCCTTCTGGGTGCTCTGGTTTCCTCCCACACTCCAAAGATGTGCAGGGTAGGCGGGGATTGGCCATGCTAAATTTAACCTTAGTGTCCCAAAATGTGGATTAGTGGGGTCAATACTTGGGGATAGGGTTTGGATAAGATTTTTAAGAAGTGGGTTGGTGCAGACTCAATAGGGCTGAATGGCTTCTTTCTGTATTGTCGGGATTCTATGATTCTTAACATTTTGGGAGCGTGTTAGGAAGTGAATAGATGTTCAGCAATTGTGGATCCAGGAAAGGGTGGAGATCATTGGGATGGAGAAAGGGGAAGGCATGGGATTGATTGGGGGGGGGGGCAACTTTCAGAAGGGATGTGAGGCAACAGGAAGTGATAATGAGGTAAACACAGAAAGAAAGGGGAGTGTCTGGAGAGGGGAATGGAATCTGAAATCAGGAATGGAAGTGCTGGAAATTCCCGGCAGGTCAGGCAGCATCCGTGGAGAACGGAACCAACGATGGCAATGGCTGAGTGGTATAATCTCTAGATTATTAATTCAGAAACTCAACTAATATTCTGGGGTTCTAATCCCACTGCCGCAGATTGTGGAATTTGAATTCAATAAAAAAAAATCTGGAATTAAGAACCCACTGATGACCATGAAACCATTATTGGAAAAACCCATCTGGTTCACTAATGTCCTTTAGGGAAGGAAATCTGCCGACCTTACCCATTCTGGCCTACGTGTGACTCCCGAGAGACAATAATGTGGCTGATTCTCAACCGCCCTCCATGGGGAAATAGGGACAGGCAATAAATGTTGCTCTCTTTAACCGGTCTGGCTTACGACTAACTCCAGATTTGCAGCAATGTTACAAAGAACAAAGAACAGTACAGCACAGGAAACAGGCCCTTCGGACCTCCAAGCCTGTGCTATGCGTTGGTCCAATTAGACCATTCGTTTGTTTCCCTCCATTCCCAGGCTGCTCATGTGACTATCCAGGTCATTCTTAAACGATCCCAGCGTGTCCGCCTCCACCGCCCTACTTGGCAGCGCATTCCAGGCCTCTACCACCCTCTGTGTAAAAAAAAATCCCTCTGATATCGGAGTTATACCTCACCCCTCTCACTTTGAGTCTGTGATCCCTCTGATTGTCACCTGCGACCTTGGGAAAAACATTCCCGCTGTTCATCCTATCTATACCCTTCATAATTTTGTACACCTCTATTAGGTCTCCCCTCATTCTCCGTTTTTCCAGGGAGAACAACCCCAGTGTAACCAATCTCTCCTCAATGTTGTTGACTCTCAACTTCTCTTGGGCAACTAGGGACAGGCAATAAATGCTGGGCCAGCCAGCGATGGCCATGTCTCATGAACGAATAAAAGAAATGATCTATTCATTCTCTTTCAATCTCCACAGTGCTGCTTAACCTGCTGAGTATCTCCACTGTTTTTTTGTTCATTAGATTGAATTTAATTGAGATCCCAGGCTCGGTACAAACCTGGCTTTTATTAGAGTGTTCTTTCTCTCTCTGGCCAATTATATTTGTGGCCTCAGCAATTCAACTGCACTTTGCAGGTTTGGTCAAGTGACCATTACTGTTCAGTGTGAATGCGCACAGATTGTTCAAACTCCCGGTCAGACAGTGCCCTCAGCTCACATTTTGACCCAGTAAATAATGAATACTGGTGCGTTGAATTAAATTAATGGAGCCATGCTGAATTCCAAACAGACTTGTGATCAGCAGAGTCACTTGTTTGGACTCCAGGGTGAAAGCAATGTGCGTGACCATGAATGAGAGTTTGGGTTCATCTCATTAACCAAACTATATCTCCATTCATTAGGATTTCATCCCAAAGCACAGATATGTAGATTTTTGTTCCTTTGCTTCCCCAGTCTATCTTATAGTTAACATAGAACATAGAACACTACAGCACAAACAGGCCCTTCGGCCCACAAGTTGTCCAATCACATCCATAACTAACAGGCCTTTCTATAACCCACAATCCCATTAAATCCCATATACTTATCCAGAAGCCTTTTAAAAGACCCCAACGAGTTCACCTCTACCACCACCGACGGCAGCTGATTCCACTCACTCACCACTCTCTGAGTGAAAAATTTACTCCTGACATTTCCTCTGTACCTACTCCCCAGCACCTTAAACCTGTGTCCTCTCGTAGTGACCATTGCAGCCCTGGGAAATAACCTCCGAGAATCCACCCTATTCTTCTCAACATTTTATAAACCTCTATCAGGTTGCCTCTCAATCTTTGTCTCTCCAGGGAGAAGAGAGCTAGCTCCCTCAACCTATCTTCATAAGGCATGCCCCCCAATCCAGGCAACATCCTTGTAAATCTCCTCAGCACCCTCTTAATAGTTGGATGTGACAGTGCTCAGATAGCTCCAAGTTTATAGGTAGCTCTGTAAAAGACCTTCTGGGAGTTTATAGCACACTGTCAGGACAAATACAAGAGGCTCTTACCAAACCTTTAGCCTGGCGCCCCAGCTGCAATTAACTTCCGTAAATTCCATAAATCGGGTGCCACGGTGGCACAGTGGTTGGCACAGCTGCCTCACAGCACCAGGGACCCGGTTTAATTCCCGGCATGGGTCACTGTCTATGTGGAGTCTGTATGTTCTCCCCGTGTCTGCGTGAGTTTCCTCCAGGTGCTCTGGTTTTTTCTCACAGTCTGAAAGACTTGCTGGTTAGATACATTGACCCGAATAGGTGCTGGAGTGTGGTGACTAGGGGAATTTCACAGTAACTTCATTGCAGTGTTAAATGTAAGCCTTATGACTAATGAATAAACTTTAAAAAATCTTTAATATCGTGTAATCAAATTCTGCATTTGGAATTACAGATTTACTTTACAAGAAAGTAAGAATTTTCTAATACTGTCTGTACATTCTTACTGTTCTATATTTTCACAAGATATGTTCCAGAAGACTTGCGCATTATAATATGTGATAAAAAGTAAATTGGGTAGATGACCAGAGGCTGCTCTCCTCTTTGGGGGAGAGAACTGACAGGGTGGTGATTTAACCTGGAGATTACCACACCTCAGCCAAAGGACAAGGTTGAGAAAGCAGACCCTCCATGGATAAGCTCTGCTGGTACAGGAATTGAACCTGCTCTGTTGGTGTCGTTCTGCATCATGGAATACATAAAATTCCTTCAGTGCAGAGGGAGAACATTCGGCCCGCTGAATCTGTACTTACCACAATCCCACCCAGGCCCCATCACCTTGCTATAATCCCCCTGACGCTGGGGTTAATTTAGCATGGCCAATCAAGCTAACCCACACAAGATTCAGAGAGGCATGGATGGAGTGGATAGAAGCTTTTTTCCACGGTGGAAGAGTCAATTACTAGGGGGCACAGCTTTAAGGTGCAAAGGGCAAGGTTTAAAGGAGATGCACGAGGCAGATTTTTACACAGAGGGTGGTGGGTGCCTGGAACGCGCTGCTAGGTCCTAGGGGAGGTAGTGGAAGGAGGTAGCGCAACATTGAAGGACGAAGGGCCTGTTCTGCGCTGTAATGTTCTATGTTCTATGAAGCGGATACGATAGTGACTTTTAAGGGCCGACTGGACAAGTACATGAATAGGATGGGAATAGAGGGATATGGTCCCTGGAAGGATAGGGGGTTTTGGTTCAGTCGGACAGTATGGTCGGTGCTGGCTTGGAGGGCTGAAGGGCCTGTTCCTGTGCTGTAATTTTCTTTGTTCTTATCTTTGGAGTGTGGGAGGAAACTGGAGCACCCACGGGAAACCCACACAGATATGAGGAGAAGGTGCAGAGTCCGCACAGGCAATGACCCAAGCTGAGAATTGAATCTGGGTCTGTGAAATAGCAGTGCTAACCACTGTGCCACCAGCTTTCCAGCCAACTGGACTAAACGGATGTGCAATCAGGCTGACATGATTGTTTCTCTGCAACAGTTACTGGATGATTTTATGTGTAATTTATGCAATTAATAATCATTACGATAGACTGGACCAGGCTGAATTATGTTCTTTGATGTTACTCAATGGTTTGCAGTTTTGGAGTAATTGTGTACATGTACAAATTTACGAAACTGTTTGCATGACCAGAATAAGAAATATGAAATGGAATTTTGCTTAAGACCAGAGTGTAAATACATGGGAATCTCGATGTATTTCAGTGTATGTGAGTGTAAAATAATGGATCCAGACCCTTCACTCCAATGCTGCAGTTCCAGGAATAATGAGGACATTGGCTATGAGGACAGATTGGATAAACTCACTGGAAAAACCAAGGTTGAGGGGCAACCTGATAGAAGTCTACAAGATTATGAGAGGCATGGACAGAGTGGATAGTCAGAAACTTTCTCCCAGAGTAGAAGAGCCGATTCCAAGGGGCGCACAGGTTTAAGGTGCGAGGGGCAGGGTTTAAAGGAGATGTATGAGGCAAGATTTTTTACACAGAGGGTGTTGGGTGCCTGGAACTCGCTGCCGGGGAAGGTAGTGGAAACAAATACGATAGTGAGTTTTAAGGGGCGTCTGGACAAATACATGAATGTGATGGGAAAATACAAGATATGGTCCTCAGAAGGATAGGGGTTTTAGTTCAGCCAGGCAGAATGGACAGTGCAGACTTGAAAGGCTGAAGGGTCTGTTCCTGTACTATAAATTTTTTTGTTCTTGCTCTAGTTAATGCAGGTTTCTGCTCCCTTTTACCTGCTTATGTATTGCTGCTCTGGCCCCCTCCTTGCTGCAGCAGAGCCTGGAGTTAATTGATCCTCAACATCAGCTTGTTGTGACCTGGAAGCTTAATGTCAGGTCTGTTTATGTATATTGAATAACATTCAACAATTCGCTGGACTCTGGGGCACTTCCTGCAGATTGGAAAACAGTAAATGTGATGCCACTGTTTAAAAAAAAGGTGGGTAACTTCAGGCTGATGAGCTTAACTTCTGTAGTAGGGAAAATGCTTAAATCTAACATCAAGGAAGAAATAGCGAAACAGCTGGATTTTAGTTGTCCCATTGGGAAGACTCAGCATGGGTTCATGAAAGTCAGGTCATGTTTGACTAATTTGATAGAATTCTTTGAGAATGTTACATGTGCCGTGGACAGTGGGGAACCTGTGGATGTGATGTACCTGGATTTCTAGAAGGCATTTGATGAGGTGCCTGCACCAAAGACTGCTACACAAGGTAAAGGTGCACAGTGTTATAGGTAATGTATTAGCATGGATAGAGGATTGGTTAACTAACAGAAAGCAAAGAATAGGGGTAAATGGGTGTTCTTCTTGTTGGTGATCAGTGACTAGTGGTGTGCCTCAGTGATCAGTGTTGGGACTGCAATTGTTTACAATTTTCATTGATAATTTGGAGTTATCTATAACTGAACCAAGTGCAGGGTGTCAAAATTCGCAGTTGATGCTAAGATGAGCAAAGTGTGCAGAGGATGCTGAATGTCTGCAAAGGGATATAGATAGTCTAAGTGAGCGGGTGAGGGTCTGGCAGATGGAGTACAATGTTGGTAAATGTGAGGTCATCCATTTTTGGTAGAAATGACAGCAAAATGGAATATTATTTAAATGGTAAAAAAATGTTGCAGCATGCTGCTGTGCAGAGGGACCTGGGTGTCCTTGTGCAGGAATCTCAAAGAGTTGGTTTGCAGGTGCCGCAAGTGATTAAGAAGCAAATGGAATTTTGTCCTTCATTGCTAGAGGGATGGAGTTTAAAAACAGCGAGGTTATGTTGCATCTGTATAAGGTGCTGGTGAGGCCACACCTGGAGTACTGATGAAATTGAGCTCAGATGTGGGAACTTCCTGTCCTCGTTGAACATTTGGTGTTGTAAAGCCCTCCATCTGGTTTAACAGATGACGGGGCTCTCTCTATCTCATGCAGGGTTAACTCCAGTTTCTGGCCACTGCTGCCGAGCTAATTATGCTGGTTGTTGTCATTAGCAATGTGACCATTCCCCACATTCCAAGCCGTTTGATAAAATGCAACATCAGAAACCTGTTTGCAGAATTAGATCTCACGGGATTAAAGAGGCCTTGGCAACGTGGAAATGAAACTGGCAAAGGGGCAGAAAGCAGAGGGTAGCGACAAACTGTTGTTTGTCTGCCTGGATTGAGATATTGAGCGACCTTCCCCAGGGGGCAGAATTCTGATGGCGTTGTTCTCTGCCAATCACACTTTCAGAAGGAAATTCCGAATCTTATTTACCCAGAGAAGGTTAGATTTGGAGCTCAGTACTGATTGGGACAAATAGCAGAGATATATTTAACAGGGAGGGAGATGAGGGAGGAATGACTAGAAGGTTGTGTTGCTAGTTTTGTGTGCTATGCCTCAGAGATATGCAGTGGTGATTGTCAACTTCTACATGTATTATCAGGAGTTTTATTCACCACTTTACAACATCTGCCCACTCATGCTTACAGGTTTTTTTTTAAATTCATTCGTCACTGGCTGGGCCAGCATTAATTGCCCACCTCTAGTTGCCCCTTGTGAAGGTGGTGGTGAGCTGCCTTCTTGAATCGCTGCAGTCCCTGTGTTGTGGGTTGAACCACAATGCCGTTAGGGAGGGAATTCCAGGGTTTTGACCCAGCGACCGCAAAGGAATGGAGATATATTTCCAAGTCAGGATGGTGAGTGACTTCAGGGCATAGGTTTAAGGTGGGAGGGGAGAGATGCAAAAGGGTCCAGAGGGGCAATTTTTTCACACAGAGGGTGGTGAGTGTCCAGAACAAGCTGTCAGAATTAGTAGTAAAGGCGGATACAATTTTAAAAAGCATTTAGACAGTTGTATGGGTATAGAGGGATATGGGCCAAATACAGGCAATTGGGACTAGCTTAGGGGTTTTAAAAAAAAGATGGCATGGACAAGTTGGGCCAAAGAGCCTGTTTTTATGCTGTAAACCTTTGATTCTATGACTTGCAGGTTGTGATGCTCCCATGCATCTGCTAACCTTATCCTTCTAGATGGAAGTGGTTGTGAGTTTGGAAAGTGCTGTCTGAGAATCTTTGGTGAACTGCTGCAGTGCATTTTGTAGATAGTACACACTGCTGCTACTGAGTGCCGATGGTGAAGGGAGCAGATGTTTGTGGACATGTTGCCAATTGGTTTATTCCTTCAGTTTAGTTTATTTTCCTTAGTTACCACTCCCAGGCTTAACTAAACGCACAAGTGAGAGATCAAAAGCCACACTTGGTCAAACACTGAACAGTTGAACATTACAGAGAGAGCAAGGAATAGAATGGGACTTGTAAGGGGCATAGATAGCAGTGAAGATCAATTTGACCAAATAACCTGTTCCTGTGCTATAACATTTATAATATGCTACATATTCATGTAATATTTATTATTGGACTGGAATATTTGGAACACATTAAAAGTTTGCAGGTGACACAAGATATAGTAAATAATTTTACTAATTACTAGTTAATAGTAAGTTTACTAGTTAATAGTTAATATCCATCTAATATAAACAGACCAGGAAAACTTAGATATGTTATCCTGAGATTGGATAGTAAAGAGCATTCTATAGCAGTTTCCATTTACATGCAGTGTAGTTTTCCCTCTTTAAGCACCTCTGGAATTATATTCATCAATCATTGCCCAGAAAGACAGCATTTACAAAATCCCGATAGTCATTAACAGATGGTTCTAAAGTGCTGCCAACAAATGAATGTCACTTAAGTGTGTTTTCATCTTTAGAATAATGGGCTGATGTGCTGTAGATTTTTTTTTAATAAACCTTGTACCACAGTGCTGGCGTTGTCAGGGAAACCAGACTGCATATCATGGCACAGACATTTCACTCAGGGGCAGGGACTAATCCTCAATCTATTTGTTGTTAAACTCTCGTTTAGTGTGTGAGGCGCGCTGTTGTATACATGACAGTATTTTAGCCGGGGAACGGCCTTGTCGCTGGGCAGTGATTCTGAAGGGAAACACAGGTGTCACTCTGTCCCAGTCACGGTGAGGATTGGGGAAATCACACAGCACAAGAGAAAGCCATTCAGCACATCGTGCCTCTACTAGCCTTTTGAAAGCGCTATCCAGACTTCCCTCTGCCCTGCAAGAATAAGTTCTGCCTTAAACTTTCAGAAGGATTTGCAGCTAATTCAATAGTCACTCACATAACACAGTGGCCCAGAGCTCCCAAGCATTGGCAATCACAGTTGGTCTGTTTTTATCAGTAAAACTAGGTTGGAAGCCGTACATTTCTCACCCTGCGTCAACACTTTTCTTCCTCCTGGTTAACTTTGACAATTTCATATATGTCTAGTCTCAGCTGCTAATTAACTGCACAATACTCTAATTGTCTGCTTGGGTGAAGATGGAAGCGTTAAAGTGAAACGTGGTCCTTGAGGCAAAAAGCTCACGATCCACATTGTGCTGCCCTGTAACTCCAAATGAGAGATAAACTCAGTCACGCAATCTGACGACGCAGAAATATGCTATTAATGTCTTTCAGTTCCAAGGTTAATGTGACTTTCTGTGTGGAAGATCAGAAGGATCTTGAGGTCCGAGTTCGTAGGACACTCAAAGCAACTGTGCAGGTTGAAGCTGTGGTTAAAAAGGCGTATGGTATACTGGCCTTCATCAATAGAGGAATTGAGTTTAGCAGTCGAGATAATGTCCCAACTACATAGGACCCTGGTCAGGCCCCACTTGGAGTACTGTGCTCAGTCTGGTCGCCTCATTAAAGGAAGGAATGTGGAAGCCATTGAAAGGGTACACAGGAGGTTTACAAGGATGTTGCCTGGATTGGGTGGCGTGCCTTATGGGGATAGGTTGAGAGAGCTGGATCTTTTCTCCTTGGAGAGATGAAGGATGAGGGGTGACCTGATAGAGGTGTATAAGATGTTGAGAGGTATTGATCAAGTGCATAGTCAGACGCTTTTTCCCAGGGCTGAAATGGTTGCCACAAGAGGACACAGGTTCAAGGTACTGGGGAGTAGGTACAGAGGAGATATCGGGGTAAGTTTTTCACTCAGAGGGTGGTGGGTGAGTGGAATCGGCTGCTGGCAACAGTGGTGGAGGTGGGTTCAATAGGGTCTTTTAAGAGACTTTTAGATAAGTGCACAAAACTTAGTAAGATTGAGGGTTATAGATAAGCCTAGTAATCTCTAAGATAGGGACATATTCGGCACAGTGTGTGGGCTGAAGGGCCTGTATTGTGCTGTAGCTTTTCTATATTTCTGGTCGCCGGCTAAGTCACAGGAATATCACAAACTGCTGGCAGGAGGTCTGACCTTCCCAGAGTCATTCGATGCGACTTAACCTGGGATTACTAATTGGAATTTAATTGTCAGCAGTTAGTTAGCTATGCATAATTGTAATGTAAAATTGTATCGGTATTCACCAAGGAGAAGGATATGATGGATGTTGAGGTCAGGGATAGGTGTGCGGATGCTCCAGAGAATGTCACCATATCGAAGGAGGAAGTGTTGAGTATCCTAAATTTCAAGTTCCTGGGGCCGAATGGGATCGATCCCAGGTTACTGCGGCTGGCAACGGAAGAAATAGCTGGGCTCTGAACAGATATCTTCACAATCTCTTTGACCACAGATAAGGTTCCAGAGGATTGGAGAAAAGCCAATGTGATTCCCTTGCTCATGAAGGGAAGCAGGGATAATCCAGGAAAATCATGAGCCTGTCTTCAGTGGTGAGAAGCTTTTGGAGAAGATACCGAGGGACAAGATATATGCACATTTGGAGAAAATGGACTGGTTAGTGACAGGCAGTATGGTTTCATACAGGAAAGGTCACGTCTCACCAACTTGATTGAGAATTTTGAAGAGGTGACAAAGAAAATTGATGAGGGAAGGGCTGTGGATACAGTTTATATGGACTTTAGTAAAACAGTTGACAAGGTTTCCGTAATAACTCCATAGAGATAAAAGTCCCATTGCCATATTTACACCATACATCTGTACTCAGCCAGCTGTTCCCTGCTGAATGCAGGCTGGGAGTCTGACACACCTGCTTTAAAATAGGGAATGTGAGGCTCCCCGGTTTAACTATTAATTAGCACTCATCAGGTATCTCTTTTGAATACCAAACAAATAAACTAACCCAAATTAACTTAGGGACAAATTAAAAGGGGTCGCTCCCCAAAAGGAGGGGGAACAGCCCGAACCAAAATCTAAGCACAAAGGAAACTTAAAACATTAAATCAAAATGTGATTTTTATAATACACCCCTGCGGTGCCCAGCAGGCATGGAATGTAGGACTACCATCAGGTAGTTCATACTCTAGCAAGCTAATCTTATTATTAGCTTGGTTGAAGTCGCGACAATCCCACACAGCAGACTGGTAGTAACACTAAAATCATATGGGATTCAGGGTGAAGCCTCCAGTGGAAACCCATGCAGACATGGGGAAAATGTGCACGCACACAGTGACGTGAGTGGGGAATTGAACCTGGGTACCTGGCGCCATGAGACAGCAGTGCTAACCACTGTGCCACCATGGTTTGCTTCTATTTACCATGGAAACAAAGTTGACACAAAGGTTAGAGACTGACTGGCTAATTGTCAGACAGTTGCCAGGGAGAGAGGTGGAGTCAGTAGTTAGGGAACGGCATTTGCAGTTGGAATTTCAGCTTTCCCTATATTTAATTGGAGGAAATTTCACTGCTGGATGTCCAGTTTGATAAACAGTGAAAGAATACAGAGAGGTGTTGGTGAGATGGAGGTGGGTGTCGACAACCCAAGGACTGGGCTCAGGGACGTAACACTGAACGTTGGAAAAATTGCTGTTATTATGGAGATTGGTGATGTGGCGAAACGGGTTTCGCTCAGGGTAAGTGACGGGAAAGGAATAACAAGTAGGTAGAGGACAGCAATCAATGTGAGCAGAGAAAAAAAAGAACCTGTAATTAAAACAAAAACAAGTTGCTCAGTCAATAATGTTACCAGAAAGTGTCAGAGAGTTGACTGGTTAAACGTAATGAGCATTTTGACACCATTGTGTGTGGCAGAATTTGTCCAGAGTTTTTCATGTTAATGCTGCAGAGTTCAACAAGTGCTTGCTTTGTGGAAATTCATTTTGTTGAACCAAATGAAGTGTTGAAATTCAAGGAAAATTAACCAAGTAACCTTTGTTAGTTATTCCCGATTATGGTTAGGTGGATTAGGAAACTAGAACATAAGAACCAGGAGCAGGAGTCGGTCATCTGGCCCCCCCGAGCCTGCTCCGCCATCCAATAAGATCATGGCTGATCTTTTCGTGGACTCAGCTCCACTTACCCGCCCGCTCACCATAACCCTTAATCCTTTTACTGTTCAAAATTTATCTATGCCTGTCTTAAAAACATTCAATGAAGTAGCCTCAACTGCTTCACTGGCCAGGGATTTCCGCAGGTTCACAACTCTTTGGGTGAA
This sequence comes from Sphyrna mokarran, assembly GCA_024679065.1. Classification (NCBI taxonomy): domain Eukaryota; kingdom Metazoa; phylum Chordata; class Chondrichthyes; order Carcharhiniformes; family Carcharhinidae; genus Sphyrna; species Sphyrna mokarran. The sequence continues at coordinate 5,458,739 of JAGIQG010000008.1, read as the reverse complement.
AAAATTTTTCCTCAACTCAGTCCTAAATTTGCTTCCCCTTATTTTGAGGCCGTGCCCCCTAGTTCTACTTTCACCTGCCAGTGGAAACAACTTCCCTGCTTCTATCTTATCAATTCCCTTCATAATCTTATATGTTTCTATAAGATTTCCCTTCATTCTTCTGAATTCCAATGAGTACAGCCCCAGTCGATTCAATCTCCCCTCATAAGCCAACCCTCTCAACTCCAGAATCAACCTAGTGAATCTCATCTGCAAACCTTCCAGTGCCAGTTTACCCTTCCTCAAGTAAGGATAGGATAAGCTGGGATAAATTCATGGGATTATTGGGGTAGGTTTGTGGTTTGTGCAAACTTGATGGGCTGAATGGTTTCTGCACTGTAGGATTCTACAATTCTATGTCCTCCTGTTGGGTGAATAATTAGCGTAGGAGAAAGAATCTCCAGGTGCAACCTGACATGGAGTTTTATAGGAGAAAGAGGTCCATCATGCACACGGTAATTCTTTGAGAGAGCTATTCAACTGGTCTCACTCCCTTTGCTCTTTCCCCACAGATCTGCACATTCTGTTCTTCCAGTATTTATGCAATTTCCTTTTGAATGTTACTGTGGAATCTGCTGTGACCACCTTCTGGGCAACACATTCCATCACATAACAACTTGCTTCTTGTAAGTGTTTAAGTTTATTTGCTTTCATTAGTGTCACAGGTAGGCTGACATTAACACTGCAATGAAGATACTATGAAAATCCCGTAGTCGCCACACTCTGGCGCCTGTTCGGGTACACTGAGGGAGAATTTAGCACAGCCAATGAACCCTAACCAGCATGTCTTTCAGACTGTAGGAGCGATCAAACTGGAGCACCCGGGGGAAACCCACACAGACACGAGGAGAATGTGCAGACTCTGCATCGATAGTGACACGAGGCTAGAATCGAATCCGGATCCTTGGTGCTGTGAGGCAGCAGTGCTAACCACTGTGCCACCCAGTATTTCTCCTCATCTCTCACTCCTGGCTCTTTTGCCCATTGCCTTCACTCGGTTATTGTGTCCGACCTCTCCGAGAAATGCCTCTGTTTCGAGGATCCCACCTGAAACAGGAGTTAAATATTCCAACCGTGGGACAAAACTTTCTGGCCCTTCCTGTTGGTGGAATCCTTCCCTCCCACTGAGGGTGACCCACTGCTGGAGCTTCCCCAGTCACAGAGGGTGAGGACAATGGGAAAGCCCATTGCCAGAGGCAGCACGGGAAGATCCCATTGCTGGCCAATAGAACATAGAGCATAGAACATTACAGCACAGAACAGGCCCTTCGGCCTTCGATGTTGCGCCGACCAATATAAAAAGCAATGCCCCTCCAAACTAAACCATTCCCTTCTCTTCCATATACTTATCAACTAACCTCTTAAACGCCACCAAACTTGGCGCATCTACAACTGCTGCAGGCAGGGCATTCCACTCCCGAACCACCCTTTGGGTAAAGAACCTGCCTCTGATATCCGTCCTATAACTATCACCCCTTAATTTAAAGCTGTGTCCCCTCGTGCTAGCTTTTTCCATCCTAGGAAAAAGGCTATCACTGTCCACCCTATCTAAACCTCTAATCATCTTATATGTTTTGATAAGGTCTCCTCTTAGCCGCCTCCTTTCTAACGAAAACAACCTCAAATCCCTCAGCCTCTCTTCATAAGACCTGCCCTCCATACCAGGCAACATCCTGGTAAACCTCCTCTGTACCCTCTCCAATGCCTCCACATCTTTCTTATAATGTGGGGACCAGAACTGCACACAATACTCCAAGTGCGGCCGCACTAGAGTTTTGTACAGTTGCAACATGACGTTGCGGCTCCGAAATTCAATCCCTCTACCAATAAAAGCCAAGACTCCATATGCCTTCCTAACAACCTTCTCGACCTGACTGCCTACTTTCAGGGATCTATGCACATACACACCAAGATCCCTCTGTTCATCTAGACTACTAAGAATCCTACCATTTGCCCTATACTCTACACATTTATTATTTCTGCCATAGTGCATTACCTCACACTTTTCCACATTAAACTCCATTTGCCACCTCTCGGCCCAGCTCTGCAACTTGTCCAAGTCCCTCTGCAAACTATAACACCCCTCTTCACTATCTACCACTCCACCGACTTTAGTGTCATCTGCAAATTTACTAATCCATCCTTCAATACCCTCATCCAGATCATTTATAAAAATTACAAACAGCAGGGGCCCCAAAACAGACCCCTGAGGTACACCACTTGTCACCAATGGCGGCTGCTTCTCTCAAAGCATGCCATGGGTGTTGGTGGTGGTGGTGGGGGGGGGGGGGGGTGGTTTGGGGAGTTTTTGTGGGGTGGGAGTGTGGTGGGGGGGTTGTAATGTCTGACTTCAGAATGTCTGACTCCAGCCTGGCTGAGGAAACAGGATCATGTCAGGGAGATGCATTTGGGAAAGTTTAACTCATGCAATCTTTCGTGAGCTGAACTCTTCAGGACTGGAATCAGCGGGGAAAGATGGTGATGAGATGGAGTGGAGGGGGAGACGGCAAGGGGCAACCTGACCTCAAAGGTATGGAGGGCACACTGGGAAAATGAGGGAAGTCTGTGACCCCCAGCCCAGGATGTGCGAGTATCAATGATAATTCCCGTCCAGATACACGCCTGATGGTTAAGCCCAGTGACTGTTGAGGTGTGGCGATAGAGCGTTGGGAAGGTTGTACACAGTGCTGGGAGGAGGCTCTGGAGTGAGAACCCTGCCTTTACTTTGTGCATGAACCCAGTTCAGATTGACAGCAATACTGCCCATCATAACAGGAGCCACAGACAGGGTGACACTGGTGGGAGCTTGTCTATTCTGGTTAACATTATGTTTTGTGATTAACACCTATGTGCAACTAGATCTTTCTAACCCTGCTGTTACATCATGGAGTGTCCCCAACACCCACTGTGGTGTGGAGGCAGCTACTGTCTGCTAGGATGACACAGCGGTACACACTGCTGCTTCACAGCGCCAGGGAACCAGGGTCACTGTCTGTGTAGAGTCTGCACATTCTCCCCGTGTCTGTGTGGGTTTCCTTCCACAGTCTGAAAAACTTGGGTGCATTGATCTGAACAGGCCCCAGAGTGTGGCGACTAGGGGAATTTCACAGTAACTTCGTTGCAATGTTAATGTGACTAATAAATAAACTACGCCCTGTTGTCTGGGCTGGCATCCTCTGGAGGCTGAGATCTGGGAGGGGTGGGGTCAGGCCTGCTGATGAAGGCTTCTTCTTTGCGATGGTGAACTTGTGGATTAGGAGAGGAAGCAGGAAACTTTCACAAAGGGCTTTCCGGAATAATCTTGCTTGCGTCAAATTCTGCCAACGATACGGTGCTCGAGTGACATTTCTAAACACTACAGAACGTACAGAATCTTTATTTCATTGCAGGTTGTGACGCGCAATTTGTCTTTATCGAGTTTGCCGTACAGTTTAATTTGTGTAAGTGTGAAGATGGCACAGGATTGTCACTGCTCACGGTGTGAATCGAATCAAAGCGCTGGCTATAAAAAATAGGATTGTTTCTGAGTGACACTGGAAAATATTCCAGAGGCAGAATCCGAGTTTTGAGCGCTTTAGAAAACTAAAATTATATTCAGTGCCAGTATGTGTTTATCCCTCTTTGAACATGATCTGACTGTTTGTTTAAATTAAACCACCGGATTTGAATTATTGAACAAATAAATCTTCCCAAACTTGAGGCTGGTTTTCAATTCCAGTCTTACACAAGGAGGAGATGATGGCACAGTGGCAATTCACTGCACTAGTAACTCATAAACTAATGTTCTGAGGTCTCGGGGTCAAATCTCGCCAGGAAAACTGGTAAAATTTAAATTGCACGGAACTGAAAAACTGGTCAGCACGGTAGCACAGTGGTTAGCACTGCTGCCTCACATCGCGATAGACCCAGTAGTTTGATTGCTGGTTTGGGTGACTGTGTGGAGTCGGCGTGTTCTCCCCGTGTCTGCATGGGTTTCCTCTAGGTGTTCCGGTTTCCTCCAAAGATGTGACGTTAGGGTGGATTGGGCCATATTAAATTTCCCCTTAGTGTCGGGGGATTAGCGGGGTAAATATGTGAGTTTATGGAATATGGCTTGGGTGGAATTGTGGTTGGTCTCCTTCTGCACTGTAGGATTCTATTATTCTGACCACTGTTTTTTTAGACCTGTATGAATTCTCTCACATTTACAAAGGGCAGCATGGTGGCATAGTGATTAGCACTGGTGCTTCACAGCTCCTAGCTCGGGTCATTGTCTGTGTGGAGTTTGCACATTCTCCCCGTGTCTTCATGGGATTCCTCTGGGTGCTTTGGTTTTCTCCCACATTCCAAAGATGTGCGGATTAGGAGCCTTAGCCACTCTAAATTTCCACTTATGGTCCCGGGATATGTAGGTTAGAGGGATTGGTGGGTCAAATATGTGAGATTATGAGGGTTAGGAACTGGGGGGGGGGTTGGTGGGATTGTTGCCAGTGCAGACTAGATGGAACAAATGGCCTCCTTTTGCACTGCAGGGGTTCTATGGTCTGAATTGTAAGCACAGAACCATCACTGATTGTGATTAAAAACCCATCTGGTTCACTCATGTTCCCTTAGGGAAGGAAATCTGCCATCCTTACCTGGTCTGGCCTACATATAACTCCAGAACCACAGCAATGTGGTTAACACCAAATTGCCCTCTGAAATGGCCGAGTGAGACACTGAATTCAAGGGCAATTAGGGATGGGCAACAAATGCTGGCCTTGCCCACAACCCACAAAAGAATAAAAACTGTGAATTGAGTTCAAGTTCCACCAGTTACTGTGACGGGATTCGAACCAGGTCCCCAAGCTTGACGGGTCCAAAAGAACTCTTTGGGTGCTGTGACCACTTTATGATTCTATAATTCTATGAATGATTAGGAGTCCTCCATAACTCACTCAAAGGCCATTCTCTTACAGTGTCCAATAGAACACAAACTTAGAAACGGCCCATTGGACAAGAGTGATAAACTTGACAGCAAAATTAAAACTCTTGGAATTCAAGAGGATTGTGTAGATACAAGGGACAGAAAGCAGAGAGTAGTGTCAAATACCTGTTTCCAATGTTTCATGGAGGTTGCTCTTAGTATTGTTGGACATATCTGGGATCCATACAGAGATGTGTGAATAATGTACTTCCAATGCTTTAAGGTAAATCCACAGTCACAAAGTATCCGCACTCACACCAACAGCTTCCAGCTCTTTCCACAGTTTGTTTACTTTATTCTGAGTCCACACCAGGGATTAACCAAACACTGAGAATATCAATAGTAAACACACTTAAAAATCAAACTCGGACTAATTGAAAGCCATGCATGGCACGGTGGCACAGTGGTTAGCACTGCTGCCTCACAGCGCCAGGTTCAATTCCCGGTTTGGGTCACAGTCTGTGCGGAGTCTGCACATTCTCCCCGTATCTGCATGGGTTTCCTCCAGGAGCTCCGCTTTCCTCCAACAGTCTGAATGATGCATTGATTGAATGCACTGGTCATGCTAAATTCTCCCTCAGTGTACCCGAACAGGCGCCAGAGTGTGGTAACTAGGGGATTTTCACAGTTACTTCACTGCAGTGTTAATGTAAGCCTACTTGTGATACAAATAAACTTTAATAAAAAAACAAGAATCATTGTGATCTGTACATTGCCAGAAATGCAGGTGGAAGTGGTTTTAATGGTAACTTTGAGATCTAAATTGGAAAAAAAAAACTTGAAATGGAAATATTTACAGGGCTATGAAGGAAGAACAGAAGAAGTAAAACTAGTTGGATTGTTCTTTCAATGGGCCAGTACAGACACAATGGGCCCACTGGCCTCCTTATGTGGGGCATGATGGCTCAGTGGTTAGCACTGCTGCCTCACAGCGCCATGGATGTGAGTTTGATTCCTGGCTTGAGTGACCGTATGGAGTTTGCACATTCTCCCCATGTTTGAGTGGGTTTCCTCCAGGTGCTCTGGTTTCCTCCAAAGATGTGTGGGTTAGGGTGGATTGGCCGTGTTAAATTGCCCCTTAGTGTCAGAGGGATGAGCTAGGGTAAATGCACGGGGTTATGGGGATAAGGCCTGGTAGGATTGTGGTCAGTGCAGACTCAATGGGCTGAATGGCCTCCTTCTGCACTGTAGGATTCTATTATTCTGACCACTGTTCTTTTAGACATGTATGAATTACTCACACATTTACAAAGGGTGGCACGGTGGCACAGTGATTAGCACTGCTGCTTCTCATCTCCAGGGTCCTGGGTTTGATTCCTGGCTCGGGTCACTGTCTGTGTGAAATTTGCACATTCTCCTTGTGTCTGCGCGGGTTTCGTCTGGGTGCTCTGGTTTCCTTCAAAGATGTGCGGGTTAGGTTGATTGGCCACGCTAAGAAATTGCCCCTTAGTGTCCAGGGATGCGTAGGTTAGAGGGATTAGTGGATATAAAATGTGGGGATATGGGGGTAGGGCCTGGGTGGGATTGGATTGTGTTTGGTACAGACTCGATGGGCTGAAGGGTCTTTTTCAGCATTCTAGGGTTCTATGATCTAAAAGGGTGCAGTTCAATGTTTGCAGTCCACACAAGGGCTGGGAAACGGGAAAGAGACCAATAACAGAATTTGGAAGGATGCAGACAGATTGGTGAACTGGGAAGACACATGGCAGATGCAATTTACTGCAGAGAAGTGTGAAGTGATTCATTTTGGTAAGAAGAATGAAGAGAGGCAATACAAACTAAATAGAGCAATTTCAAAGAATGGGGGGTGTAGAGAAGTCAGAAAGAACAGAGAGACTGGGGGCGCGGGGAAGATGAGAGCATGTATACACATCTTTGAACATGGCGGTATGCATTGAAAACATCGCCTGTTAGAAAGCATGTGTCATCCTTGCCTTTATTAACGGAGAATAAACAGGAAATCATGTTGAAGCGTTGCAAACACCCGCAAAGCTCAGCTGAAGGAACAATTTTGGACACTGCCATTTAGCTCAGACGTCAGAGAAGATGCAGAGGAGATTTACTAAAATAGAATCATGGATATTTATTGTAGAAACTCAAATAACTTTCTTCCCAGAGCAGAGAGGGTGACAGAGAAACTCTAAATCACTTGAATTCTTATTTGAATTATTTGCAGGATTCAAAATTGGGCAGCACAGTGGTTAGCACTGCTGCCTCACAGTGCCAAGGATCCTGGTTCGATTCCAGCCTTGGGTGAGTGTCTGTGTGAGGTTTGCATGTTAGAATCCCTGCAGTGCAGAAGGAGACCACTCGGCCCGTTCTGCACCAGGCCCTATTCCCATAACCCTTTTCATTTATCCTAGCTAGTCCCCCTGACATCAAGGATCAACTTACACGGCCAATCCATTTTACCCACACACCTTTGGATTGTGGGAGGAAACTGGAGCACTTGGAGGAAAGCAACACAGACACGGGGAGAATGTGCAAACTCTACACAGACTGTCACGCAACCCGTGAACCCGGGTCCTTGGTGCTGTGAGGCAGCAGGGCTAACCACCATGCTGCCCCTCTTTGCCTGTGTGGGTTTCCTCTGGGTGCTCCGGTTTGCTCCCACACTCCAAGGATGCGCAGGTCAGGTAGATTGTCTGTGCTAAATTGCCCTTCAGGACGAGATTTTCTAACCGTGCTGGCCCCAAAACTGGAAAATCATGCCCTCCATCATTGGACCTTTGCATGGTCCATCCACTACCCCACCCCCCCCAACCGCTCCCCCCCACCCTCAACAATTCTTGTGGTGAACAGGATGGGAGAACTCCCTTCTTAGTGTCTGGGGAACGAGCAGAGTAAATATGTGGGGTTATGAGGATAGGGCCTGGATGGCATTGGCAGGTTTGATGGGCTGAATGGCCTCTTTCGACACTATAGGGATTCTATGATTCTATAAGGGTTAGTGATAGATTGAATAAGGAAAATGTATTTCTAGAGACAGAAAATCAGAATATCAGAAAGCACAGTTTGAAGGTAAGCAGAAAAATAATCAGTGGAGCATTGAGGATGATTTACATTTTACACAGATTCAGAGCGTGTAGCCTGGCAGGGTGGAAGCAGATTTGATCATTGTTTTGAAAACAGAATCAAATAAATAAAATAGAATTGTAAACGTTTGCTGCACAGAAAGAGGCCACTCGGCCCATCGTGTCTCTGCTGGTCAGAATACAAGCCAGCCAATCCAATCCCACTTTCCAGCATGTGTAGGGATTTCAGGGACTGGGATTGAAACAGAATTGCCCCTTCTTGCCTCACTCTGGCTGTCGTTATCCACATCTCCACCCTGCTCTGTCGCCTGTTCCTTTCCCTTTAATATACTGTACCTCATGTGATCCGCGATGTACTTTAAAGCCTCTCCTCCAAACCCCCCCCCATCCCACCTCCAGAGTTATACGATTTCCCAAAACACTGGAACACTGGTGCCAAGGTGTCTCTGGTGAAGACTATCCCAATGGTAAACCCCCTCTGGGGCCCACGTTCGACAGTGCCCGTACCCCACAAATTGAAAGTCAAATTTAGCATTAGACTAACAGATTTTGGGGGCGGTAAGGGGGCATAGTAGTTAACACTGCTGCCTTATAGTGCCAGGGGCCCCGGTTCAATTTCCATTCGGGTCACTGTGGAGTTTACACATTCTCCCCATGTCTCTGCGGGTTTCCTCCGGGTGATACTGTTTCCTCCCAAAGTCCGAAAGATGTCCAGGTCCATAAGACTCTCAAATCGGCCTCCCAGGCGGAAGATGTGGTTAAGAAAGCTTACGGTGTACTGGCCTTCATTCATCGAGGGATTGAGTTCAGGAGTCAGGAGGTAATGCTGCAGCTTTATAGGACCCTTGTCAGACCACACTTGGAGTACTGTGCGCAGATCTGGTCGCCTCACTATAGGAAGGACGTGGAAGCTATTGAAAGGGTGCAGAGGAGATTTACAAGGATGTTGCCTGGATTGGGAGGCATGCCTTATGAAGACAGTTTGAGGGAGCTGGGACTGTTCTCCCTGGAGAGATGAAGGTTGAGAGGCGACCTGATAGAGGTTTACAAGATGTTGAGAGGAATAGATAGGGTGGACTCTCAGAGGCTATTTCCCAGGGCTGAAATGGTCGCGACGAGAGGGCACAGATTTAAGGTGCAGGGAAGCAAGTACAGAGGGGATGCTAGGGGAAAGGTTTTCACTCAGAGGGTGGTGAGTGAATGGAATCGGCTGCCGTCGGTGGTGGTCGAGGCGAACTCGCTGGGGTCTTTAAAAAGACTTCTGGATGAGTATATGGGATCCAATGGGATTGGGGGTTATAGATAGGTCTAAGGCTGGGTAGGTTTTGATGTGTTCGGCACAACTTGTGGGCCGAAGGGCCTGTTTGTGCTGTAGTGTTCTATGTTCTATGTTCTATGTGCTGGTTAGATGAATTGGCCATGCTAAATTCTCCATCTGTGTACCCAAACAGGCTCGGGAGTGTAGCAACTTGGGGATTTTCACAGTAACTTCATTGCAGCGTTAATGTAAGCCCACTTGCGACTGACAGATAGACTTTTAACTACCAAATCTGCAAATTTCAATCCTGGAAAGGCTTTAAATGAGCAAGTCTGCTAGTTGCATTAGTCCAGTTTGGAAGTGTGTCTCTGTCTGGTTCAAACAGAACTCGGAACACGGCACCACGGCACTTACTAATGTCCAGATTCTGTAATGTCATTCTTCAGTGACATGTCTCAGAGAGCAGCAGCGTGAACGATTAGCACCGCACTTTAAAGTGACAACAACACTATCATTAAGTGTCGATGCCTTTTCAAATTGGAATCGTAATGACAATGAGAGAGGAACCAATGTTTCTCGTGTGTTAAGCAGCGCTGCAACTAATGAATACTCTCTTATTCACAGACTGCTTCCTGTGATCAATTTTCTCAATAATTATTAAATCCCAGGCTGACCAGCACGGAGGCTGATTACGGATTTGGACGGCGCACTGTGTCATTTAAATAAAAGCTCTGGGAATACAACATAATTTCTTTCTCAATGTGAGTTTTAGATGTGGACAAAAGCTGATTGCTTTTAATCGCAGAGACTCGGAGGCCGGACTGTTGCTGCTCTAATCAGAAATCCAGTCAGCGCCGCATGCCAATTTTGATTAACTGCACATTTTGTGAAGTCTGCTGGGTTCGGTGAATGTTTAATAATCAGCGATTGTACCCATTAGAAACCTCATCGATACCTGGAAAATTTCTGTGCACAGCTGAATGACACAAAAGTCGCAAATTTAATATATTCCACTTGACTTAATCTCTTCACGAATTTATTTAAAATCAAACTTTAATATTTTTTGAATGCTAGAAATCGCATCAGAAAAGTTTATTTATTTATTAGTCACAAGTTGGCTTACATTAACACTGCAATGAAGTTACTGTGAAAATCCTCTTGTTGCCACACTCTGGCACCTGTTTGGGTACACTGAAAGAGAATTTAGCACAGCCAATCCACTTGACCAGCATGTCTTTTGGACTGTGGGAGACGGTCGGAGGAAACCCACGCAGATACGAGGAGAATGTGCAGACTTCACACAGACAGTGACCGAAGCCAGGAATCGAACCCCAGTCTCTGGTGCCGTGGGGCAGCAATCTAACTACTTTGCCATGAAAGCCTGGGGCAGCCGTTACCAAGGCATAATGGGGATAGAGGCCTTTCAGCCCGTGTACACCACGGGGCTAGTAACCGGGTAAAAGCCCTTGGACCGTGTGTTGAATCTTAACTGTATGTAACTGTATCGAAGCAACTCAGTACTGAAATATTTGTAATCTCCTGATGACTGAACTGAAGCATCTCGGAACGCATCTCAATAACTGGAGCAAATGTGAATATCATTGCACTTCACTGTTAGAACAGTTTGAAATGATTTGTGATGTGTCTTTCAGGCTTTATATGAATAATGTATATTTTAGCAGAAAGAGAGTCTTGTGGAGGAATTTGTTCAGTGGACCTAGCATCCTGGAACAAGTTCCAACACACAAATCTTACTAAACAACTTACTATCAGTGAACACCCTTTCCCAGTGAGATTAATAAAAGTTTCCACATTAAATGGAAATTATATCCATTGTTTTGTGTTGCTGATACAGAAGAACAGGGTGGAGGCTATGAGGAAGTGAGACCTCTTGTTTAAAAGTTTTGCAGCATTTTGTTACTCCCTGAGACGGCTCCATAGCTCCTGCCCCCTGAGGGAGCACGTTCAAAACACCAGCCTACATATTCCCTTCCAACCTCTTCCCACTCTCTTCCACCCTCTTCCTGCCCTCTTCCTACCCTCTTCTCACACTTTCCCAACCGCTTCCTACCCTTTCCCGCCCTCATCCCTGCCAGCACTCAGTCTTTCACAGATTTTGATTTGACTTACTCTGCATATTAGCATATAGTGAAAAGTATTAGAACATAGAACATAGAACAATACAGCACAGAACAGGCCCTTCGGCCTTCGATGTTGTGCCGACCAAAAATAAAAAGCAATGCCCCTCCTACCTAAACCATTCCCTTCTCTTCCATATACTTATCAACTAACCTCTTAAACGCCACCAAACTTGGCGCATCTACAACAACTGCAGGCAGGTCATTCCACTCCCTAATCACTCTTTGAGTAAAGAACCTACCTCTGATATCCGTCCTATAACTCATACCCCTTATTTAAAGCTGTGTCCCCTCGTGCTAGCTTTCTCCATCCTAGGAAAAAGGCTATCACTGTCCACCCTATCTAAACCTCTAATCATCTTATATGCTTCAACAAGATCCCCTCTTAGCCGCCGCCTTTCTAACGAAAACAACCTCAAATCCTTCAACCTCTCTTCATAGGACCTGCCCTCCATACCAGGCAACATCTTGGTAAACCTCCTCTGTACCCTCTCCAATGCCTCCACATCTTTCTTATAATGTGGCGACCAGAACTTATTCTTTCTTGCGCGCTATGCAGACAAAACATGCCATTCATAGAGAAGGATAGGAGAGAGTGCAGGATGTAGTGTTACAGCCATAGCTAGAGTATTGAGAAAGATCAACTTAATGCAAGGTAGGTCCATTCAAAAGTCCCGGGAAGAAGCTGTTCTTGAGTCGGTTGGTACGTGACCTCAGACTTTTGTATCCTCTTCCCGACGGAAGAAAGTAGAAGAGAGAATATCCAGGATGCGTGGGGTCCAAAGTGCGCTGCCCACTGCGTGGCTGTTAATTAGCCTGCCAATTTGAAATGCCGTTCTGCAGCTGGAAGACTTCTTGCGTTTGCTTCTGTACCTACTGAGCAAGCCCGCCCCAAACCAGGATAATTCAGATCCGACCCTCTTTCCAAACAGTACTTCCTCACTTTGAAATCCTACATACCTCTCTGCTCCTGTTTTACAGCTGTCTTATTTGTCCCTGGACTGAATAAATGTGAGAGTGAAGCAGTCATTATTCTGTTATAATTAAATCTGGAGGCATTTGTAATGATGTGTGTTGAATCATCACAGATACAGCGTATTCTGTGGAACTATTATTAGTCAGCACTGCACCCCAGAAAGCACACTTCAGCATGCAGATATTAAAAAGCATCATTAACATCGGGAAGGTTCAGACTCTGTAACTTGACATTCAAACATTACAACATTTATTTTTTGAGCCTGTTGCAATGCATTAAAGGCAATAATATGAGAGCTCAGGATGGAGGCAAAAAAGATCAATTTAAAATCATTTCAATTCAGCGATTATACGATTATTATCGGCAATGGTTGAAGCAATTTCTCTGCTATTAATTGGGTGATCAATTTTCAAATACACGGCAGGAAGTTCAGATTACAGACCTGTTCCTTATGCTATAGAAAGCACATCCAGGTTCTGGAGAAGGTGCAAAAAGTAAATGACAAAGGACAATACCAGAATGGAGATCTTGGCTAGAATTCTGTGGTAGGATTTTCTGGTCCTGTCAACAGTGCCGCGGGTTTAGTGCATAAGAACATAAGAATTAGGAGCAGGAGTATTCCATCCAGCCCCTCGAGCCTGCCCTGCCATTCAATAAGATCATGGCTGATCTGAAGTGGATCAGTTCCACTTTCCTGCTTTCTCCCCATAACTCTTAATTCCCTTATTGATCAGAAGTGTGTGGAGAAAGGATGTCATATAATGGGAAACCCCCTCACTGAGTATTAAGTTTCATCAGTCACAAGTAGGCTTACATTAATACTGCAATGAAGTTACTGTGAAAATCTGCCACACTCTGGTACCTGTTCAGCTACACTGAAGGAGAATTTAGACTGGCCAATGCATCTAATCAACACGTCTTTCAGGCTGTGACAGGAAACCGGAGCACCAGGAGAAAACCCATGCAGACACGGGGAGAATGTACAAACTCCGCACAGTTACCAAGGCTGGAATTGAACCTGGGTCCCTGGAGCTGTGAGGCAACTGTGCTAACAACTGTGCCACCAATAAAGGAAGTGATCAAAGGGCTCAGGAACACAGGACCTCTCACGTGCTCAACGACTGACATATTCCAAGCAAGGAGTATATCCCTAGATTTATGAACCCTACATTACAGAATGGAGGGATATGGACCAAGGGCAGGCAGAAGGCATCATGTTCAGCACAGCATGATGGGCTGAAGGGTCTGTTCCTGTGCTGTACTGTTCAAAGTTCTCAAATCCAGCAGAAGGTTCAGGAGCAAAAGCAAAATCAGAAGCAAAATGTCTTTACGAGAGAGTGGAGAGAATGTGGAACTTGCTCCTACAGGAATGAGTGAAGGTGAATAGTAGTGAAGGGCTAAAGGAGAGAGAGATCAACGCACAGGGGAGAAAGAATGAAAGTTATATTAATAGGATTAGATAAATAGGGATGGGAGGAGATTCAAGAGGCGCATAAACACCAGCTTAGACCTCTTGGACCAATTGGCTCGATTCTATGTGATAAATACTTGTAATTCTCTGCAATAAATTCACACTGACAATGGCCTGATATAGATGGGAGTGGGGCACAGTGTTACTCCAATGTCAGTAATCACAAAATACAACGTAGCAAAGACACCTGCAACTGACCAGGCGCGGCTAATATAATAATCTGACCATGAAATTCAATTAAAACCTCAAGCAGATATATTTCTGTTGATTAAATAGTCTATGTCCACCAGTTACAGAGGAATTGGTGTGTATGTGATTTATATTTAAATCTGATTTATCATTGAAATCAGTTTTAATTTCTGAATGATATGTTCAGTAACATCAGAATGTTATCTGAAGTCCTGAGGACACTGGGTGTCTAAGGGCTGGATTTATCAATGCCTCCATTGGGTGGGCTTTCTGCACCGGGGGTGGGGGAGGGGCAGCGACACATCAAATAGGACGACGTACAGCCCACCACTTTCCCACTCACTGCCCCCAGCTTACCCCCTTGGTAGATGGCAGCCACTAGAATTGGTCACGCCCCCCCCGCCCCCCATCCCCTTCACCCCAACAAACTGATATTATGCTGCCCTATGTGATAATGGGGGGGTGGCACAGTGGTTAGCACTGCTGCCTCACAGTGCCAAGGACCCAGGTTCAATTCCCGGCTTGGATCACGGTCTGTGTGGAGTCTGCACATTCTCCCCATGTCTGCGCAGGTTTCCTCCCACAGTCTGAAGGACGATTAGGGTGCATTGATTGTGCTAACTTCTCCCTCAGTGTACCTGAACAAGCGCTGGAATGTGGTGACTAGGGGATTTTCATAATAATTTCATTGCAGTGTTAATGTAAGCCTACATGTGACTAATAAATAAATAAAAAAACTTTAATATGGTTGGGTGGGCATTCTGTTTTTGTAAAAGATTTTTAAAGGAATGGGAAGTGCTCTGTTTGGGGGTTGAGGACCCTCTGTACATCATTCTCCAAAAAGCACTCTACTGAGCAAACCTACCCCCAGGAGTGTGGTGGGAACTCTCCAATTGCCTGGATGGATGCAGCTCCCAGAACATTCAAGAAGCTCAACACCATTTCGGACAGTCCACTTGAGTGACACCTCATCCACCACCTTCAACTTTAACTCCATCACTGATGCACAATGACAGTAGTGTGTGTACCATCGACAAGGTGCATGGCACCAACTCACCAAGGCTCCTTAGACAGAACCTACGACATCTGCCACCTAGAAGGACAAGGGCAGCAGACACCCCCCACCTGGAGTTTCCCCTCCAAACACCTCACCATCCTGAGTTGGAAATTTTGTGTCATTCCTTCACTGTCGCTGGATGAAAATCCTAGAATTCCTGCCCTAACAGCACCGTGGGTGTGTCTACACCTCAGGCACTGCAGTGATTCAAGAAGGCAACTCACCACCATCTTCTCAAGGGTAATTGGGGATCGGTAGTTGTACACACATTTTTTCCAGATCTCTGGTCTAGGAGAAAAAAATATGTTTGGTGACAAATTTGCAAAATTAATTTTTTTTTTGGCCCTGAACTCCTTTCCCCTACTGACAGTAGGTGTCTGTACATTGTGTAGGGGCATACACGTGGTGGGTCTTGTGAGGGCTGCTCATGGATGTTGCTTCGAGAGTTGCCTAGTGCTTCACGTCGTTAGTGTACGCTTAAACTGAACCAGCTGACGGGCAACACGACAGCTCAGTGACTATCACTGTTTGCTGTGCAGATACATGGATTTGGGCTGGTGTCTGTGGGAGTTTGCACATTCTCCCTGTGCTGATGTGGGTTTTTTCCGTCTGCTCCGGTTTCTTCTCACACCCCAAAAACATACTCTTAGGCTGACTGGTGTAACAAATTGTCCCTAAATTAGTCATCCCTCAATCTGGTTATAATTCGTTTATTGTGGAGTCAGTAGGCGTAGACAAAGATCATAGGTAGATGGGAGCACTCACAATATTAAAATGGTAACACGGTCTCATTGGGCCAAAGGGCCTGTTTCCCGTGCTGTGTTATTCTTTGTCCTTTGTGTCTTGGTACCGTTCCCTTCAGGAATAAATAGAGTGGCTTCCATCACTGTGAATTACGGGACAGTTACTACGGTAATATCGCTACGGGAACATTAAATTCTCTATCTCTCTTTTCAGTGTTTGGACGACATTCATTTCATGTATTCAGAAGGACATTAATAAACTTGCAGAATAGGTGGATAATTGGCAAATGAACTTCAATGTGGATAAGTGCGAGATAATGCATTTTGGTAACATTGAAGATTGAATAGAGGATATCGGGCAGGAAATAGCGGAGAAATCAAATGGAAAGCATTTCAATCCAGCTAAGTATGATGATGAGGTGTAATGGCTGAAGACGTTTTTTATAATGTTAATTGGATAACACCATTGCAGTGTCCATTTGGAAATTTCTTTTTCTAACCTGTTTTCAAATAAAGTGCATGAAGCTCCCTCACTTTTGCTGCTGTTAGGACAAAAATAAAGACCGGGGGTTGGAGAGAAGATACAGAGTAGATTCACAAAGATGATCACAGAACAGAGAGGTTCTAATGAACAGGAACGATTAAACATATGGAGGCTCGTTCCTCAGGACATAACTCTTCAGAGGCTGATATCTCTTCACCACTTTCCTTTTAGTTACAAACTCAATCCCACTTCTAAAGAATGCATTAGGCAAGAACAGCTTCTTCCTGCTGCCATCAGACTTTTGAATGGACCCATCTCGCATTAAGTTGATCTTTCTCTACACTCTAGCTATGACTGTAACACTACATTCTGCACTCTCTCCTTTTCTTCTCTATGAACGGTGTGCTTAGTCTATATAGCGTGCAAGAAACAATACTTTTCACTGTATACTAATACATCTGACAATAATAAATTGAATAGAATTGAATCAAATCAAAACTTAGAGTGTCAGTGGCCCTGACATTCCTCATTATATACACCTGATTGAGCAGGCAATTGTTACCTTAATTAGGAAGCTCATACTCCATGAGTATGAGCTCCCTGATTGAAGTAATGATTAACTCATACTCCAACATCATGGACCTTGTTGAGGTCATTACTTCTTGAGAGGTAATGAAGAACTGCGGGCAGCTCTGATGGGATTCTTCAAGAGCATAAAGAGATTTAATAGGGTAAATGCACAGAAGATGTTACCATTTGCGAGCAGGACCAGACCAAGGGGCCATAAGTACAAGTTAGTTATTGATAAATTCAAGGAGGGACGCAGGAAAAAAGTTGTAATGCAGAGAGTTGTGGCAATGCACTGTAGGAGCTCATCAAGACTGCTTCAGCAACACTTTCCAAACCTATGTCTACTATCAACTAGAAGGACAAGGGCAGTAGGACCTCCATCATCATGAGGTTCCTCTCCAGATCACTCACCATCCTGACTTGGAAAAATATTGGCCTTTCCTTCACTGTCGCTGGATCAAATTCCTAGAACTCCTTCCCTAACAGCGCTGTGGGTGTACCTACCCCACATGGACCGCACAATTCAAAAAGGCAGCTCACTACCACCTTCTGATGGGACAATTAGGGATGGGCAATAAATGCTGGCCTAGCCCAGCGATACCCACATCATACAACTAAATTTTGTAAAAACCGTGGAACTGGTTGCCATGGTGAATGGTTGAGGTGTTGATGTACTTGAAGAGAAGTTAGGAAAACAGCTGAGGGATAGAGAATTGAAAGGCCTGTTGGTGGGCTGAGGTGAAGAGGTTCATGTGGAACGTGAGCCAGAATTTTAAGTTGCATTCAGCAGGATTGAAAAATCCCACCCTCAGCGGTGACCCGATTGAGGTCTTTAAAATGAAGATTGGGTTGGGCTGGTAGGTGTGGGAGAAACCAAAAACGCAAGGCCATTGATACAAGATAGTTACTGATGAATTTGTGATGAGACAGTAGCATAGGCTAATAATCCAGAGTGCAGTGTTCGAATCCCACCACAGCAGATGGTGAAATTTGAATTCAGTAGAAATCTGGAATTAATCTGTGGATGACCATGAAATCACTGTTGATTCTTGTGAAACTCTACTTCACTTATTTCCTCTCAGGAAAGTAAATCCACTGTCCTTTCATGCAACACAGTAAGAAGTCTCACAACACCAGATTAAAATCCAACAAGTTTATTTGACAGTAAACCCACAAGCTTTGGAAATACTGTTCCTTCATCTCTTTGACTCTCCTTGACTCAGCTGATGAAGGAAGAGTGTTTCCGAAAGCTTTGCGGGTTTGCTATCAATAAACCTGTTGGATTTTAACCTGGTGTTGTGAGAATTCTTACTGTGTTTACCCCAGTCCAATCCCGACATCTCCACATGGTGACTGCCATGCGACTCCAGGGCTACAATAAAGTGTTGACGCTTAGCGGCCCAATGCCCTCAGGAATGGGCTATAAATGCTGGCCCTGCCAGCGATGCCTGCATCCCATGAAAGTAAATGAAAATGCGTTGAATAAGGGGAATAAAGAGAGGTGTCTCCATGCAGACAGTTGTTCGATTGCTTGGAAGCAATTGAATAAATGCTTTCAGCAAGAAACTAGCTGAGATGAGGGCAAAGGGAACTAAAAATACATTGACATGAGGCAGATGCAGTTATAGGAGAGATACGGGCACTGAGTCTTTGGGCTAAATGGACTGTTTCTGTGCTATATCCTCTATTAAATTCTCGGTGAATTAAGGAGAGATTTTCGGAATATTCTGTTTCATGCAAACAGCCACAGCTGCTCAGCATGGGAGCAGCACCTGTCCTGGGTTTGAAGTCTTTGTGTACAAAGGATTCTCCTCAATGAGTAATACCTTTGGAGAAGATTGCCTGTGAGGGCATTATTGAACATTCGGATCTCTGCTCCCACCTGCTGAGATTATCTTTGAAGTTCTTGGAAACTAAAGGGCCATTTTGCAGAAGCTTTGATAATCAAGAAGGTCATTAACTCTGACTGCTGGCCACTAAAGATCCATTGACAATGTTATTAGTGGTTGGAATTAGGAGCAACACTCCTCTCTCTCCAAGACAGATGTCTCCTCAGAAGCTGGACTCTGGCCAGTGCTTACTCTAACGGGTACCAAGAAAGCCTTGGACACATCATAAAGTTATTAAAACATTATAGAATACTTTTCCTCGTCACATTATTACTGCCAGTATCAGCTTTGATCAGCTTGCCTGACAAAGACACAGAGTGTCGAAAGCTCGCAAATTTACTATCAAATAAATCGGTTGGATTTAAAATTGGTGTTGCTAAATTCTTACTGAGTATCAGCTTTGTCAGGTAGTCGTGAAGCCATAACTGGTGAATGGTGAGCAAAATTAATTTATTAGTCACATTAACACTGCAATGAAGTTACTGTGAAAACCCCCTAGTCGCCACACTCCAGCACCTGTTCAGGTACTTGGAGGGAGAATTCAGCATGGCCAATGCACCCTAACCAGCATGTCTTTTGGACTGTGGGATGAGAGCAGAGCAAACCCATGCAGACACTGGGAGAACGTGCAAACTCCACACAGACAGTAACCCAAGGCTGGAATTGAACCTGGGTACTTGGCTCTGAGGCTGATGAGGCTGATGTGCTAACCATTATGCTACTGTGCCGCCTCGTTAATCAATAGAATTGATGATTCGGGACCCGTGTGGAAGTTTAACTGATTTTTCTGAAAGGAACGACTTCAATAAATTCAGCAAACACTGCTTTGGAAGCTAAAATATCTAACCAACTAGAATCCCAAACAGTAATTGGGATAAACCTACTAGTAAAGGCTGGCTCTTTCTATTTCCCATTGAGGAAGGCCGAGGAAATGATTTAAAAGTTGTCTTTAAAGTTCTGGAAGATTTTGATGGGAGTGAATACAGAGAGGATAGCTGGAGTTTTACCACCTCGTCTGCCCCAGAATCAGAGTGAGTGAGGCTGTAGAACTGCACTCTTGCAAGCCTTGGTGGAGGGGTAAAATTCCGGCCAATGCTTCCTCTTTCAGGAAGAGCAGAATTGGGATATTTGACAAATTTCCTTCTGAGGGAGATGAGGAGGAATGCAGTCCTGAACCCTGTTACGATTATTTCAGATACGATAATGCCACCATTCACATGCCATTTGCCTTGTGTCAATCACATCCTACTCAATGGAAGCAGAGTGAGAGATACAAGGGCTTTGGCTCGCAGGGCTTGGGCTAGAGCAGGCTTAGGCACAGTGTGCTACTGGTTTTCCTTTGGAATTCACACCTCCTAAGGTGTCCATGATAATGGCAGGGATTAAGGGAAGACGCCTCACCTGTGTACGGTGTCACATGTGGGAGTTCCTGGAGGCGAGACCTCTCCTGAAAGTCCACGTATGCACCAAGTGTTTGGAGCTGCAGCGTCTGAGGGCTCGGGTCAAGCAACTATAGCGCCAGTTGGAAGATGCATTTTTAGTCAGGGAGAACGAAGCAATCATGGAAGGGAGGCAAAGTAAGGTGGCAGACCCGGACCCTAAAGGGAGGAAACCTGACCCTTCCAGGTGGATTACTGTCAGAAAGGGGAAAAAGGAGAGGGGAGACAGTCCAAAGACTTCCCCAGTGGCAGCCCCCCAAAATATCGAGGGTGGAGGGTTAAAAAAGGCAAGGCACGAGGACCACTGTACCTCAAAGGGGAGGAAAGGGGCTAGAAGGGAGATAGTGGTGGGGGATGGGAGGGCTAAAGGAATAGATAGACGCTTCTGTGGTCCAAGGCGGGACTCCAGGATGGTAGTTTGCCTCCCTGGAGCAGGGGTACAAGATGTGTCAGACAGGGTAGAGGGCATTTTGAAGGATGAGGGGGCCAAGGCGGATGTGATTATTCACGTAGGAGAGTTTGATGTAGGAAGGAAGAGCAGGGAGGATATAAGAAGGCAGTTCAGGGAGTTGGGGGGTAGGCTGAAGAACAGAGCCTCCAGGGTGGCGATCTCAGAGCTGCTTCCAGGTACGGGTAATAGCGGAGCCAGGAGAAATGAGACCCTACAGCTGAATGCATGGCTGAAGGACTGGTGTAGGGCAGAGGGTTTCGTATTTGTGGATAACTGGGAAGTCTTTGTGAAAGAAGGGCACCTGTATAGAAGGGACAGGGAACACTTGAATGGGAAGGGTGTGAATATCTTAGCTGGGGAGGTTAGCTGGAGTGTTTCAGCAGGATTTAAACTAATATGGAGGGGGGGAGGGGATGAGACCGATCTCTTGGTAGAGAGCGAGATGGGAGATAGAGTAAGCTTGGACGAGAAGAGATGCACCGGGGAGAAGGAGGTTCCAAGTGGTCTTCGAGGTCTGGAGTGTGTCTGTTTCAATGTGAGGAGCATAACGGGAAAAACGGATGAACTTAGGTCCTTAATGTTTGCGAGGAACTTGGATGTGGTTGCAGTGACAGAGACGTGGTTAAAGGAAGGGGAGCAGTGGCAACTGAACATTCCTGGGTATAAGTGTTTCAGGCGTGACAGAGGAGGGTCCAGAAGAGGTGGAGGAGTGGTATTGTTAGTTAAGGAGAGCACCACGGCGGTGCAGAGGGAGGACAATACAGAGGAGTTAGGAGTGGAGGGAGTCGCTGTGGGTGGAGTTGAGGAATAGAAAGGGGGCAATTACTATGCTAGGGGTGTATTATAGGCCACCTAACAGCCCACGGGCAGTTGAAGAAGGCATATGTAAAGACATTTTGGATAGGTGCAGAAAGAACAGAGTCGTTATAGTGGGAGATTTTAATCTCCCTAGGGTGGATTGGAAAGTACTTAGAGCTGGGGGTTTGGATGGGCAGGAATTTGTAAAATGTGTACTGGAAGGATTGTTGGAACAGTATGTGGCTAGCCCGACTACAGAAGGGGCTATATTGGATTCAGTTCTGAGTAATGAGCCAGGGCAGGTGGTTGATGTTGTAATAGGGGAACATGTGGCTAACAGTGACCACAATTCTGTCTACTTCAGGATACAGATGGAAAAGGATGCTTGTTGCCCTAGGGGTGCTGAATTGGGGGAAGGCTAACTACGGTCGGATTAGGCAGGAACTTAGGGAAACTGATTGGGAACGGTTGTTTGAGGGTAAGTCCACACTAGGCATGTGGGATTCTTTCAAGGGAATACTGAAAATGTTGCAAGATAAGTATGTGCCGGCCAAGAGGAAAGATGGGAAAGGTAGGATTAGAGAGTCGTGGATTACTAGGGATATTGAGGACTTGGTTAGGAAGAAAAGAGAAGCGTATGATAGGTCAAAGCAGCTGGGAACCGAGACAGCATTGAAGGAATATAGAGAGAGGAGGAGGGAGCTCAAACAGGGAGTTAGAAGGGCAAAAAGGGGGCATGAAATGATTTTGGCGGATAGGATTAAGGAAAACGCAAAGGCTTTTTACTCCTATGTTAGGAATAAAAGGGTGGTTAGAGGAAAAATCGGACCTCTTAGGGACAGAGGAGGGGAACTGTGCTTCAAGCCCGAGGGAATGGCTGAGATCCTGAATGAATACTTTGCGTCAGTATTCACGAAGGAGAGGGGCTTGTAGACAGCTCCTGTCTCTGAGGGAGCTGTGGACCAGTTGAGGGAAATATCCATACCGAGGGAGGAAGTGTTAGAGCTTCTATGTAGCATTAAAACTGATAAATCTCTGGGGCCTGATGGCATTTATCCCAGACTGCTTAGAGAGGTGTGAGGTGAAATTGCTGGGCCTCTGACGCAAATCTTTGTCTCTTCCTTGGTCACAGGTGAGGTCCCAGAGGACTGGAGAATAGCTAACGTTGTACCATTGTTTAAAAAGGGTGGTAGGGATAACCCTGGAAATTAAAGGCCGGTGAGTTTGACATCAGTGGTAGGGAAGCTGTCTTCCTGAATCCCTGTGGAGGGGATTCTTAGAGATCGGATGTATAGGCACTTAGAGCGTTGCAATCTGATTAGGGAAAAGCAGCATGGATTTGTTAAGGGGAGGTCATGCCTTACAAATCTGGTAGAATTTTTTGAGGAGGTGACGAAATCGGTGGACGAAGGGTGAGCCGTTGATGTCGTCTATATGGATTTCAGTAAGGCGTTTGACAAAGTCCCTCATGGGAGGTTAGTCGAGAAGGTCAAGGCAAATGGAATACAAGGACAGGTAGCTAGATGGATAAGTAACTGGCTTGGTAATAGGAGACAGAGAGTAATAGTGGAAGGGTGTTTCTCTAGCTGGAGGTCGGTCACTAGTGGTGTGCCACAGGGCTCGGTACTGGGACCTCTTCTATTTGTAATATATATAAATGACTTGGAAGAGGGAGTAAGTGGAGTGATCAGCAAGTTTGCAGACGATACAAAGATGGCTGGACTTGCGGATAGTGAGGAGCATTGTCAGGCGATGCAGCAGGACATAGATAGGCTGGTAGCTTGGGCAGACAGATGGCAGATGGAATTCAATCCTGATAAATGTGAGGTGATGCATTTCGGGAGAAAGAATGTAGGGGAGGTATATGATAAAGGGTAGACCTATTAAGGTATAGAAACGCAGAGGGACCTGGGTGCAGGTGAACAAGTCTCTGAAGGTGGCAGAGCAAGTGGAGAAGGTTGTGAAGAAAGCATATAGTATGCTAGCCTTTATAGGAAGGGGTATAGAGTACAAGAGCTGGCCTTTAATGTTGCAGTTGTATAAAACGTTGGTTAGACCTCATTTGGAATACTGCGTCCAGTTCTGGTCGCCTTACTACCGGAAGGATGTGGAGACTTTGGAGAGAGTGCAGAGGAGGTTTACCAGGATGCTGTCTGGTATGGAAGGTCTGAGTTACGAGGAGAGATTAGGCAAATTGGGACTGTTTTCCTTAGAAAGACGTAGACTTAGAGGAGATCTGGTAGAGGTGTACAAGATTTTGAAGGGGATAGATAGAGTAAACAGGGCTAAGCTTTTTCCTAGGATGGACTCAAATAGCACGAGGGGTCACGGGCTTAGGGTGGGAGGTAAGGTATAATTTGGATGCTAGAGGGAGTTTTTTCACACAGAGGGTGGTGGGGGTATGGAATGCGCTACCAAGTAAAGTGGTGGAGGCAGGTACTCTGGAGTTATTTAAGAAATACTTAGATGGGCACATGAACAGAATGGGAATGGAGGGGTATAGAAAACTGATTTAAAATAGGGATCATGAGCCTTGGGAGTCCCTGGGAAGTGTGTAAATAGATGATGATATTGATGTACTTGTTTTTATCCTACAGGTGCTTTGGTCCACCTTGTTGTCTAACGAGGGGCATACACGCGATGGGTCGTGAGAGGACTGCTCTTGGACCTTTTTCGAGAGTATCCTACTGCTTCACATCGTTAGTGTACGCTTGACCTGGACCATCTGATGGGCAACACGACAGCTCAGTGACTATCGCTGTGCTGTGCAGATACATGGATTTGGACCTGTGTCTGTGGGAGTTTGCGCATTCTCCCCGTGCTTGCGTGGGTTTTCTCCGGGTGCTCCGGTTTCCTCCCACATCCCAAAGATGTGCTCTTAGGCTAATTGGCAAAACAAATTCTCCCTAAATTGTCTCAAATTTGGTTTTTAATCCATAGATCTATAAACATGGACAGGGATCGTGTGTAGAAGTGGGAACATCGAGGTGGCGGCGTGGGCTCGTTGGGCTGAAGGGCCTGTTTCCCATGCTGTTTTGTTCTTTGTTCTTTGTTCAATCTCTCCTTACCTCCTACCTATGCCTGCCTGTCCATTCAACTCCACCACCCCCTTCCCCAATTACCTCCTTTCCATCCCTCTTCAGTTCTGTGGAAGAGTCAATGGATTTGAAATGTTAACTCTGTGATTGGAATTTTCTGGCCTGTGGGATTCTCCAGTCCCGCTGCAGTGAATGAAGCCAAATTCCTCGTCCTTACTGACAGCAACTTCGGGATGTGAACCGCTGGAGAATTCCAGCCAGTTTCCCTCTCCTCAGACCTGCCGATTTTATCCAGCATTTTAGTTCAGATTCCCAGCACTGGCAGTACTTTACTTTCACACGATGATTTCCAGTTACCCCGCTTTCTTCTCCCTCTTTGGAAACCGAGACTGAATTTCAATGTCCCTAATCTTTGTGTCTGATCCAATCCCAGTTGAGATACTGACTAATTTTCCATCCCATCACTAGGATTCTTCCACCTCCTTATCATCACCTGGATCTGTCCCTTCCTCAGCTCATTCTAGAATCATAGAATCCCTGCAGTGCAGAAGGAGGCCATTCAGCCCATTGTGTCTGTACCGACCACAATCCTAACAAGGTCCAACTTCCGTAATCCCACATGTCTACACTACAAATCCTCCTGACACTAAAGGCCAATTTAGCACGGCCAATCCACCTAGCCCATACATGTTTGGATTGTGGGGGAAAACTGGAGGAAACCCACGCAGAGAACGTGCAAAAGAACGTGCAAACTCCACACAGATCCAAGACGGGAATGGAACCCTGGTCCCTGGCGCTGTGAGGCAGCAGCGCTAACCATTCTGCTTCCCTGAACACTGCTGAAACCCTCATCCATGTTCTTGTGACCTCCAGACTTGCCTGTTGAAGTGTACCCTCGATCAGCCTCCGCCCTGTGTATACCTGAGCACATTCGAAGCTCCGCTGCCTGTATCCTAACTCACACCAAGTCCTTGGATCACCCAATCAGCCCCCGTGCATCTTGGTTCAGTCCTGTGTCACTCTTAAAATTCCGCTTCTAGTGTCACCCGAAAATTGGGGCTGACATGCCGGTAAAATTCCAGCCACATCATAATAACTCTCTGTGTAAAAGTCATTCTGTTGTGGCCTTCTGGTAACATTTGAGGCATTGTTGGGAACCAAAGCATTTTACTGTGAAGAGAAATTTTGGTACAGGAAATTTGCAGCTCCCGATGGTCCTGGAGCAGAGTGTCAACCTTTGTCCGCGTACTGCAGGGCTTCCAGAAGATTCTAACTGAGAGAGGACTCCACCCCCTGGGGGTGATCACATCCTCAGTTCCCATTGGTGACTCACTTCTGCTGCACTTTCTTAAAGGGACAAATACCAGCAGTTTTCCTCATTTTGTTGCTGGTTCTTCTGCCAATCACCTTAAGCGTTACCCTCTCTGGACCTCCCTTAGATATGCAGCTCACTCTCCGATTGCAAGTTTAGAGGTGTGAGGAGGTGGAGGAGTGTGGGCAGGTTGGGGGAGGTTTGGAGGGAGTGGTTT
This sequence comes from Sphyrna mokarran, assembly GCA_024679065.1. Lineage (NCBI taxonomy): Eukaryota > Metazoa > Chordata > Chondrichthyes > Carcharhiniformes > Carcharhinidae > Sphyrna > Sphyrna mokarran. Next base: position 5,432,690 of record JAGIQG010000008.1, on the reverse strand, counting down.
GGGAAGGGTGTTGCTGGGGATGGACAGTGAGGAGGGGGGGTGGATGTCTGAATTTAAGGCCATCCACTCTTCAGAGAGAAGAGGGCATCAGGAATGCCCTCCCTTCCCATACACCCTTCACACCAACCCTTGGACCAATTTCTTGCTCTCTAATTCCACAGACCTGCCTGGGGGAGGAGGGGAAAGGATATTAAATTTTGCCCCATCACTGTGAGAACATGATTGAATCAGCACAGAAAATCACTTAGTGAGGGGGTAAGTCAGGCTGACTCTCCACTCCACCCCCTGGGGGATGCTGCAGGTGTCGGTTTTCAAGGGAAATGTTCAGCTGAGTCTCGGGTGATTGTAAAAGATCCTGTAGCAATGTTTCAGGGAATACAAAGGGAGTTCCCCCACCCTCTCCCAACCCCAGAATCCTGACTTCAATATTCTTCCACTAATCAAAAATAACTTCGCTGCACATTGGTTGTTAGACAATGTCTACAGACTTTGTCATCTTTCTAAACCACAGGGATCAGATATCAAAGGATATTGCTTTTTATTGAGAAATGTGCTCTTGGGTGTGAGATATTTTCAATGCGTTGAAATGTCATATAATATAAGCTCCTTATTTGTATTCTCCTTTTCCCTCCTCAGAATATCCCTCGCTGACAATTTAACATCGCACACAACTCTGTCAGATTCCCCAATTCCATAGAATCGTAGAAGCCCCACAGTGCAGAAAGAGGCCACTCAGCCCATTGAGTCTTCCCTGAGCCCCTGAAAGGGGACCCACCCAGACCCACTGCACCCCTGCCCCCATCCTGTAACTTCTCACAACCATCACGGCCAATCTACTAACCTATACATCCCCGGATATTAAAGGGGAAATTTGGCATGGCCAATCCACCTAACCTACGCATCTTCAAACATTTTGGACAATGCATATTGACTGCTTTATTAAGGGTGAAGAGAAGGAGTCTTATTGAACCAGGAAAAATTATTTCTATGAAAGTAATTAACTGCGACTGCAAATTCCAGTGCCAGGCTAATCAAACTATGAAACCATTGTGATTTCATTTGATTTCAAACTAATTTACACCAATTGAAAAGATTGAATTACATTAGGATATCGTTATTATCTCTCAAAGCTGACTGTCTAATCTTCGTGGAGAGTCTGATTGTAATGTTGTTGATCATTGGGTGGTGGGCTTTAGTTACAGATCCCCACCTGATGAATGTTCCAGGTTGCCCACTCCTGTCCCAGTGAGATGGATCAGGCCACGGCTTTGGAACGCAGAGGTGATGAGTTGTTACAAACACTCCTGAGCCCAGACACTTGTATTGCAAGCCTTCACTCTCTGCGCTGTGGAATCTAGGTACAATTTTAATTGTATGTTTGACTTGTAAACTGTAATTAACTAAATGAGCACCTGTTAGAAAATACGAGATGGCTTGATAACACGGTGCAGTCAAACATCAGAGCAGCAAACTGCAGAAATACTCAGTGACAGGAAGATGTTGAGAATGTCAAGGCCAATATCCAGCTACAAGCCCAATGCTTGATCTCACGCAGGCCCTCCCATTGGCACCGAGTCTTTAATCTATTATAATTCATGTGTGTTATTGCTGATTCATCAGAATCATCTTCCCTTCATGAGAAGCCTAACACCTGCAAGGCTTCATTTATTCATTATTCCCAGTTGGAACGATCGGAAGGTGATAAGAGTTACCAATCCCCAAGATTGTGTCCTGCGAGATTTATAATAATGGCTCTTGATTTCAATTTTACAACTTGCTGAAGTGGGATTTGAATTTAGGATCACGAGGGTGGCTGATCATCACTCTATGGATTAATGTCTCTGTCAACCGCCTTCTCTCTTTGATTATTTAGATCCTAGGGTCATTGACTAGGATCCTATAGTGCAGGAGGAGGCCATTCAGGTACTGAGTCTGCCTCAACTCTCTGGCAGCATCTTACCCAGGCCCTATTCCCATAACCCCACGCATTTACCCTGCTAATCCCCCTAACCTACACATCTTGGGACACCAAAGGACAATTTAACGTGACCAATCCACCTAACATGCATATCTTTGGACTGTGAGAGGGAACTGGAGCATCCAGAGGAAACCCACGTAGACATAGGGAAAAAGTACAGACTCCACACAGACAGTCACCCCAAGATGGATTTGAACCCAGTTCTCTAGTGCTGTAAGGCAGAGTGCTAACCACTGTGCCTTAGCGGAGCACTCTGAGTGGGGGTTGAGGAGGGTTAGCAGCCAGCAGTCATGCTCCACATTAGTGCCAACAACATAGGGATGTGGTCCTGCAGTCAGGATGTTGGGAGTTAGGTCGGATATTAGCCAGCAGAACTTCCAAAATAAGGATATTCTTGCTCTCAAGGGAGTGCAGCGAAGGTTTACCAGGCTGATTCTGAATGCCTGCCTTTTGGACTGTGAGAGGAAACTGGAGCACCCGGAGGAAACCCACGCAGACATGGGGAGAACATGCAAGTACCACACAGACAGTGACCCAAGCCGGGAATCGAACCCTGGTCTGTGGCGCTTTGAGGCAGCAGTGTTAACCACTGTGCCACCGTGCCTCCCAGAGAAATGTGTGTTATGTAACGGATCTGTCTATTCCTGTAAGGCTCATCTCTCATGGGACCTTTCCCCTGATTGTGTCAGATTGACTCTGGATTTTGCATGCGTAGCAGTGTAAGCACGGGCTAATTAAGCTTTTCAGATATAATGATTGGTTGTTCTGAAATGTTAATAAATATTATTTGGATTTTTACAGTAAGGACACAGTTTATGTATTATCGGCCAATGCTCTGTGACTGCAATAAAAGTCAAATCGACTGTCTTGAGCAAGCTTGCACAGAACCAGGGCTGAAACAGACAGCAGCAAACAAATCAACCGATATTTAACTTGTTACGTGATTTGATTACAAAAGACTGTGACGATCGGAACCTGTGCCTGGCCAGCTTTATTTTGTTCGATTGATGCTCATTCTCAGAATAAAGACACAATGCGTTCTCGTTGTTGACATCCATTAATGCAACAGGCAATAATTTATCTCAAATCCCTTTACTGCTTCACAGACTCACTGCCCCTGACCATGGATATTTCTCAAACATCTCAGCAGGAAAGCTTCAGGTTTTGCTTCCCTTAAAGCAACAAACCTTCCCCAGAGTTTCAGTCACAAAACTGTGGTAGTCCATTTAAGATAATTGACCTGGGTCAGGGAATATTGAGATTGAATTGGCTGCTCACTTTACACCCCAGTCACAGTGTGGCACAAGACTGGGTGGAGAATGAAATCAGTGCAAAGTAAAATCAGGCTCTACAAACTAATGTAGGGTCTCTTTCATCCACACCGGAGATCAGGCAGATTAATTTACTGCCTTATTCGATAGGCTGCACCTCAGAGATTGCACCAAAACCTCAGTGCTGCACAGGAAGTTTCAGCCTTATTCCTACCCTCAAACAGGAGAGGAGACAGCTCTGTGGTATTATCACTAGATTATTAATCTTAACTAGTGTTCTAGGTACCTGGGTTTGAATCCCGCCATGGCAGATGGCGGAATTTGAAATCAACAACCTTCCTGGTCTTCTTATAACTAAGAAAGCTCACCAATGCCTCTACTTTCTCAGAAGACTAAGAAATTTGGCATACAACTCTCACCAACTATTACAGCTGTACCATCGAAAGCTTTCTTTCTGGTTGTATCACAGTTTGGTCTGAGCTCCTACTGTGCCCAAGATCACAAGGAGCTAAAAGGTCATGAATGTAACCCAATCCATTATGCAAACCAGCCTCCCATCCATTGACTCTGTCTACACTTGCACTGCCTCAGCAATGCAACCAGCATAATTAAGGACCCTACGCACCCTGGACGTTCTCTCTTCCACCTTCTTCTGTCAGGAAAAAGATACAAAAGTCGGAGGTCACGTACCAATCAATTCAAGAACAGCTTCTTCCCTGCTGCTGACAGATCTTTGAATGGACCTACTTCAGTTGATCTTTCTCCACACCTTAGCTATGATTGTAACACGACATTCTGCACTCTCTCCTTTCCTTCTCTATGAACAGTGTGCTTTGTCTGTATCGTGCGCAAGAAATAATACTTTACACTGTATATTAATATGTGATAATAATAAATCATATTGAAGAGAAAATCAATAAAAAAAACCTGAAATTAAAAGTCTATGAATGACCATAAATGTAGATAATAGGAGCAGAAGGAGGCCATTCGGCCCCTTCAGCCTGCTTCATTATTCATTACAATCATGGCTAATTGTCCAACTCAATTTCCTAATCTTGCTTCCTCCCCATAACCTTTGATCCCATTCGTCCCAAGTGCTATATCCAGCCACCTCTTCAATACATTCAATGTTTTAGAATCAACTACTTCCTGTGGGAATGAATTCCACAGGCTCACCACTCTTTGGTTGAAGAAATGTCTCCTCATCTCTGTCCTAAATGGTCTCCACCGAATCCTCAGACTGTGGCCACGAAACCATTTTCCATTGTCGGAAAAACCCATCTGGTTCACTGAAATTAAAGTTTATTTATTCATGTCACAAGTAGGTTTGCATTAACACTGCAATGAAGTTACTATGAAAATCTTCTAGTTGCCACACTCTGACACCTGTTCGGGTACACTAAGGGAGAATTTAGCACGGCCAATGCACCCTAACCAGCACCACTTTTGGACTGTGGGAGGAAACCGGAGCATCTGGAGGTAACCAACGCAGACACAGAGGAGAATGGCAGACTCTGCACAGACAGTGACCCAAACTGGCATTCGAACCTGGCTCCCTGGCACTGTGAGGCAGCAGCACTAACCACTGTGTCACCGTGATGCTCCACTAATGCCCTTCAGTGAAAAAAATCTGCCATTCTTACCTGGTCTGGCCTACATGTGACTCCAGACCATTAGGAATGTGGCTGATGCTCAGCTGCCCTCAAAGGTCAACTATTGATAGACAACTAGTGTTGGCCAGTCAGCAATGCTCATGTCTCAGGAATGAATAAAAACAAGTCTTTGGAATTCAATCATTGAATCACATGAAACAAAGATGCCTTTCAGCCCATTTTCTCCATGCTGGTACTTTGCAAGAAAAATAAGAGATAATAAGAACATAAGAAATAGGAGCAGGAGTAGGCCATTTAGCCCTTCGAGCCTACCCCGCCATTCAACACGATCATGGCTGATCTGAAGTGTGTCAGTTCCACTTTCCGGCCTGCTCCCCATAACCCTTAATTCCCTCATTGATCAGAAACCTATCTACCTGTGACTTGAACATATTCAATGAGGTAGTTTCCACCTCTTCAATGGACAGAGAATTCCAGAGATTTATTACCCTCTGGGAGAAGAAGTTCCTCCTCAACTCTGTTCTAAACTGACTCCCCCTTATTTTGAGGCTGTGTCCTCTGGTTCTTGTTTCCTTTCTAAGTGGAAAGTATCTCTCTGCCTCTGCCCTATCCAGCCCCTTCATTATCTCATATGTCTTTAGAAGATTCCCCCCTCAGCCTTCCAAACTCCAACGAGTACAGGCCCAATCTACTCAATCTCTCCTCATAAGCTAACTCCCTCCAGCTGGTCCCACTTTGCTGGCCTATCCCAGCACAATCTTTTTTTCTTCAGATAATTATCTAGTTCCCTGATATAACACATGGTTGACTCTACCTTCGCCGCTCACTCGGGCAGTGCAATCCAGAACTTATCTACTTGTCATGCTTCTCCACGCATCTTGATACAAAATCCTGCTAATTTTATGTGTGAGAGTGCTCCAGCCTGAGACACTGATTTCCCATGGTGAATCGTATTTTGGATTTTAGCGAGAAATGTTTGTGGAAATGATAAAAGCCCAGATCCATCTTACCTTAAACAACAAAGTAAAAGTATTTGTTTAAGCAAAAAAAAAGCTAATAAAACACTACAAAAAACGATCTTGTACTTTGGCTAATTACCAGTAAGCGGGGAGGCCTGGTGGTATTATTGCTAGACTATTAATTCAGAAACCCAGCGAATGTTCTGAGGACCTAAGTTCAAATCTCACCATGGCAGATGGCGGATTTTGAATTCAATTTAAAAAAAAATCTGGAATTAAGAATGTATTGATAACTGCAAAGTCATTGTTGGAAAAACCATCTGGTTCTTTAAGGGAGGAAATCTGCTGTCCTTACCTAGTCTGGCTGCCATGTGACTCCAGACCCAAAGCAATGTGGTTGACTTCCAAGAGCATCTGGGGATGGACAACAAATGCTGGCCCAGCCACCGACACCCGTGTCCCATAAGAGAATTTAAACAAAATCAGTCTCTCAAAGACTGAAAGCCTGAAAGTATCTGTTTCCCTCGCAATCCTGAATTCTGCTGAGACCCCGTTTCCCAAGCAACAACAATAACTCTATTGATCAAGTCTAGCCAGTTGCTTTTTCAGCTCCTCATCTGTGTCTCAGCTGTCTCCTGAATTACAGCACTCTGATTACTAATTGTACCAATTGCAAAGAATACCCAATTCCCTACTTCTCTCTTTCTGCTACCCCGAGGTTGTTTGCAAAACAGACGGCAGAAGAAAATATTCATTTTAATCGCATTCTGTGACAGTTTCTTTTTGGTTCTTTTGCCATGACTTCAATCTGTGTCCTCCTGTTTCATTGTAGTGACCAGTTGCGCTCCACCTACTCTGTCTAAACCCCTGATTATTTTGAACGTCTCAATCAAGCCTCCTCTGGACCGTCTCTTCCCCAGGGGAACAGCCGCAGCTTCTCCCAGCAAAACCAAAGTTCTTCACCCTTGAAGCAATACTTTCTACATCCTCAAAATCCCCAATTTTGCGCCAACCACAAATCCGCTATTTAAATTATGTCCTACAAACCCAAATCTAGGCTATTAATGTCACTCAAGAAAGACAGAGGTCCCAACACCAGGCCCCGAATAACCCCATTGTAAAACCTCCCTCCCTCCAGCCCGGAAACCAATCCTTTACCTCCCCTCTGCTTCCTGTCACTCTGCCAGCTTGGTCCCATGTTGCCACTGTTCCTCCTATTCTATGGGCTTCAACATTCCTGACAAGGCTAAGTCACACAGTAACACAGTAGTTAGCACTGCTGCCTCTCAGTGCCAGGGACCTGGGTTTGATTCCCAGTTCAGGTCACTGTCTGTGTGGAATTTGCATGTTCATAGAATCATAGAATCCCTATAGTGCAGAAAGAGGCCCTTCGGCCCATTCGAGTCTGCACCGACCACAAGCCCACCCAGGCCCTACCCCCATATCCCTACACATTTTACCCACTAATCCCTCTAACCTAAGCATCCTAGTACACTAAGGGGCAATTTTAACATGACCAATCAACCTAACCTGCATATCTTTGGACTGTGGGAGGAAATGGTAGCACCTGGAGAAAACCCATGCAGACAAGAGGAGAATGTGCAAACTCCGCACAGGCAGTGACCCGAGCCAGGGATCGAACCCAAGTCCCTGGAGCTGTGAAACAGCAGTGCTAACCACTGTGATACCGTGCCGCCCTGTGTTATCCCCGTGTCTGCATGAGTTTCCTTTGGGTGCTCCGGTTTCCTCCCACAGTACCAACCTGGGCCCCTGACACTGCCCATTGGGCATCAAGCGGTGTCATGGGGGAAGGGGGGCACCCACCTGTTGGGGGTGGGGCACACTGCCACTCTGCATTTGTGCTGAGTGACGGGGAAGAGAGGACAGCGATTGGGGCTGGTTATCAGGGTAGGAGAGGAGTCAGTCTGCTATGCGGGGGGTGAGGCTGCCAGTGGTGGGGGTAGGAAACTGGGGGAGAGATCTGGACTGTGGGGGTGGGGTGGGAGGAAGCATTGAGGTGGGCTGGAGGCAGGGACGTTAAAGGCTGGGGGAATCAGCGATTGGTCTGGGGAGGGAGGGGTTGCTTGGCTCATGATGCGGGATTGGCCAGCGATCGAGCTGGCAAGCAATCTGGACACTGGCTGATGGAAGGGGGAGGGGTCATTGCGCATGCGCCAATCTCAGTGCTGACAGATTGGCGCATGCGCAATGGCTCACTCAGCACTGTGCTGCCAGCTTTTCCAGCAAGAATAGGCCCAGTCCACCAATTTTTAATAAGATTCATGCTAGGGCTCTCTCCAGTGCACAGAATGGGAGATTATTTTTAAAACTCTCGCTGGAAAAAAACCCAGCGTGATTTACTCCAGTTTTTACGCAATTTGACACTTAGAATTTTTTCGGAGGATGAATTGCTTCCATAGTACTGTGCGCAGTTCTGGTTGCCTTACTATACGAAGGATGTGGGAGCTATTGAGAGGAGATTTACAAGGATGTTGCCTGGATTGGGAGGCATGCCTTATGAAGATAGGTTGAGGGAGCTACATTTCTTTTCCCTGGAGAGACGAAGTTTGAAAGGTGACCTGATAGAGGTTTATAAGATGTTGAGAGGTATAGATAGGGTGGATTCTCGGAGGCTATTTCCCAGAGCTGAAATGGTTGCTACGAGAGGACACAGGTTTAAGATGCTGGGAAGCAAATACAGAGGAGATATTAGGGGTAAGTTTTTCACACAGAGGGTGGTGAGTGAATGGAATCGGCTGCCATGGGTGGTGATAGAGGCAAACTCGCTGGGGTCTTTTAAGAGACTTCTGGATGAGTATATGGGATTTAATGGGATTGGGAGTTACAGATAGATCTATGGCCTGATAGGTATAGATATGATCGGCACAACTTGTGGGCCGAAGGGCCTGTTTGGGCTGTAGTGTTCTGTGTTCTACGTTCTATAGGGTATAAAAGTAGAAAAATGTTGCCGTGATTGCACATAGCTGGATTATTGTGCAAAGTTTCACTCCACTTACCTTGTGACATTGGAGGCAGTTCAGAGGAGATTCACTAGATTGATTCCAGGGATGGGGGTTTGTCATACGCAGTGAAATCAGGCAGGTTAGGCCAATACTCCCTGGAGCTTAGAAGACTGAGAGGAGATCTAATGGTATAGGATGATAAGGGAGATTGACAACAGAGACCTGGAGAGGCCTGGTATGGAAGGTCTGAGTTATGAGGAGAGGTTAGACAAATTGGGGCTGTTTTCCTTAAAAAGATGTAGACTTAGAGGAGATCTAATAAAGGTGTACAAAATTATGAAGGGGATAGATAGAGTAAACGGGGTTAAGCTTTTTCCTAGGATGGACTCAAATAGTACGAGGGGTCACGGGCTTAGGGTGAAGGGGGGTAAGGTATAATTTGGATGCTAGAGGGAGTTTTATCACACAGAGGGTGGTGAGGGTATGGAACGCGCTGCCGAGTAAAGTGGTGGAGGCAGGTACTCTGGAGTTATTTAAGAAATACTTAGATGGGCACATGAACAGAATGGGAATGGAGAGGTATAGAAAACTGATTTAAAATAGGGATCATGAGCCTTGGGAGTCCCTGGGAAATGTGTAAATCGTCGATGATATTGATGTATTTGTTTTATCCTACAGGTACTTCGGTCTGCCTTGTTGTCTAACAAAGGGCATACACATCTTGGGTTGTGAGAGGGCTGCTCTTGGATTTTTTTTGAGAGTATCCTAGTGCTTCACGTCGTCAGTGTACGCTTGACCTGGACCATTTGATGGGCAACACGACAGCTCAGTGACTATCGCTGTGCTGTGCAGATACATGGATTTGGGCCTGTGTCTGTGGGAGTTTGCGCGTTCTCCCCGTGCTTGTGTGGGTTTTCTCCGGGTGCTCCGGTTTCCTCCCACATCCCAAAGGTGTGCTCTTAGGCTGATTGGCAGAACAAATTCTCCCTAAATTGTCTCAAATTTGGTTTTTAATCCATAGATCTATAAACATTGACAGGAATCACGGGTAGAAGGGGGAATATTGAGGTGGTGCGGGCTCGTTGGGCCAAAGGGCCTGTTTCCCGTGCTGTTTTGTTCTTTGTTCTTTGTTCTTTGATGTTTCCTCTAGTGGGGCAAGCTAGAGTCAGAGATCTCAGTTTTAGGATAAGCAGTAGCTGATTTAAAACAAAGGGTGGTACATCTGTGGAATTCGTTATCGCAGAGTGCAGGGGATGCTGGGTTGCATTTAAGGAAGGGGCGGAGAGAGTTTTAATTAGTAATTGGGCTGAAATCTTTATGGGGAATGGGCAGGAAAGTGGAGTTGAGCCCTTGATGCAATCAGTCAGGATCGTATTAAATAGCAGAGCAGGCTCGAGGGGCTGAATGGCTGCTTCTGGGTTTGTGTTTCTATAAAATATATTTTTGATTGTGACAATACCTTCTAGGTGTGTAATTCTGCTCAAAGCTTCAATAGTGAGCCAAGGTTGACTCATAGTCATTTTCACGCATCATAACATTTTGTTCTCACCATCACTGGAGTGGTTCTTTGATGCTTTCTCTGAAATTTATGTACATTGGTAAGTGCTGCTGGGAAAGCTCCTGTGACATTTCCTTGAGCAAAGCACTTAAGCCATGTTGAAATTGGTACACTTCACAAAGCCACAAGAATTAGAATCTCACACGCTGGAAATGACAAAAAATCTCATATGGAGAGCAAACAGCCAACCTAATAGGGTTTTAACAACCATTGCAACCTGTGGCAGCCTCAGGCCTGTCTTTCAGGCTCAGTGGTTGTCCACTTATCTCTCAGGAGAAGATTATGGTTTAAAACCCTGTCATATGGACTTGAACACACAATCGAGGCTGCCACTTCGAGGGCTACGAGATCGAATCTTGCCTTTGGATCAGTCTTCAACTCCCTCACTGACCGCTCGGATGGATTTTAAAAACACCACGCTCCTTGTCGTGGATCTGCCCGGCGACACCAGGAGCCAACGTTCGAAGGGAATGCTCAGGCGTGACCTTTCCCAGTGGTAAAATCAGCAGACAGAATCAGGTGAAAATCGCTGTCATCAGGAAACAGCTTATCTAGATGACTAAGAGATCAGTGGAGGTATACAGATGCTAATTTCGAGAGTCAAGGAATGTGAGAGATGCAGACAACCCAAATACTGCAGAGAAGAATGGGGAATGAAGGAACAGTTGCCAGCACCTGCGGAAGCAGGCAGGTTAATTTAACATCTCACAGCCGAGAAGACATTGTAACACCTAAGAGCTGGAGAGGCCAGTTTTCCAGCTGAGAGTGTGAGAGGCCTTTATAACATCTAAGAGCAGTGCAGGAACATTTATAAAGGCAATTTAAATACCTTCACTGGATCAGGAAAAGGTGTTTTCCAGACTTGTGCTGTGAATTCCCAAACAAAATGACGAATGGCGCGATTTTCCTGACCTGTCCGCCATGGAAATTGTAGTGGGTGGGATTAAATTCAATGGACCACATAACAGTCTATTGACTTCAGGCGGGAATTTCCAATCTTGGGGAATTCACAGCCAGGATATCCCACCTCAAGTTACAATGGAGAGAAAACTGGAGCGATCTATGCTGCTATATCTGACAGAGATTGCAATCTTCCCATAGTTAGGCGTTTATTGGGAAAGTGGTGAGCTCTGTGTTTGCTCTGGAAGGGATGGGACATAAAGCATGTTGGTGAACTGGCTGCAAAGCGATTGGATGCCGTAATGCAAGAGCACCGCAATCTCACAGCGCACTGGGAACTGACACTGCCAGGGTGCCAGGTTGGCACTGCCAGATGGCATTGGCCAGCCATGTCCCAAGGGCTTCAATGGCCTCTGAGCCCCCCAGCTTGGCTATCACACCTGATCTTCACTAGTGGAGATCAATGGCGGTTCCCGTCGGGTCCTCACTGCACCCAAGGTTGGATGATCCCAGGGGATTGGAGAATCTGGCATTAAACGGGCTAGGCAGATCCAAATGCGATTTTAAATATGCTAATTGGCCTTGCAAACTTTCTGGGCGTGATTCAATTTGTACCAGTTAAAAAGGGACAATTGCAAACTGTTTGGTGTTTGGTTTTTAGGCCTATATGCAGGGAGGTGATTTTCCTGCCCCGCTGCAGGAAAATCACCTCCCTGCATACAGGGAAGGTAATGGGCAGGAAAATTTCAATGAGAGGCTAAAAATTGAAATCTCGCCTGACATCGGACTGGTTGCGATCTTCTCAGGCAATTTTTTCTAATGTAATCAGCCACAAGCCTGGGAAGGATGCGAGGCCGATTGAAATATTTATACCCTCATTTCAATCTGCTTAGCAAACTCTGGACACGATCGTCCGTGCTCACTTAGCCCTCTGAGATCACCGGTGGATGTTCCCACCTGCAGAGATCACAGGTGGTCCCCAATCAATGGGAACCAGATCTTGCCTCACCGGTGGAACTGGAGAACATTGAGGATTCTGGCTGCTCAGGGGCATGGCAGGGCAGTGCCCTTCTGACAGTGCCAGCCTGGCACGCTGGCATTGCTCAGAGGGCACTAAGGGGTGGGCGTTAGTGGGATGTTGCCAAGGGGGGAAGTAGAAGCAGAGAAGGGTCTGTGTGGGGGCGGGGCCGGGTGTCTGTTTTGGGGAGGGTGGAGTGTGGGAAAATTGTGTGGGGTTGCTGGCTGAAAAAAACAGAGCAAAACACTCTGGTTTTCAGACTTTTGTGCCACTTTTTTTTGAGAGAATTCCACCCTATTTTCTGGGATTGGCAGATGCAACAAGGCTGAAAAATTGCTCCCTTGACCATCGTGTGTTGTGTGGATTTGGCAAATAGATTTATTTAGTTTGGATGTTGATGACAACGAGAAAGTCTGAAGGATCATAAAATCCCCACAGTACAGAAGTAGCCCATTCGGCCCATCGAGTCTGCACTGATCGTAGGTTCCATTCCCATAACTCCACACATTTATCATACTAGTCCCCCTGACACGAAGGGTCAATTTTAGCATGGTCAGTAAACCTCACCCGCACATCTTTGGAGTGTAGGAGGAAACCAGAGCACCTAGAGGAAACTCACACAGACACAGGGAGAACATATAGACTCCACACAGCGACCTGAGGCTGGAATTGAACACAGGTCCCTGGCTCTGTGAGGCAGCAGTGCTAACCATTGTGGAGTTTAAGGATCACAGATATATATATTTTGGAACAAGGTAATCCATAGAATCCTACAAGTGCAGAAGGAGGCCATTCAGCCCATCGAGTTTGCAATGACCACAATTCCACCCAGGTCCTATTCTCATGTATCCTAGCTAGTCCTCCTAACACTGAGGGACAATTCAGCACTACCAATCCATCTAAACTATGCATCTTTCAGACTGTGGGAGGAAGCTGGAGCACGCGGAGGAAACCCATGCAGACACGGGGAGAACATGCAAACTCCACATGGGCAGTGACCCGAGATGGGAGTCTAATCCAGGTCCCTGGCTCTGTGAGGCATCAGTACTAACTACTGTGCCACCATGCCTCTCAGAAGCATTGGAGAATGTGTACATTCATCCCGCTATCTTACATGCTAAGCAAGTGCTCTGCCATTTGAACTAATTCATTGTTGATTTCTATATAAGGTGTGTGTGTGTATGTGTGTCTGTGTGTGTGTGTCTGTGTGTGTGTGTCTGTGTGTGTGTGTATTTGTCTTTTTTTTAGTCTCCTTATTATTCTTTAGTAATTTTGACTAAGGGTCAGTTGGACTCAAAACCTCAGCTCTTTTCTCTCCTCACAGATGCTGAGATTTTCTCTTTTGGTTTAAGATTCCAGTATCTGCAGTAATCTGTTTTTAATCTTTAGTGATTGTTACACGGGGACTGACCTGGTTATTCTCACTGAGGGTTTCTCGTAACTCCCCACAATGTTCCAAAAACAGAAATATCCACCATCACAAAGCAGTGTTTTACGCTGAGATGCCCTCGCGGATAACATTGCGCGCTTCCTGACACCAGTATGGTGAAAAGGAGCAGGGGAGATCTCGCCAGCTGATATTTACTCCATAGCAACTCTCACGAAAGCAGACTGTCTGACTATTAACAAATTGCTTCTTGTAGACCTTTGTTGAACACAGATTGGTTGCCATGTTTCCTGCCTTAGAGCAGCGATTATACTTCAAATCCAATTAATTGGCTCTGAAACGCTTTGGGATTTCCTTGTTGTATATTTTATCTCATGACTAAAAAGGGGTGACTGAGGTTTCAATGTGTTCATGAACCTTATTTACCAGGTCTGGCTGCAGCTGTGAGGAGAGAAATAGAGTTAATGTTTCATAGACAATAAGTACAGGAGCAGGCCACTCGGCCCCTCGAGCCTGTCCCCTACTCAATATGATCAAGGCTGATTTTACACTCTCACTTTCTCTCCAGACCCCTTGATCCCTTTAGTCACAAGAGAATGTCCAGCACTTTCTTGAACATATCTAATAAACTGGTTCCAATGGCTTTCTGTGGTAGAGAATTCCACAGGTTCACAACTCTCTGGGTGAAGAAGTTTTTCCTCATCTTAATACTGAATGGATTACTCCTTGTTCTTAGACAGTGACCCCTCACTTCTGGACTTCCCCAACATCGGCCCAGACCTTGCGTAACAAGGGAGTTGGCTTATGAAGAGAGATCGAGTAGGTTGGAGTTTAGAAAGCTGAGGGGCGATCTTATAGAGACATATAAGATAATGAAGGGGCTGGATAGGGTAGAGGCATAGAGATTGTTTCCACTTAGAAAGGAAACAAGAACTAGAGGTCACAACCTCAAAATAAGGGGGAGTTAATTTAGAACAGAGTTGAGGAGGAACTTCTTCTCTCAGAGGGTAATGAATCTTTGGAATTTTCTGCCCATTGAAGCAGTGGAGGCTACCTCATTAAATGTGTTTAAGTCACAGGTAGATAGATTACTGATCAATAAGGGAATTAAGGGTTATAGGGAGCAGGCAGTAAGTGGAGCTGAACCACTATCAGATCAGCCATGATCTTATTGAATGGCGGGGCAGGCTCGAGGGGCTAAATGGCCTACCCCTGCTCCTATTTCTTATGTTCTCCTGTTCTTAAGTACTAAAGAATAAAAGCAAATTATGTTGGAATCTGAAACCAAAAGAGAAAATTCTGGAAAACCTCAGCATCTGTAAGGAGAGAAAAGAACTGATGTTTCGAATACAGATGACCCTTTGTCTTCCCCTATCCAGCCTGTCCAATCTCACCAAAATCTTTTATGCTTCTGTGAGATCCCCTCTCACTTTTCCAGTGAGTACAAGCTCAGTCGATCCAATCTCTCTTCGTATATCAGAACTGCCATTCCAGCAATCAGTCTGGTGAACCTTCGCTGCACTCCCTCTAAATGACTAATGAACAAGCCCGAAATGGGTAGGATTGAAGAACTACTCAAGGTTGGATGGAGGTGGGAAGTGATAGTCCGCGAGTCAGAGAGGTGGTCACACCGCAGGCTCAGACTCTGCGGGGAATGGGTGACCAGCAAATAGAGCAAGAGAGATAGACAGGTAGTGCAAGAATCTCCTGTGGCCATTCCCTCACATATATGAATACTGTTGAGGGGAATGACCTCTCTCAGGAAAGCAGCAGCAGCCAAACTGATTGCACCAAGGTTGGTTCTGCTGCAGAGGGGAGGGGTAAAAAGTGTGTCAGTGCAATAGTTACAGGGGATTCAATTGTAAGGGGAATAAGAACATAAGAAATAGGAGCAGGAGTAGGCCATCCAGCCCTTTGACCCTGCCCCACCATTCAATAAGATCATAGCTGATCTGAAGTGGATCAGTTCCACTTTCCCGCTTTCTCCCCATAACCCTTAATTCCCTTGTCTATCAGAAACCTATCTACCCGTGACTGAAATATATTCAGCGAGGTAGCCTCCAACACTTCAATGGGCAGAGAATTCCAGAGATTAACTACCCTTTGAGTGAAGAAGTTCCTCCTCAACTCCGATCTAAACTCCCCGCCTTATTTTGAGGCTGTGCCCTCTAGTCCTGCTATCCTTTCTAAGCGAGAAGGATCTCTCTACCTCTACCCTTCATTATCTGATAAGTCTCTATAAGATCCCCCTCAGCTTCTAAACTCCAGTGAGTACAGATCCAGTCTATTCAATCTTGCTTCATAACCCCCTCATCTCCGGTATCAGCCTAGTGAACCTTCTCTGCACTCCCTCCAAGGCCAATATATCCTTCTGCAAATGCGGCGACCAAAACTGCACACAATATTCCAGCTGTGGCCTCACCAGTGCCCTGTACAGTTGCAGCAAGATCTCCCTGCTTTTATATTCTATCCCCCTCCCTATATAGACAGGCAGTTCTGTGGCTGCAAATGAGACTCCAGGATGGTACGTTGCCTGCCTAATGCTAGGGTCAAAGATGTCTTGGAGCAGCTGCAGGACATTCTGGAGATGGAGGGTGAACAGCCAGTGGCCGTAGACACATCGGTACAAATGACAGAGGTTAAAAAAAGGGATGAGGTCCAAAAAGCAAAATTCAGGGAGCACAGGAAATTACAGTATGGGAACAGGCCCTTCGGCCCCTCCAAGCCTGCACCGACCATGCTGGACAACTGAATGAAAATCCCCTACTCTTCCAGGGACCATATCCCTCCATTCCACTTTCCTCTTTTTCTGCATGGAGGTCGGTCACCAGTGGAGTGCCCCAGGAATCTGTTCTAGGACCCTTGCTGTTTGTCATTTTCATAAATGACCTGGATGAGGAAGTGGAGGGATGGGTGAGTAAGTTCGCCGATGACACGAAGGTCGGTGGTGTTGTGGATGGTCTGGAGGGATGTCAGAAGTTGCAGCATGACATCGACAGGATGCAAGACTGGGCGGAGAAGTGGCAGATGGACTTCAACGCGGATAAATGTGTTGTGGTCCATTTTGGCAGATCCAACGGGATGAATGAGTACACTATCAAAGGTAGGAGTCTTAGCTGTGTGGAAGAGCAGAGGGATCTTGGGGTCCGGGTCCATAAGACTCTCAAATCGGCCTCCCAGGTGGAGGATGTGGTTAAGAAAGCTTACGGTGTACTGGCCTTCATTCATCGAGGGATTGAGTTCAGGAGTCAGGAGGTAATGCTGCAGCTTTATAGGACCCTTGTCAGACCACACTTGGAGTACTGTGCGCAGTTCTGGTCGCCTCACTATAGGAAGGACGTGGAAGCTATTGAAAGGGTGCAGAGGAGATTTACAAGGATGTTGCCTGGATTGGGAGGCATGCCTTATGAAGACAGGTTGAGGGAGCTGGGACTGTTCTCCCTGGAGAGACGAAGGTTGAGAGGCGACCTGATAGAGGTTTACAAGATGTTGAGAGGAATAGATAGGGTGGACTCTCAGAGCCTATTTCCCAGGGCTGAAATGGTCGCGACGAGAGGGCACAGATTTAAGGTGCAGGGAAGCAAGTACAGAGGGGATGCTAGGGGAAAGTTTTTCACTCAGAGGGTGGTGAGTGAATGGAATTGGCTGCCGTCGGTGGTGGTCGAGGCGAACTCGCTGGGATCTTTTAAAAGACTTCTGGATGAGTATATGGGATCCAATGGGATTGGGAGTTATAGATAGGTCTATGGTTGGGTAGGTTTTGATGTGTTCGGCACAACTTGTGGGCCGAAGGGCCTGTTTGTGCTGTAGTGTTCTATGTTCTATGATCTATGTTCTATTCCCATCCTATTCATGTGCTTGTCAAGACACCTCTTAAAAGTCACTATTATATCTGCTTCCATTACCTTTCCCTGCAATGAGTTCCAGGCACCCATCACCTTCTGTGCAAATATTTGCCTCATACATCTCCTTTAAACTTTGCCCCATGCACCTTAAACATATGCCTCCTAGTATTTGACTCTTCCACCCTAAAAAAGCTTCTGACTATCCACTCTGTCCATGCCTCTCATACTCTTGTAGACTTTTATCCGATCTCCCCTTAACCTCTAGCATTCCAAACCAAGTTTCTCCAACCTCTCCTCATGGCTAGCAGGTCTGTACCAGACAACATCCTGGTAAATCTTTTCTGTACCCTCTTCAAAGCCTCCACATCCTTCTGGTGGTGTGGTGACCAAAATTGAACACTATATTCCAACACCAAAAGAGAAAATGCTGAAAAAGTCTCAGCAGGTCTGACGGCATCTGTAAGGAGAGAAAAGAGCTGACGTTTCGAATCCAGGTGACCCTTTGTCAAAGCTAAAAGGCCCAGAAAGTGGGAGATATTTAAACTATAGGGCTGTACTATATTCCAAGCGTGGGCTAAATAATGTTCGATAAAGCTGCAACATGACTTGCCAATCACACAAGAATCCTCCACTCCAGCCATTCCTTTCTCCACTCCGCTTCCTGCTCTATCTGCAATCAATCGAATGAACCTTCTCAGTGCTATTATACTCTCACTTTTTCTTTGACTGCGCAAAGTGGGAGACTGTTCGCGGAAGTGATTTAAGAATTTGTGCAGAAAAAGCACTCAAATAACGGTTGAAATAAAATCCTTCCTTTTTTTAAAAAAGTTATTTCCTGGTTTTTTTAAATTGAATTCAGGTTCTCTGATTGTGGGGGCGGGGGCAGTTGTCCTCCCACCTCACATGGCTGGACCTAGTCAATTTCCTTTGATTGGAGCAATCCCTTCCCAACAGGCAGTTCACCATCACCTTCTGAGAGGGACAGGGGGAGGATGGGTAATAAATGCCAGCCCGTCCCACAGGAATAGAACGAAGGAATGAAAATCATTGGAATTGGCTTTATGGAATGGCTTTAATTGGATGCCTCACTCTGTCAAAGTCATGTACGGAGGGAATAATTTGATGTTGCCTGGTGCAACTGCTGCTGTGGGGACCAGGGAGCCATGGAAACGTAGGGAGAGGTCAAGCTTGATGTAACCACTTCATATAAAAGAAAGAGGGGATGTCTCAAGGAACCTCACCCTTTGTCACAAATGTTGCTGAAAGACTGGGTGGAATGACCTTTCTCCGTCCAGCAATGAAGGGCTAGCGACTAGGCTATTACACACAGAAATGTTGGGTGGGAATAGGAGGGTTGGTGGGTGCAGAGAGCTGGAGGAGTAATGGATGGGGAAGGGATCTCTCAGAGATCCTTCACCATCTCCACCAACAGCCAAACGCTAGCGAAAGCCAGTGAGTTACGTAATCCCTGCACGTGCACCTTGCCACCCAGAGCAGGATGGAGGCTTTTCACCATTCAAAGTTATTTAAAATCGGTGAGCCACCAGGCATTGTTTGGACAGTTTTGCAGGGGGAACTGTAAGCACCATGAAGCTGGTTAAAAGCAGTTTTTTTTTACAAATGCTCTTCGAGTAATTACGCATATAGGCTTTCAAAACTAATTGCTGCCTGTGTCACTCAAAGAAAGGTTAGACCACATGCTGTGCTTATCCTGATATGTAAATTATGGATGCGTACAGATTTGAAAAGAATACATGCACACATTCATTAAGGCTGATAACCCTGAAGGATAATGGAGACAGTACAAGTTATCTGAATGGTGTCAGAGCCTATTTGCGATTCAGAAGGTGTGTGAGTCAGGGCTGATGGAAGTTCTTAAACATTTCTCTTTATCACCAATTCCTTACATTAAATGTGAATTCTGTCCAAACCATTGGTGTATCGAACTTGCGTTTTGCTGGTAATTTATAGATTCTATCCCTTTTGACAAATTAGATATAAATACCACATGCTAATGTGGTTTAAGGCAAATGCTGGGCTGTCATATCAGATTGAATAAAATTGCTGCAAATGTCACCACTTTAACATTTTATTGTTCATTTTTTTTTCTACCTGTTAACTTGTAGATAGCACATCAAATAATATTGGTATATCATTTATATTGCCTTATTTCACCATCAGTGTTTTAACTCAGATATTGAGGTCTTTCAGGTTAATTATTTGTCATTTCCACTATCCAAGTGGCTCAGGGAAAATACAACAAGTTTATTTATTTATTAGTCACAAGTAAGGCTTACATTCACACTGCAATGAAGTTGCTGTGGAACTCTGGTGCCTGCTTGGGTCAATTCGCTAAATGCACATCTTTCAGAATGTGGGAAAAAACTAGAGCACCTGGAGGAAACCCATGCAGACATGGGGAGAATGTACTGGGGTCACACGGACAGTTACCCAAGTTGGAAATATGAATCCAGGTCCCTGGCGCTGTGAAGCAGTAGTGCCAATCACTGTGCCCCTGTGCTGCCCATTAAAGTTAAAACAGTTAAAACCAGTGAGGAACAGTTATAAGGAGAGGCTGGATAGACTGGGATTTTTATCCCCGTGGAGCATTGGAGACTTAGGGGTGATCTTATGGAGGTCTATAAAATAATGAGGAGCATAGATAAGTTTCAATAAGAAGTCTCACACTGCCAGGTTTAAATCCAACAGGTTTATTTGGAATTATGAGGTTTCAGAGTGTTGCTCCTTCCTTAGCTGCTTCTTCACTCACCTGATGAAGAAGCAGTATTCAGAAAGCTCATGATTCCAAATAAACCTGTTGGACTTTAACCTGGTGCTGTGAGACTTCTTATTGAAACTTATCTATGCTCCTCATTATTTTATAGACCTTCATCCCCATCTATCACTGGTATCTTCACATCATAGATAAGGTAGATAAGATAGTCAATATCTTTTCCCAAAGTTTAGGGAGTCTAAAACTAGAGGGCATAGGTTTAAGGTGAGAGGGATGAGATACAGAAGTGTCCAGAGGGGTAATTCCTTCACTCAGAAGGTGGTGAGTGTCTGGGACAAGCTGCCAGAGGTTGTAGTAGAGGCAGGTATGATTTTGTGTTTTTAAAAAGTATTTAGACAGTTACATGGGTAACCAAAAGGGATAATGTTAGAAAATCTCAGCAGGTCAGGCAGCCTCTGTAAGGAGAGAAAAGAGCTGACGTTTCGAGTCCAGATGACCCTTTGTCAAAGCTTTGGGATTTTCCAGCATTTTCCCTTTTGGTTTCGATTCCAGAATCTGCAGTATTATATTTTTATTCAGTAGTTACATGGGTAAGATGGGTATAGAGGGATATGGGCCAATTACAGGCACATGGGACTAGCTTAGTGGTGAAAACTGAGCGATGTGGACAAGTTGGGCTGAAGAGCCTGTAAATCTGTATGATTGTATGACAGATTTAAACAGACACGAACACGTCTGCTGATTTCTTGTAAATGTGACATGTCACTGCGAGATATCTTGATTCCTACAAATGGTATTTGAAGATTGGAAGATTGGCAGCCAATCAGAGGAGAGTGGAAGAAAAGCTATAATTACTTTTAATATTTGACTCCCGTTGTGAAAAAAAATCTCACTTTATTGCAGTGTCTACAGACAACTGACACGAGAAACCCGCAATAGAAATGGCAGGCACTGGAAGACTTGTTAACTGGACAGATTGAAGAATTTGTGTAGGAAACATCCTCAAGTATTCAGCTAGGAGGGGAAATAATAATCCAGCAAACGCTTCTTAATGAACAGGCTCTGATTACACACTCCCCCAGTGTGCTAAGAGCTTCTTGGAATGTATTCTTTCATGCGTTGTGAACATCGCTGGCAGGTCCAGCATTCGTTGCCCATTCTTGAACTGAATAGCTTTCCAGGTCATTTCACAAGAACACAAGGAATAGAAGCAGGAGTTTCCACCAGACCCTTCACGCCTGCCTCACTATTCAACATGATCATGGATGATCTCTGGGCCATTTCCCCCACCTCTCTCTATTCCTTGAAACATTTATCCACCTCCACTTTAAATACTTCTAATGATCCAGCCTCTAGCACCCTTTAGAGTAGAGAATTCCAGAGATTCACCATTCTCTTGTTCAAGAGAAGAAGGTTAAGAGGTGACTTAATAGAGGCAAATAAGATGATCAGAGGATTAGATAGAGTGGACAGTGGGAGCCTTTTTCCTCAGATGGAGATGGCTAGCAGAAGGGTATATAGTTTAAATTGAGGGGTAATAGATATAGGACGGATGTCAGAGGTAGATTCTTTACTCAGTGAGTAGTAAGGGTATGGAATGCCCTGCCTGCAACAGTAATGGACTTGCCAACATTAAGGGCATTTAAATGGTCATTGGATAAACATATGGATGATATTGGAATAGTGTAGGCTAGGTGGGTTTAGATTGGTTTTACAGGTCAGTGCAACATCGAGGGCCGAAGGGCCTGTACTGCACTGTAATGTTCTATATTATCTCCAAGAATGGTTAGAATACAAGAACATGGATATACTGCTAAGGCTCTTACTGGTCAGATCCCATTTGGAATATTGTGAACAGTTTTGTGCCTCATACCTAAGGGAGATTATGCTGGCCTTGAGGAGTTCCAGGGGAAGTTCACAAGGATAATCTCAGGAATGAAGGCACCATACATGGAACAGTTGATGAGTCTGGGTCTATACTCTGTGGAGTTTAGCGGGGGATCTAATTGAAACTTACAGGATACTGAGAGGCCTGGATAGAATGGATGTGGAGAGGATGTTTCGAATAGTGGGAAAGACTAGAACTCGAGGGCACAATCTCAGAGCGAAGAGATGCTCTTTTAAAAAGGTGAGGAAGAATTTCTTCAGTTAAAGGGTGGTAAATCTGTGGAACTCATTGTCACAGCGAGCTGTGGAGGCTGGGATATTGAGTGTCTTTAAGATAGATGGTTAGTTTCTTGATCAATAAGGGGATCAAGAGTTACAGGGAGAAGGCAGGGGAATGGGAATGAGAATCATATCAGCCTTGATTGAATAGTGAAGATTGAATGGTCTAATTCTGCTCCTGTATCTTATGATCTTATGGTCTAAGAAATTCCTACACACCCCAGTTTTAAATGACCAGCCCTTTATCTTGTTGCAATGTCCCTTTATTAATGAAAACATCTCACCCTCTGCCTCGGGAACTTATATGTTTGATTAATGTCACCGCTCACTCTTCTAAACTTTTAGAGGGCATTTAAGAATTAACCACTTCATTGCTGTGGGCCTGGATTCACGTGTAGGTCAAACCAAATCAGGATGCCAGATTTCTGATCCTAGAGGACCTTAGTGAACCTGATGGGAAATTCGCAACAGTCAATGATCAAGTGCAGAAGAAGAAAGGGAATAGGAGCTGGGGTAGACCATTCAGCCCATCAGGCCAGCTGTCTGATTTCAGAACTCAACTTCATTTTATGTCACTTTTCCCATTTTCCTTATCTCCTGGGGAGACCAAGAATCTGTTAATCGCAGATGGTGCCTCCACATCCATTAACCAGCCTCTCATCCATTGATCCTGTCTACATTTCTTGCTTCCTTGGGAAAGCAGCCAGCATAATCAAGGACCCCACGCACCTCAGAATTCTTTCTTCCACCCTCTTCTGTCGGGAGAAAGATACAAAAGTCTGAGGTCATGTACTAATCGACTCAAGAACAGCTTCTTTCCTGCTGCTGTCAGACTTTTGAACGGACCTACCTTGCATTAAGTTGGCCTTTCTCTACACTCTAGCTATTACTGTAACTCTACATTCTACACTCTCTCCTTTTCTTCTCTATGAACAGTATGCTTTGTCTGTACAGCACACAAGAAACAATATTTTTCACTGTATGTTAACACATGTGACAATAATAAATCAAATCAAATCCAATCATCCTTCTGGGGTCAGAAATATTCACAATCCTTTGAGTGAGGTAATTTGTTAAATGATTGACCCCGCATTCTGAGATGTTGCCCACGTCTTCAATTCCCCAACCAGTGGAAACAATTTCTCAATATCCTACCCTATCATACCCCTCCAAAACGTCCCAGGTTTCAATAAGGTTACCTCATTCTTCTAAACTCCAGGTAATATAAACCCAATTTACTCAGTCTCTCATCATAGGACAACCCCCAATCCCAGGGACCCATCAATTGAACCTTTACTTTGTCATTTCCAATTTTATAAAATGTGGTGACAAACTGAACAAAATATTCCAGATGTGGTCTCAGCAGAACCCTGTACAAAATGTAACAAGATTTCCACATTCCTGTACTCCAATCCAATTGCCATAAAGGCCAACATGCCATTTGCCTTCCTAATTGCTTGCTGGCTGTACCTGCATGCCAACTTTCTGAGTTCCTTGTATAAACATGCCCAAGTGTTTGAGCATCAATACTTGCAAGTTTTTTTTTCCTTTTTAAAAAAGTTTTCAACTCTTATAACCAAAGTGAACCAGAATGATAGGGAGTGGGATAGCTGAATCTTGGGTTTTGGCATAGCTTGGCACAACATCAAGGGCCGACGGGCCTCTACTGTGCTGTACTGTTCTATGTTCTATGAACAGCTTTACACTTCCCTACATTATACTCCATCTGCTGTCTTGTTACACACTCACTGAATCTGCCTGTATCCCTACACAGTTTCTCTGTGTCCTCCCCACATCTTAACTTTCCATTGTTAAGAAGCAGAGGTTCTCTCTAAGAACTAACACCGAAACAGCCAAACAGGAGTACCCTCCCCTATAATCTATAAAAAGTGTGTGTGAAGAGGTGTGACTTGCTCTTCAGTAACTCTTAGTGGTTACATACAAAGTACACCCCTGACACTCTCTCCAAAATCAACACATAACAATTTATTTATATAACTAACAGTGAACATGTAAGCGTATAAGAGTTTTCATAATTATATAACAAATAAGATGTAGCTAAAGTAAAGGTTGATATCTTGGAAACAGAAACAGGGAAAATTATCTGTAAAGGGAGAAAAAAGCTGACATTTCGAGTCCAGAATGACAATTCATCAAAACTCTTTTCTCTCCTTCCAAATGCTGCCAGACCTGCTGAAATTTTCCAGCATTTTCTTTTTTGGTTTCAGATTCCAGCATCCACAGTAATTTGTGATTTATCCAGTAGAAATTGTTATTGGGTTGAAGGAAATGGCAGAACATTGAGTGAATATTTTGTGTCTGTCTTTACAGTAGCAGATACAAATGTTATAGCAGCACAGACTGAAGCCTGAAAATCCAGAAAATTAGAAAAACTATTATCAGGAGAGAAAATGTATTGAGGAAACTTAAGGACAAAATCCAGCAAATCCCCAGGAGTTGACGGTCTACACATCAGGCTCAGAAAGAGACAGCCGCAGAGATAGCGGATGGATTAGCCATAATTTCATAAAATTCTTTAGATTAGAAGTTGGCAAATGTTACACTCATTTTCGAGGGACGAGAGAGAGGGAGAAAACAAAGGTCTACAGGCAATATTGTTTTATATTCTTGTTTTGTCTGCTGCTGTAATTTTTTTTCTGCTCTTGTCATTTCTCTTAGTCCCACTTCAAATGAATTCTTTTCAATTCTGTTTACTATGTCTATCACTTCCCCTCTCTGAAGTTTCATAGCCCATTCTAACCTTTCAGCATTTTTACACAATTTATGAACTATCCAAGTCCAGTTCTCCTCTGCACCCCTTCCAGTGCCAATATATCCTTTCTCAAGAAAGGAGACAAAACCGTACACAGTCTCACCAGCACCTTATACATCCGCAACATAATCTCACTGTATTTAAACTCCATCTCTTTAGCAATAAAGGACAAAATTCCATTTGCCTCCTTAATTACCTGTTGCACCTGTAAACCAACACCTTGTATTCCTGTACAAGGACACCCAGATCCCTCTGCACAGCAGCATGCTGCAATTTTTTACCATTTAAATAATAGTCTATTTTGCTGTTATTTCCTGCCAAAATGGATGACCTCACATTTACCAACATTGTGCTCCATTTGCCAGATCCTCGCCCAGTCACTTGGACTATCTATATCCCTTTGCAGACTCTCAGCATCCTCTGCACACTTCACTCTGCCACCCATCTTATCTGATTGAAGACTTCATAGGTGGAATTCATTGGCCGCTCTGGTCTGGAAGCTGGAAATTCCCGACCGACTGTCAATAGAGCTTCACGTTCTTCGTAACTGGCCCGCTGAAATTCCAGTGGCAGGGAGGATGGGAGAAATCCGGCCCAACTGTTTAAAGGATAAATTTGGGAAAGCAGAATTGGCAAAGGTCGAAGACTTGATTAACTTAAGATGTAGGAAATTTCTGAAGCATCATGGAAATGTTTTCACCAGGAATAGGGATTTTTGGTGAATCAGAGTCATTGGTTGAATGCAAAATTAAAAACAAGCAAAACCGATGAACTGTTTGAACTTTGTAGTGAAAAGAACAGTGGGATTGTTGAGCTTGGAAGCGAAGGGGACAACATGAAGAAGATGGGTTGAGGTAGTGCTGTTCTAAAGTTGTTGTTGTAAATAAATTATTCATTGTTCAATAGTGATCGAGTTGAACAGGGTAATATTACTGAGGTATCAAAGTCAGGGGTGGGAAATAAAGGCACAGTTGAAGTACTTGCAAAATTGGAAATTATGAATTGTCAACATGGGGTACTGAAACTGCAAAACAATCTTTCCAAGTCTATGAGGAGTGACACAGGTTTAAAAATGTTTGTCAGTAATACTGCGCAACATGTAATCGTTGGAATGAAGCCAAATCAACAATGCAAAACATCATTCAAACAACTCAAGGACAGCTTCTTCCCTGCTTCCATTAGACTTCTTAATGAACAAAGAACAAAGCACAAAACAGCACGGGAAACAGGCCCTTCGGCCCAACGAGCCCGTGCTGCCACCCCGATGTTCCCATCTCTACCCGTGATCCCTGTCTATGTTTATAGATCTATGGATTAAAAACCAAATTTGAGACAATTTAGGGAGAATTTGTTTTGCCAATTAGCCTAAGAGCACATCTTTGGGATGTGGGAGGAAACCGGAGCACCCGGAGAAAACCCACGCAAGCACGGGGAGAATGCGCAAACTCCCACAGACACAGGCCCAAATCCATGTATCTGCACAGCACAGCGATAGTCACTGCGCTGTCGTGTTGCCCATCAAATGGTCCAGGTCAAACGTACACTAATGACATGAAGCACTAGGATACTCTCGAAATGGACCTATCTTCTGTTAAACTGATCTTTCTCTGCACCCTAGCTATTAGTGTAACATTATGTTCTGCACCTCTCCTTTAAGGCATACAAGATGATCAGAGGGTTAGGTAGGGTGGACAGTGAGAGCCTTTTTCCTTGGATAGTGATGGCTAACAGGAGGGGACATAGCTTTAAATTAAGGGATGGTAGTTATAGGATGGATGTCAGAGGTAGGTCCTTTACTCAGAGGGTAGTATGCGCATGGAATGCCCTGCCTACAGCAATTGTGGACTTGCCAAGTTTAAGGGTGTTCAAATGGTCAGTGGATAGACATATGGATAGCATTGGAATAGTTTAGGTTAGACAGTCATTAGATTGGTTCCATTGGTTGGTGCAACATTGAGGGCCGAAGGGCCTGTACTGCGCTGTGATGTTCTATGTTCTTTCCTTCTCTCCTCTGTCTCTATGAATAGTATAAAATAGCAGAAAAGGGCGGCATAGTGACATGGTGGTTAGCATTTCTGTTTCACAGTACCAGCGACCCGGATTTGATTCCTGGCTTGGGTCACTGTCTGCATGGAGTTTGCACATTTTCCTCGTGACTGTGTGGGTTTCCTCCAGGTTTGCTCCGGTTTCCTCCCACACTCCAAAGATATGCGGATGAGGTGGATTGGCCATGCTAAATTGCCCCTTTGTGTCAGGGGGACTAGTTAAGTTAAATGCATGGGCTTATGGAGATAGGTCCTGGCTGGGATTGTGGTGTTTGCAGATTTGATGGACTGAATGGTCACCTTCTGCAGTGTAAGATTCTGTGATTCACAGGGGATTGGGGCAAATGGGTGCTTTTTTGGCTGGTAAAATGTAATTGTGGTAGAGGTCAGCCTTTGGACCTCAACTGGCTACAATCTATATAACTGATCTGCAAACAGGGACAGAGTGTAATGTAGTAAAGTTTGTAGATGATACTAAAATAGCAGGGAGAGGCAGTAGTGAAGAGGGGATAAAGATTCTTCAGATGGCTCGGAGAATGGTCCAAACTTTGTCAGATGGAGTTTAATGTGGATAAAGTGTGAGGTTGTCCACTTTGGCAGAAAAAATGGAAAGGCAAATTATTACCAAAATGGAAAGCAGATTCAAAATGCGCCTGGAGAGAGGGATCTGGGTGTCTGTGTTCATGGATCACAGAAAGTCGGTATGCAGGTGCAGCATGTCATAAAAAAGGAAAATGGGATGTTGGCATTTATTGCAAAAGGAGTGGAGTATAAAAGTGGAGAGTTGTTATGACAGTTGTGTAGAACGTTGGCTCGCCTGCATTTGGAATACTGCGTCCAGTTCTGATCGCCTTATTACCAGAAGGATGTGGAGACCCTGGAGAGGGGGCAGAGGAGGGTTACCAGGATGTTGCCTGGTATGGAAGACTGAGCTATGAGGAGAGATTGATCAATTTGGGGCTGTTCTCCTTAGAAAGGCAGAGAATGAAGGGAGATCTAATAGAGGTGTATAAGATTATGAAGATACAGATAGAGTGAACAGTGGTAAGCCTTTTCCTAGGTTAGATACATTAATTACAAACAGACACAGGTTTAGGGTGGGAGGGGGGAGCGAGGTATAATTCGGATGTTAGAGGGAGGTTTTTCACAGAGAGGGTGATGGGGGCCTGGAATGCACTGCCAAGTAGGGTGGTTTAGGCAGGCACGCTAGAGTTGTTTAAGGCTTATTTAGATAGGTATATGGGTGGACAAGGAGTGGAGGGATACAGGAGACTTTCCTAAATAAAGATCAAGAGCCTTGGGACATCCCTGGGAAATCAACTGATTCCTATGGACCTTCCAACATATTTCATGGTTCACTTGCTTTACTTTTGCGCTTCTGGGGATTCTGTAAATATCTGTCTAAGTTGCGCATGTCTGTTATGTCTTTTCTTTTATTTCACAGGTAATTCACTCTGCCTTGTTGATCAACGAGGTGCAGACACGTGGTGGGTTGTGCGAGGGCTGCTCTTGGATGTTGCTTCGAGATTTGCCTAATGCTTCACGTTGTTAGTGTACACTTAAACTGGACCAACTGACGGGCAACACGACAGCTCAGTGACTATTACTGTTTGCTGTGCAGATACATGGATTTGGGTCGGTGTCTGTGGGAGTTTGCACATTCTCCCCATGATTGTGTGGGTTTTCTCTGGGTGCTCCGGTTTTCTCCCACACCCCAAAAACGTGTCTTAGGCTGATTAGTTTAACAAATCGTCCCTAAATTAGTCTTCCCTCAATCTTCCCCGGTAGGTGTAGACAAAAGTCATAGGTAGAGGAGGGCACTCATAATGTTAAAATGGCAGCACGGGCTCATTGGGCCGAAGGGCCTGTTTCCTGTGTTGTGTTGTTCTTTGTTCTTTGTCTCCTTATTAGAGGAAGGATTTGGTGGCATTGGAGGCAGTTCAGAGAAGGTTATCAGATTGATTCCGGGGATGAAAGAGCTGGCGTACGAGGAGGGATTAAACAGTAAGGGCTTGTACTTGCTGGAGTTTAG
Source organism: Sphyrna mokarran (assembly GCA_024679065.1). Taxonomy (NCBI): domain Eukaryota; kingdom Metazoa; phylum Chordata; class Chondrichthyes; order Carcharhiniformes; family Carcharhinidae; genus Sphyrna; species Sphyrna mokarran. The sequence goes on along the minus strand of JAGIQG010000008.1, from coordinate 5,403,448 downwards.
AAGGACGAGAGGGGATCTTATTGAGGTATATAGAAATTTAGAAGGGATTGATAAAGTAAATGTAGACCAAATGTTGCCCCTTATGGGACGATCTAGAACAAGAGGTCACAGGTAAAGGCTGAGAAATTTAAAACAGAGATGAGGAGGGATTACTTCTTACAGAGGGGGGTGGATTTGTGGAATTCACTGCCCCATAGCACAGTGGGGTCTGAATCATTGAATGGTTTCAAGAAGGAGATCGATATATTTCTAATAAAAAATGGGAAAGAGGGATATGGGAACAGGTGGGGAGGTGGATTGGAGACCAGAGAGAGGTCAGCCATGATCTGCTTGAATAACAGAGGAGTTCGAAGGGCTGAATTTGCATATCTCTGCTTCTCATTCTCATGTTCCTATGTTTTGTCAGCACAGCGTACAAGAAGCAGTACTTTCCTCTGTATCCCAATGCATGTTACAATAATAAATCAAATCAAAATCTGTTGAGAACTGGACTTGAATAGTTCATAAATTGTGTAAAAATGCTGAGAGGTTAGAATAGTCTATAACTTCAGAGAGGGGAAGTGATAGACATGGTGAACAGAATTGAAAAGAACTCGTTTGAAGTGGGACTAGGAGAAATGACAAGAGCAGAAAAAAATTACAGCAACAGACAAAGCAAGAATATAAAACAATATTGATGGAACATAAGAAGCATCTTAACAACATGCTTGAAACTGCTGAAAGAGATTTTGACAAGAGATGTTATTGTACAAAAATACTGTGTAGAATGCATTAAATCTACCACATCTGAATTTAGAGAATGGGCTTAAAAGTGAAGCTACGCCTACCAATAAGAGAAAGGACAACTGGACTGTAAACTTGAAAGAGACGTACATTTTCTGAGGGAAACAAAGTGGAAATTAGAACAAAAAGAAACACAAGGCTTAAGTTATGCTAATGCAGTCATGTTCAAATTCTAATGAAGTTATTACATTGGTTCCTTTGTTTTGGTTAAATTGTTGTTGTTATAAAATACTAATGTTTCAGTCTGGGCTCTCTGTGTACTGGCCTTTTAAAAATCTCCAAGCCACAGAATAAGCACCTTCTCCCCCCCGCCCCCCCCGCCCCATCCCCAGCATTTTACTAACATCAAATTCTAACTCCCTCCCTCCCAATCTACAATCACTCTCCCCAACTTCGCAACAAAGGTAAAAGTGTCAGGAAGCAGATATATTTGTTTTATCCTACGGGTGCTTTGGTCCACCTTGATGTCTAACGAGGGAGATACACGCGATGGGTCATGAGAGGGCTGCTCTTGGATTTTTTTTCAGGAGTATCCTAGTGCTTCACATCATTACTGTACGCTTTTTGACCTGGACCATCTGATGGGTAACACGACAGCTCAGTGACTATCGCTGTGCTGTGCAGATACATGGATTTGGGCCTGTGTCTGTGGGAGTTTGCACATTCTCCCCGTGCTTGCGTGGGTTTTCTCCGGGTGCTCCGGTTTCCTCCCACATCCCAAAGATGTGCTCTTAGGCTAATTGGCAAAACAAATTCTCCCTAAATTGTCTCAAATTTGGTTTTTAATCCATAGATCTATAAACATAGACAGGGATCACGGGTAGAGGTGGGAACATCGGGGTGGCAGCACGGGCTCATTGGGCTGAAGGGCCTGTTTCCCGCGCTGTTTTGTTCTTTGTTCAGAGGTAGTTTTAAGTAACCAATGTTTGTTGTTGGATGTTGAAAATAAAGCATAGATTTAAGTGAGTTCAGGAATTGTTTAGTTTATGGAATTAGTAATCTTGCAACCCTAAAGGAAGCTACTGGTTAAACAAACCATGGGCCTCAAGAAAACCACACAATTGTCCCTTTCCTCTGAAAACAAAGGGGTTCAGGAGTTTCAGGGGCCATAGATAGTGCCATCCTCAGCCCTTGGGCAACCCCGTACCACACATAATGTTCACGGATAATGTTCACGTCTCTCATTTGCTGCCAAGAGAGGGTGATTGGAGTTGGAGGCAGTGGAGAACCAGATGGGAAGTGTCTCCCACAATGGGGCGGTATAGTAGCATAGCTGCCTCACAGCGCCTGGTGGCCGGGTTCAATTCCCGTCTCGGCTCACTGTCTGTGGGGAGTTTGCACCTTCTCCCTGTGTCTGTGTGTGGGTTTCCTCCCACTGTCCACAAATACGTTGGTGAAACAAGAGCTTCCTACAGAGAATTTGAAGCCTTATTTCTCTGACTGTCAGGAGTTGAGTGTAGGAGATGGCATCAAATTGTGGGAAGCTGGGGTATTTGTCCCACGTCCAGGCTAGAAACCAATACTGCAAGAATTACACAATGACCAACCAGGAATGTGGGAGATGAAGCTGCCCACGGGGAGCTATGTCTGGTGGCCTCGGATACCGAAAACCTGGTCATGTGATGCAAAACCTGCCAGGTAAACAGTAGGCCCCACCAGCAGCCTCACTGGGGAGACTCTGGGTGCAAGAACATGCAGGCTTCACAGGGCAGTCCAGATGTTCAAAAGTGGCATGAAGAAACCAGGCACCAGGTAGAAACACAGCTGGCACCTTTCCTTCTGAACTCCAGGGATGAGGGGTTTGTCGTTATGAAGAGAGATTGAACAGCTTTCTGGAATTTAGAAAAATGAGGCAAGATCAAATTGAGTCTGCAAGGTGAGAAAAGGTCTGGATAAAATAGATACAGAGCAGATATCTCCTTTTGTGGGACATTCTAGGACGAGGGGTCATAGTCTTAGGATAAGAGGCAGCAAATTAAAACAGACTTGAGAGAAACTGCGCCTCCCAAAGGGTTGTGAATCTGTGGACTTTGCTTCCCCAAAGTGAAGTGGATGCAGTGAGTAAATTTAAGAAGGAGTTAGATAGATTTTTACTTGGTAATGGGTTGAAGGGTTATGGGGAGAAGGCAGGAAAATGGGGATGGGGAGAATATCAGTCACAATCGAATGGCAGAGCAGACTCGATGGGCCGAATGGCTTAATTCTGTTCCTATATCTTATGAACTTATGAACTATGGGACTATGCTTCATGTGACGATGGAAAATAGTATGTGTACACCACAGGAATGGTATTACTCTGCATTTGTAATATACTACGTTACTTTCCATTCGAGGTTCCTGATTCATTACAGGGTCTCAAGGCGGGAAGAGAAGGCTTGGGAGGGATGGCAGTCGGCTTGGGGGTGGGGGGTGTGCGATCGGGCTATCAGAGGAGAGGTCAATGGGAGGAGGAAGTGGGGGGTGGTGGGGAGAGGAGAGAGGTCCAGAGGCCTTAAAGGAGGGAGTTGATGTACCTGCCTTCAGAAGGAGGAGGAGGGGAGTGAGTGTCTGAAGGAAGCAGCAAACCCCTCCCCGCTCGAGACATCACTCTGTTAATTTCCGGGCTTCCCGAGCGAATGTTCAAACCCCCGTGAGCCAGCCTAAGGAACAGACGCTGGGTAGGAAATGGGCCTTAGGTGGTCAATAATTTATCTCTTTGGGGCCTCAACTGGGGCCAAGGGAACCCTGTGAAATTCATTCAGCTTGCTTTCCCCACGGCCGTTAGTGTGATGATAAATATTCTGTGCGGACGCCAGTTGTCCTGTCAATCTTTCATTTATTTTCTAAAGGCTATTTTAATGTTTATTTTCATTTCTGGATCAGCGATTGTTCCAGCGATGAATTTAATTATATGTTGGGGCAGTTAGATTGCAGCGTTTGGGGCCAGCTGACTGGATTCGCAGTGACACAGCCGCTGTCGCTCGCGTGGCGTTGCGAGAGAGGGAGAGGTTGTGGACTGACATAACGAGATATTTCTCTGTTGGAAATGGGAGGCGGGGGGGAAGTAAAGCATCACTTGGCACAGAGAGAAAACCACTGATTGTAAAAACGAGAGAGAGAGAATGACGGAAGAAGCATCACCAGAGAAAAAGAACATTTTGAAAACTGGAGAATCTATAAATTGTTGGCAAAATCCTGCAGATGCTGGAATCTGAAACACAAACAGAAAATGCCAGAAAATCTCAGCAGGTCTGACAGCTTCTGTGGAGAAAGAATAGAGTAGGAAGTCTGACAACACCAGGTTTAAGTCCAACCGATTTATTTGATAGTAAACTCGCAAGCTTTCGAGGTGTTTCGATCTCTTCATCAGTGAAGAGGTCGAAACACCTCAAAAGCTTGTGTGAGTTTACTATCAAATAAATTGGTTGGACTTAAATCTGGTGTTGTCAGACTTCCTACTGTGTTTAGCTCAGTCCAACGCTGGCATTTCTACTTCGAGAGAGAATAAAGCCAACATTTCGAGTCTGGATGAGATGGTGATATTTTAAATTTATTTTTTAGTGTCACGAGTAGGTTTACATTAACACAGCAATGAAGAGAGTGCAGGGGAGGGTCACTGTTCGAAGGCACTGAGTGCCTGATTGAGGGTCCCGCATCAGACAGGTGAGGGGTCAGCCAAGAATGTCTCCAAATCCTTGTGCTACTTACTCTCTCCCCATAACCTCCACCACACCAACCACCTTCTCCACTCCCCCTGCTCCCGTTACCATTTACCTGTGACCTCGGTTCATCCACAATCCTGGGTCTTGGTCAGGTGTGGAATCTCTCATTGGACAGCAGTTCTCGGTCAGCCCCTGGGGTCGGGACACCCGCCGCTGTTCTCTCAGGTACCCGAGTAGCAGTGGGTATGGAGGAGCCTCCCCAAAGAGAGGTGAGATAAGGTTCTTGTCACATCTCGAACTGCAGGGTGAAATCATGGTCCTGATCCCAGGATGGGGGAATTCTTCTGACCACAGGGGCAATGCCAACTGCAGGGAGAAGAGGACTGATTGTGTTCAACGGCGGGCAAGGGGGCATTGGGTGCAGAGAGTGTGCTGGAGGGTATTGGAGGGGCCATAGCTTTTCTCCAGCTTGGGAAATCAGCTGAAATAGAATCATCTTTAAAATGAAGGCAAGGCAGCCTTATTAGATCATAAGCCATAGGAGCAGAAGTAGCCCATTCGGCCCATCAAGTTTGCTCCGCCATTCAATGAGATCATGACAGGTTTGATGTGATTATCCTCAATTCCATTTTCTTGCCTTGTAACCGTCACCCTCGATTCCTTTACTGATTAACAATCTGTTTATCTTGAGTACACCCAGCCTCTACAGCTCCCTACGGTGAAGAATTCCACAGATTCACTCCCCTCTGACAGCAGAAATTCCTCCTCATTTCTGTCTTCGATGGGTGACCCCCTCACTCTGAGATTCCGCTCTCTGGTCCCAGATTCTCCCACACAGGGAAACAGCCTCTCAGCATCGACCCTGTCAAAGCCCCCGAGAATCCGAAATGTCTCAATAAGATCACCTTTCATTCTTCTAAACTCCAATGAGTTAAGGCCAACCTACTCAACATTTCCTCATAAGAAAATCTCTCTATACCCAAGAGTAACCTAATTAATCTTCTCTGGACTGCCTCCAATGCCAGTATATCTTTCCTTAGGGAAGGGGACCAAAACTCTTCACAGTTTTCCAGGTGCGTCAATCTAGTGCCTTGTGTAGTTTGAGCATGGTTTGAGCATAAGGTGCCTGGTGGCACTGCTGCCTCACAGCCACAGGGATCCAAGTTTAATTCCCAGCTTGGTTCACTGTCTGTGTGAAGTTTGCACGCTCTCCCTGTGTCTGCGTGGGTTTCCTCTGGGTGCTCAAGTTTCCTCCCAGACTCCAAAGATGTGCAGGTTAGGTTGATTGGCCATGCTAAATTGTCAGCGAATGTCAGGGGGACTGGCAAGGGTAAATGCATGGGAATATGGGGATAGGGCCTTGATGGGACTTTAGTTGGTGCAGACTTGATGGGCCAAATGGCCTCCTTCTGCACTATCAGATCCTATGTCCATGGTTCTATTTTATACTCCATTCTCTTTGAAATACTTTAAATTGACGAAAAAGCTTCCCATGAAGGAATTGGCTGCCTGTGCTTCATAAGTAGGCATACTTAAGTTACCAATTGGATATCTACACTAGATTTTTTCTTGCATTTTAACCTCAACCCTCCTGTTTTTGTAGTTAAGATCCAGCTCACGGTGTCTAAACCAGGAAGTGTCAATTGCAATGTTTATCAGGACACTTTGTGAGGTATCCTGATGAGTGCAAGGCAAAAAACTTTGACACGCCTGTACTTTCTGCATTATCTAAGTTCTGTATGACCAATCAACAATCGGAAAATGTAATCATTTAATTAATTGAAAACTTGAAAAGAAAATGAAAAGAGAAAAAGAAAATTGGGATTAAGACATTAAAAAAAAACAGAAATAAAGATTAAAACAAAATATTTTAGTTTTAAAAATTCTCCAATGATAATTAATCTCTAAAAAAACGTGACTCCAAACTTGTAAATTTTAATCCTGGGGGCCAGCCAGGTTATTTGACAATAATTAAGGCTTATCACAATATTAAAAATCCATTTATACCTGAATGCATAAACATTAACATCATCTTATGTGTTCAGTGGGTTAGTAGCATAACTTTATCAGCTCCCCCTTATAACTTGAATATGCTTTATTCAATTCTAGCATAATCTCCCTGCCTCAGGCCAGCACAGTGGTTAGCACTGCTGCCTCACAGCGCCAGGGACCCGGGTTCGATTCCCAGCTTACGTTTGTGTGGACTTTGCATGCTCACCATAAGGGGTCCCTTCAGCTGCTCCATTTCCTCCGAAAGATGTGCTGATAAAGTGTATTGGCCGTACTAAATTCTCCCTCAGTGTACCTGAACAGGTGCTGGATTGTGACGATTAGGGGATTTTCACTGTAACTTCTTTGCAGTGTTAATGTAAGCTTACTTGTGACACTAATAAAATAAACTTTAAAAAAAGGAAGTCTCTTGGTAGTAAGAACTGGAGCATTGTGGAAAAATGATATATACTGTTGAAGCTTTTAATTCTGCACCCATCAGGACAGATCCAAGAATACCAAATTTTAAAGATAACAACAATTTATATTGCATGAGAAAAGGGTGCTGATTGGTTGGCAAGTCATTTTCGCAGTAACTTCATTGCAGTGTTAATGTAAGCTTGCTCTAATAAAAAATAAACAGCTAATAAAGAAAAATATTCTGTGTGCTTTCTCAGCTTTTTCTACTTGCAGACATTTGTGTATATGCACACATTCCAAGCAGACTCCACACAGACAGACAGTAGAAAAAAATAAATTAGATTTACCTTCTTGGTCACTCCTTCAAAAAACTCAATCAAAATTGTGAGACATGATTTTCCACTCACAAAGCCATGCTGACTGTCCCTAATCAGTCCTTGCTTCTCTAAATGCCCGTGGATCCTGCCTCTCAAAATACCTTCCAACAATTTACCCATCACAGATGTGAAGTCACTGGCTTGAGTCTGATTGGCAGATGCATTGCCATGGAGACAGCACTGAGAAACTATTGGCTTTCTAAGCTCCTGAATAATTCAAAAAAGGACAAAGACTTGAACATATTCCTCTTGGTTTCAGGGAATGGGCACCTGTGTATGAATGTATACTGCTTCTAGCAAGAGTAAATGAATTGCATCATGATTCCGACTGATTATTTTAAATTGGTTGTTATTGTTAGCACACTCAGGATTGTTCAGTAAGTGCTGCCGAATCGCAGAATCACATCTAACAGTTGACGTTTTGTTTTGGCTTTTGTGAATGTGGGTTGGTTGAGGATGGTCTGTACTCTGTCTATCACCAAAGCCAGAGGAACATGCTGTTTGATTTGATCAGCCAATCAGTGGGTCTATGTACTTAGCATTGTAATTCATGTACAATGTTACTGAATTCTGGGAAAGGTTGAACGTTTTCTTGGTCTGATGGGCAGCATCCCCTCAGTGGAAATATTATTCATGCAGCCATAGCTTTTGTCAAAGAGTTTGTTTAAGTCTTTGTTTAAATTTGGTGAGCATGTTGCCTTGTTATATAGAATCCTTGAAATGCAGGAAGAATCCATTCAGCCCATCGAGATTGCACTGACAACAATCCCACCTTATCCCCGTAACTACATGTATTTACCTAATCCCCTGATACGTAAGGGACATTTAGCATGGCTAATCCTCCTAGCTCACACATCTTTGGACTGTGGGAGGAAACTGGAGTATCCAGAGAAAACCCACAGGGGAGAATGTGCAAATTCAACACAGAGAGTGACCCAAGGCTGGAATTGAACCTGGGTCTCTGGCGGTGTGAGGCAACAGCGCTAACCACTGTGCCACTGCGTCTGGGTAATTTGAGGTACCGGGTAGCCTGTAAGTAACCGAGGAAAAGGGGAAAGGTTGAGGGAGGTGTTACAGTCAGGAGAGAAATGTTAGAATGGCTCACTTATCTTTTTACCCCTTGGTTGACTGGCAACAGATATTTTGTTTAAGTAGTTCACTTGCCATTGCAGTGAGTATTTAACTGTTTAAGTGCTGTGGCTGTAAAACACACACATACTTTCTAATTTCTCAGAAGAATAAGGAAATTTGGCGTGTCGGTTACGACTCTCACCAACTTTTACAGATAAAAAGCATTCTTTCTGGTTGTATCACAGCTTGGTATGGGCTCCTGCTCTGCCCAAGACCACAAGGAACTACAAAAGGTCATGAATGAAGTCCAGTCAATCACTTCCCACTTCCAGCTGTCTCGGCAAAGCAGTCAGCAGAACCAAGGACCTCACATACTCCGGACATTCTCTCTTCCACCTTCTTCCATTGCGGAAAAGATACAAATGTCTGAGATCGCATACCAACCGACTCAAGAACAGCTTCTTCCCTGCTGCTGTCAGACTTTTGAATGGACTTACCTTGCATTAAGTTAATCTTTCTCTACACCCTAGCTATAACTGTAACACTACATTCTGCACGCTCTCCTTTTGTTCTTTATGAACGGTATGCTTAGTCTGTATAGCATGCAAGAAACAATATTTTCCACTGCATGCACGTGACAATAATAAATCAAATCAAATCAAAATTAAACACATACCTGTTTTCTTGTCAGTCTTAAAAAAAAAGTGTGTATGTAACACACAATCTAAACAAAATAATAAAAATGCCCCAACTCTCACTCACAGATGCATCTTTTAACTTTTAGTCACATCTACTTTTCTGTTTCAAAATCTGACTGCCTGCCCGTTTCCCTCTCTTACAGATACGGCAGTGAACTGAAGCTCCATGGGTGGATGCATAATGTCCCACATTGCCAATCTGAGGAAGAATGGGGGTGAGTTCTCCCTGGAATCTCGGTCAATTTCTATCCCTTATTGAACTTCCATAAAGTAGGTGATGCAGTCGCTTATCACGTCGCTATCCATGGGAGCTTGCTGTGCACAAATTGTTTCCTACCCTTGATGGAAGTGCTTTATTGACAACAATGCACTTTGGGAGGGCTATGAAAGGCGCTATGGAAATGCAAAATCTTTCTCTTTCTATTAGGTGACAGGTTTCAGTGAAGTGGAAGTTTAATGAATGTGTGGTGAAACTGTAGCTTAATTGAGGGTCTGTACTGCAAATTATTTTATATTTGCTCATGTAATCGCACATTTGAAATAAATATGCTTATACTTGTGTGCTTTACAGCTCTGAGGTTTGTAGTTTGGTTAATCTTCCCACGCACTTTCGCTGTTTTGTAACAGTAATACGACCAAATTTGAACAGAACAAACAGCGTAATTAAACTAAAATTTCACATAATTAAGGACCGTTAATTGAAGCAAATTAGTTCTGATTGAGGCATTTTAAGAGGCTAGGTTTTATATATATAGTTTCCTTACAGATGGACTTGCACATTCTCCAGAAATGTTAACCTGTTAGTGGTAAGTAAAGATTGTTGGTCATATTCTGGCAATGTGACAGAGATGCTCACCTCTGTTCTTGTCTATGATTGGTCTATCTGTCAGTTTCCATTCTGTGATTGGTGTATCCATCAGCTTCCCTCTCCGTGATTGGTGTATCCGTCAGCTTCCCTCTCTGTGATTGGTGTATCCGTCAGCTTCCCTGTCTGTGATTGGGGTATCTATTGGTTTCCACTCTATGATTGGTCTACATGTCAGCTTCCCTCTTTGTGATTGGTCTATCTGTCAGCTTTCCTCTCTGATTGGTCTACATGTTTATTTCCTTCTGTGTGATTGGTGTACCTGCCTGTTCTCCCTCTCTGTGATTGGTGGATCTGTTGGTTTCACCCCTGTGATTGGTGTATTGGGTCTCTCTCTCTCTCTCTCCCACTCTGTATGGTCTGTTTGTCTTCCTCTCTTTCAGTGATTGGTGCATCTGTTGCTCTCCTCTTCTGTGATTGGTGTATTTGTTGGCTTCCTCCCTCTTTCTGATTGGTTCTCTTGTTTTAATGCTAATTCCTTAGCCATCTGTTAGGCTGTTGAAAGTCACACATCATAAATCTGTCCACTGTACCGATATCTCCAAGCTGCTAAATACTTTTTTCCTTCCTTCATTAAATATTCCCCATTCCTCGTGGCACATTCCAGAGAAAGTGGTTCTGAGGGTTTGATCTGGTTAAGTTGATGTCTTTCTGGACCACATAAAAGACATTCTGCATGCCAACGCCTTAACCAATCAGAATTGACTTGTCAACCACTCTTCTCTCCCACAACATAAATTGTTGTTCCCTTTGAAATTTGGCATTTTTGGATCTGTCCTGATGAGTGCAAAATGAAAATCTTTGGCATCATGTCTCATTTTTCAGTATTACTCCAGTTCTGGACTACCGAGCGACTATTTTTTAAAAAAGTTGATTTGTTAGTGTCACAAGTAGACTTATATTAACACTGTAATGAAGTCCCCTAGTCCCACACTCTGGCTCCTGTTCGGATACGTTGACAGAGAATTTAGCATGGCCAATGCATCTAACCAGTGCGCTGCCTTGGAAAAGCAGTCAGCATAATTAAGTACCTCACGTAGCCCGGATACTTTCTCTTCCATCTTTTTCCATCGGGAAAAGATGCAAAAGTCTGAAGTCATGTGTACCAACCGACTCAAGAACAACTTCTTCCCTGCTGCTGTCAGACCTTTGAATGGACTTGCCTTGCATTAAGTTGATGTTGCTCTACACCCTAGCTATGACTATAACACTACATTCTTCATTCTCTCTTTTCCTTTTCTATGAACAGTATGCTTTGTCTGTGTAGCGCACAAGAAACAATACTTTTCACTGTATGTTAATAAATGTGACAGTAATAAATCAAATCAAAATCTTTTGGACCTTGGGAGGAAATGGGAGCATCTGAAGGAAACCCACGCAGATATAGGGAGAATGTGCAGATCCAGTAGACACAGCCACCCAAGCCAGGTATCGAACCTGGGTCCCTGGCCCTGTGAGGTAGCATACCAACCCCCATGCCACCGCGCTATGCAAAGTTGCTGTATTTGACTGATGTTCTCATCAAATGAAGGCATGTGCCACTCTCCGGAGAGTCTCACCAGGCAGTTATCAGTTACCAGAGTCTAACTACACTAATGACCATTTCCTGATCACTTTCCCAGCAGCTTGACTCTTTAATTCCCACTTCCTGCAAAATACAACGTGGAATCAGAATGTTCCTGTCACCCTTTGGTCCTGCCCAATATTTTCAAATGCCAACTTTGTAAAGAAAATGTAATTTAGAAATTTGCCGGCAGCACCACATTAATGATACTGAGAAATGGAATGACAAAATACAACAAGGATTGCACGCTGGAAACCTCTGTGCTGATCAGTGGCTGGGATTCTCCTGTCATGCTGCAGTGAATGAGTTTTGGCTGAGTGCCAGATTCTCCGTTCTCCCTGGCAGCGGGGGACTGGGAGCGAATGCGATCTGAGAATCCCTCTCATAAAATGGGTTTTAACATAAAAAACTTATTTATTACAAGTCAGGCTTACATTAACACTGCAATGAAGTTGCTGTGAAATTCCCCTGGTCGCCACAGTCCGGTGCCTGTTCGGGTCAATGCCTGATTGTAGGGAGGAAACCAGAGCACCCAGAGGAAACCCAGGCAGACATGGGGAGAACTTGCAAGCTCCACACTGACAGTCACCCAAGCCGGGAACTGAACCCAGATCCCTGGCGCTGTGAGGCAGCACTGCTAACCACTGTGCCACCATGCCACTACTGCACACAATAGGTGTTTAATTGGCAAATTAAACATAATAATATTAATAATAATATTAAGTAATAATATTATTAATAATATTAATATATTAATATAATATTAATATAATATATAATAATAATATAATTATTATTATATAATAATTATATTATTATATATTATAATTATTATTATATAATAATAATTATATAATATAATTATATAATTAAGATTATATATATAATAATATATTAATATAAAAATATTAATAATAATATTAATATTAATAAGTAATAATAATATTAAGTAATAATATTAAGAGTAATAGTGCTAAAAGAGTAATTGTGCTTTTTGATAAGAAGAATAATGGGTAATAAGAATAATTCCTCTGGGTGCTCCAGACTCGTCCCCCAGTCCAAATATGCGCAGCCTAGGTGGATTGGCTGTGCTAAATTGTCCATTGGTGTTGGGAATTATCAGGGTAAATATATGGGGTTGTGGGGATAGGTCCTGGGTGGGATCATGCTCGGTACAGGTTTGATTGACCGAATGGCCTCCTTCTTCACTGTAGGGACTCTATGATTCTAAGGAAGTTGCACTCAGCTTGGAAAACAAGTGTTTAAATGGGTTAAATGATTAAAGCATCGAGGGGGGCAGAAGGACAAATTACAAAAAGATCAGAGATATGAGTTAATGGGCCTGTAACAACACAAACATGAAACTGGGCTTTTATTTTAGAGAAATTGAATTGAAAAGCAGAGGAATTATGTTTAACTTGTATTGGGTATTGGTTTGACCAGAAACGGAGTTCAATGAATTGTTCTGATCTCTCTGTGATATGCAAAGGATATTGGGCTTGGGCAGAAAGTGCAATATGAACACAAGAATGAAACCCCAACTGAGAGATATGCCTTTCAGCAATGACTGAACAGCCTGAGGATGTTTTCTTTAGAAAAGAGAAGGCTGAGGGGATGACCTGATAGAGCTCTTTAACATTACAAAAAAATCAAAGACTTGACAGGTTCGTGTCGAAAAAATATTTCTGCTTATTGGGGAGAAGAGAACCTGGGAGTTAGGCGGATTGGCCGTGGTAAATACACAGGATTTCAGGGATAGGACAGGATGTTTGTGCTTGGATAAGAAGCTCTTTCAGAGAATCAGTGCAGAACTAATGAGTTAAATGGCTTTTGTCTGCACTGTAGTGATTCTTGGAGACGTGGGTTCAAATCCCACCATGGCAACTGTGGAATTTAACTTCAATTAAGAAAATCTGGAATTGAAAGTTAGTCTCAGTAATGATGAACTATTGTCGATTGTTGTAAAAACCCATCTGGTTCACTAATGTCCTTTTAGGGAAGGGAGTCTGCCATCTTTACCTGGTCTGGCCTACATGTGACTCCAGAGATACAGCAATGTGGTCCACTCTCAACTGTCCCTGAAATGCCCAAGCGAGACACTCAGTTTTGGGGTAATTAGGGATGGGCACCAAATGCTGAGGCCCACATCAGTATCTGAGCAGTTACTGCCAGGGTGGGCAGCTGACCTCACTCCTGATGTGGCAGGATTGGTTTGCGGTGGGAATGTGTCAGCGCATTGGCACACTGCCCTCATTCCTCACATCCCTCCTGGTGTCGATTACAAGTTGAAGTTTCCAATCCCTGAGCCAAAATGAGAAACAAAAAGCAATTCTGCAGCAGCTTAGAAAGCTGGCATTAGACTGTTCCAGGTTAAAATACAATTGTATTAGCCTGCAATGTTTCAATGGGGAGGTCACAGGATTTCCAGATGAAATATTCTGGTGTAAAAGTCTCTAGTGTTTTGTGGAGAATGCACATCTCAGAACATCCTCTGATTGCAGATCTCCAGCTGTGGACAATTCCCCAGTGTTCGATACTGCTTAAAATTCCCTCTGGTGTTTACACGTCGGAAATTACAGCCTGACCGGACAATTGGGCATGCTGTTATGTCAGAACACACACACACACACATACATACACACACAGACATACACAAACACACTCGCAATCACACAAACACTCGCACTTACGTAAACACTTCTGCACATACACACACTCACTCACACTCACTCACTCACACACATACCCATGCACACTCATATACACTCATTCTCACCTACACATTCACTCACACTGACATACACTCACACATGCACTCACACACTCACACGCTGTCTCAGACACATACATGACCACTCACACATATTCACTCACACTCGCTTACATACACACACACTCACACATGTGCACACACTCACACACACACGCTCAGACACACACTCACACATGTGCACACACTCACACACACGCTCAATCAGACACACACTCACACATGTGCACACACTCACACACACGCTCAATCAGACACACACTCACACACTCAATCAGACACACACTCACACATGTGCACACACACACACACTCACACACTCAATCAGACACACACTCACACATGTGCACACACACACACACTCACACATGTGCACACACTCACACACACTCTCTCACACACACTCATACACATACTGGCCCTCACACATAGCAGAGCTTCAAGGAATTGTAAATGTCTGAAAAGGAGAGATTTTTTGAAATTAGTATCTCGTGTAAATCTCAGGGCTGGTGACTGGACAGTCTGGAAACTGTTATTGATACAATTGATCTCCCAAACCTGATTTTTCTTTTTAAATGCAGTGTGTGAAGTGTGACAGCCAATGGTTCACCTCCCCCCTCCCCCCTCCCCGAGTTTACAGTCTCATTCTAAAGACTTTGAAATAACTCCTCAGAGCCTGGTATCCCTTCACCAGATTCTCTTTATTTACAAATTTATCTCCACCCCTAGAGTGCTTTAGGTACACAGTCACAATCCAGAGTGCCAATAGCCCTGATGCTCCTCTATATATACACAGGCAAAACTCTGTGATTGGGCAGACAATCATTATCTCAATCAGGGAGCTTGTACTTCAATAGGCCAACCTCATGGACCTTGATGAGGTTATCACTTGAGCAGAGGGCCTAGCACATCGACACTGTTGGTGACCAAGAATGGTGAGGCATTGGGTATTAGAGACATTAGAAAGGACTCTTCAAAGACACATTAACAATCGGGAGAATTGGGCAGAAGGTGCTGTAGTGGCAATGTCACTGGACTTGTAATTCACTCAGAGAGAATGTGTGGGAGAGTGTGTGTGTGTGTGTGAGAGAGAAAAAGTGTGTGTGAGAGAGAGAGAGAGAGACAAAGTGAGAGAGTGAATATGTGAGGTCAGAGAGAGTATATGAGAGAGAGCGTGTGTGAGTGAAAGAGAGAGAGAGAGAGTGTGTGTGTGTGTGTGTAACTCTGACTTATTTCCAATTTCTGCTTTTCCATTCCCCCTCAGCAATGTGCCTGTATCACTCACTGCGGGTGAGTGAAAGCTCAGAGACTGGGAATGAGCTGAGCACACACTTTCCTATCCTCTTGGCACTTTAATCATCCTCTTTATTGATCAATGTGTTGCTTTGATGTTTTTATTTGTCAGCAAGTTATTTATCTTCATCGTTATCTCCAAATTGTGTCATTCTTGTTTAATACTTCTTGTTGAAGACTTTCTTCCTGAAGTGAATTCATCGGCCCGTTGAGTGAGAGAAGAATTGGAGTGTGCCTCCTTTCGATAAGCCTGCTCCAGTTGAACATTTTGTTTTCCTGCAACTTGTCTGGTTGTTGTTTGGGGAAATGAAGCGAATGAATGAGATGAAATAGCAAGTGAGTGAATCAGACAATCACCCACAGCAATAACATTACTTGACATTGCTTATTACAGTGTAAACTCCTCTGCAAATCAGTGCTCTTGTACAAAGCATTTTGGAGGCAGAAAATCAATGATTGGCTTATAGATATTCCTTGAAATCTTATTTCTTTGGCTGAGATTTTTTGGATCGTTATACAAATATCTCTTTATCTGTCAATGAAGACATCACCTATTTGTATTGTTCTGATGTGGAGTCAGGTCAGCTGATACCGAGTGATTAAAGTCCATTATTTTATATCTTTATAGAGCCATAGAATCCCTACAGTGCAGATGGAGGCCATTCAGCCCATCGGGACTGCATGGACGAGAATCCCACCCAGATCCCATCTCCATAGCCCCACACATTTTCCTTTCTAATCCCTCTGACACTAAGGGGCAATTTAGCATGGGTGGCACGGGGGAACAGTGATTAACACTGCTGCCTCTAAGAGCCAGAGACCCGAATTTGATTCCCAGGTTGGGTCACTGTCTGTGTGGTGTTTGCATGTTTACCGCATGTCCACATGGGCTTCCTCTGGGTGATCCGGTTTCCTCCCACACCCTAAAGATGTGCTCTTAGGCTGATTGGCAGAACAAATTCTCCCTAAATTGTCTTGCAAATTTGGTTCCAATGCATAGATCTGTAAACATAGACAGAAATCCTGGGTAGAAGTGGGAACATTGAGGTGGCGGCACGGGCTCATTGGGCCGAAGGGCCTGTTTCCCATGCTGTTTTTAGAACATAGAACATAGAACACTACAGCACAAACAGGCCCTTCAGCCCACAAGTTGTGGCAATCATATCTATACCTACCAGGCCATAGAACTATCTGTAACTCCCAATCCCATTAAATCCCATGTACTCATCCAGAAGTCTCTTAAAAGACCCCAGCGAGTTTGCCTCTACCACCACTGACAGCAGCCGATTCCATTCACTCATCACCCTCTGAGTGAAAAACTTACCTCGAACATCTCCTCTGTACTTGCCCCCCAGCATCTTAAACCTGTGTCCTCTTGTAGTGACCATTTCAGCTCTGGAAAATAGCCTCCGAGAATCCACACTATCTATTCCTCTCAACATCTTATAAATTTCTATCAGGTCACCTCTCAACCTTTGTCTCTCCAGGGAGAAGAGACCTAGCTCCCTCAACCTATCTTCATAAGGAATGCCCCCAAATCCAGGCAACATCCTTGTAAATCTCCTCTGCACCCTTTCAATAGCTTCCATATCCTTCCTGTAGTGAGGAGACCAGAACTGCACACAGTACTCCAAGTGGGGTCTGACAAGGGTCTTATAAAGTTGCAGCATTATCTCCCGACGGCTAAACTCAATTCCTCTAATAATGAAGGCCAGTACACCATATGCCTTCTTGACCACATCCTCCACTTGCAGAGCAGATTTAAGAGTCCTATGGACTCAGACCTCAAGATCCTTCTGCTCCTCAACGCTGCCAAGACTCCTACCCTTGATATTATACTCCTTCATCCCATTGGTCCTGCCAAAATGGACCACCACACATTTATCTGTGTTGAAGTCCATCTGCCACTTCTCCACCCAGTCTTGCATCTTATCTATGTCTCGCTGCAACTTCAGACATCCCTCCAGACCATTCACAACACCACCAACCTTTGTATCGTTGGCGAACTTACTAGCCCATCCCTCCACTTCCTCACCCAGGTCATTTATGAAAATTGTTCTTTGTTCTTTGTTCATTTCCATCCAACTAACTTGCACGTTTTGGATTGTGGGAGAAAACTGGAGCATCCGGATGAAACTGCACAGACACTTGTGCAAACTCCACACAGACAGTGACCCGAGGCTGGATTTGGATCTGGGTCCCTGGCACTGTGAGGCAGTAGTGCTAATCACTGTGCCACCGTGCCACCCCTGTTGACAGTTGAACGCTCCAACGTTCTTCATCCCCACGGCCCTGTCATTGGATCCTTTTTGAGGTCTTCTCGGATACTGGAAAATCCCAACCTGCCTTAATGGACCAGGCTCACCCACCCGGTTCCTGGTCTTCTCCTGGGAGTTGTCCTGATATAGTTATCCCACCATTATCCTGCCCTTCCATCTCTCATCCCACCTCCACGTTCCCAGGAAAAAGCAATCTAATCGGCGTACCATCTACTTTAGTTGATTGAGGGAAATATTGGTCGGGTCATGGAAATTATATCCCATTAGGCGGTTGGTCTTCTGTCTATTGCAAGCATACAGGCCAAAGTTAGAACATAGAACATAGAACACTACAGCACAAACAGGCCCTTCGGCCCACGAGTTGTGCTGATCACATCTATATCTACCAATCCACAGACCTATCTATAACCCCCTATCCCATTAGTTCCCATATACCCATCCAGAACTCAAAGAACAAAGAACAAAACAGCACAGGAAACAGGCCCTTTGGCCCAACGAGCCCGCGCCGCCACCCCGATGTTCCCATCTCTACCCGCGATTCCTGTCCATGTTTAGAGATCAGTGGATTTAAAAACCAAATTTGAGACAATTTAGGGAGAATTTGTTTTGCCAATTAGCCTAAGAGCACATCTTTGGGATGTGGAGGAAACCGGAGCACCCGGAGAAAACCCACGCAAGCACGGGGAGAATGCGCAAACTCCCACAGACACAGGTCCAAATCCATGTATCTGCACAGCACAGCGATAGTCACTGAGCTGTCGTGTTGCCCATCAGATGGTCCAGGCCAAGCGTACACTAACAACGTGAAGCAGTAGAATACTCTTGAAAAAGATCCAAGAGCAGCCCTCTCACGACCCATCGCGTGTATGCCCCTCGTTAGACAACAAGGTGGACCAAAGCACCTGTAGGATACAAACAAGTACATCAATATCATCATCTATTTACACACTTCCCAGGGACTCCAAGGCTCATGATCCCTATTTTAAATCAGTTTTCTATACCCCTCCATTCCCATTCTGTTCATGTGCCCATCTAAGTATTTCTTAAATAACTCCAGAGTACCTGCCTCCACCACTTTACTTGGCAGCGCATTCCATACCGCCACCACCCTCTGTGTGAAAAAACTCCCTCTAGCATCCAAATTATACCTTACCCCCCTCACCCTAAGCCCGTGTCCCCTCGTGCTATTTGAGTCCATCCTAGGAAAAAGCTTAATCCTGTTTACTCTATCAATCCCCTTCAAAATCTTGTACACCTCTATCAGATCTCCTCTAAGTCTACGTCTTTCTAAGGAAAACAGTCCCAATTTGCCGAATCTCTCCTCGTAACTCAGACCTTCCATACCAGGCAGCATCCTGGTAAACCTCCTCTGCACTCTCTCCAGAGTCTCCATGTTCTTCCGGTAGTAGGGCGACCAGAACTGGACACAGGATTCCAAATGAGGTCTAACCAGCATTTTATACAACTGCAACATTAAAGGCCAGCTCTTGTACTCTATACCCCTTCCTATAAAGGCTAACATACTATATGCTTTCTTCACAACCTTCTCCACTTGCTCTGCCACCTTCAGAGACTTGTTCACCTGCACCCCCAAGTCTTTTAAAAGACCCCAGCGAGTTCGCCTCTACCACCTCTGACGGCAGCCGATTCCATTCACTCACCACCCTCTGAGTGAAAACTTACCTCTAACATCTCCTCTGTACTTGCTTCCCTGCACCTTAAATCTGTGTCCTCTTGTAGTGACCATTTCAGCTCGGGGAAATAGCCTCTGAGAGTCCACCCTATCTATTCCTCTCAAGATTTTATAAACCTCTATCAGGTCGCCTCTCAACCTACGTCTCTCCATGGAGAAGAGTCCCAGCTTTCTCAACCTATCTTCATAAGGCCTGCCTCCCAATCCAGGCAGCATCCTTGTAAATCTCCTCTGCACTCTTTCAATAGCTTCTACATCCTTCCTATAATGAGGTGACCAGAACTGCGCACAATACTCCAACTGGGGTCTGACAAGGGTCTTATAAAGCTGCATCATTACCTCCTGACTCCTAAACTCAATTCCTCGATTAATGAAGGCCAGTACACCGTACGCCTTCTTGACCACTTCCTCCACCTGCGAGGCTGATTTAAGAGTCCTATGGACCCGGACCCCGAGATCCTTCTGCTCTACAACACAGCTAAGACTCCTACTCTTGATATTGTACTCCTTCATCCCATTATTCCTGCCAAAATGGACCACTACACATTTATCCGCGTTGAAGTCCATCTGCCACTTCTTTGCCCAGTCTTGCATCCTGTCTATATCCCGCTGCAACTTTTGACATCCCTCCAGGCCATCCACAACACCACCAATCTTTGTATCGTTGGCGAACTTACTAACCCATCCCTCCACTTCCTCATCTAGGTCATTTATGAAAATGACAAACATCATGGCTCCCAGAACAGATCCCTGGGGCACTCCACTGGTGACCGACCTCCATGCAGAAAAAGACCCATCCACAACCACACTCTGTTTTCTGCCGGCAAGCCAGTTCTGAATCCACAAGGCCAAAGCCCCTTGGGTGCCATGCCCTCTCACCTTCTCAAGAAGCCTTGCATGTGGGACCTTATCAAACGCCTTGCTAAAGTCAAGTTTTCTGTAGACTCAACATCTGGGGCTGCCCTGTAATGGGGACTGGGATATTGGTTGCTACCACCAGAGCACACTGCCTTTACAAAGAGTTGCTTCCTTATGATAATATATTGGGAGTGAATGAAGTCAGAGTGGGATTTCCACCATTCATGGACACTATGCCCTCCCTCCCTCGCACCACCACCTCACCCCCACCCCACCCCGGGGAGCCGCTTGCCAACAGCCTAACAGCTGAATAGTCTCAGCAGTTGCGGAACTCCTTAGTGATCGCAGCTGGGAGTACAAGCAGGAAAAGATCCAGGGTGATCAAACGTGGATGCCGTAGAATCCCTGCAGTGCAGGAAAAGGCCATTCGGCCCATCAAGCCTGCACCAACAACCACCCAGACCCCTTCCTACGTATTTACCCCGCTAATCCCCCTGGCAACTAAAGGACAATTTATCACGGCCAATCCACCTAACCCGCACATCTTGGGAGTGTGTGAAAAAACCAGAGCACCTGGAAGAAGCCCATGCAGATACGGGAAGAATGTGCAAGTTCTACACAGTCAGTGACCCAAGCCAGGAATCGAATCCACATCCCTATCTCTGTGAAGCAGCAAAGCAACCACTGTGCCACTGGGTTAAGATCCTGGAAGTTCCTCCCTAATAGCACAATCACTGCACCTACATCTCTGGGACCATAGCAGTTCAAGAAGGCAGCTCACCACCACTTTCTGGAGGGCAATTAGGGATGGGTAATAAATGCTGGTCCAGCCAACAAAGCCCCAGTCTGTGAATCAAACATTCTGCTGTTGTGAAAGATGTACACTGTATGTGCACCTTATGTGATCATGTATTACATCATCAGTATCTACTGTTGAGAAAAGCATGGATGTTTGGGAACTTTGGGAAATAAATAGTGATTCAGGTCCAATGAGATGTAGGTCCAATGGGATTAAGGAGTATAATATCAAGGGTAGGAACCTTAGCAGTGTAGAGGAGCAGAAGGACCTTAGGGTTTATGTCCATAGGACTCTTAAATTGGCCTCGCAGGTGAAGGACGTGGTCAAGAAGGTGTAAGGTTTGCTAGCCTTCATTAATCGAGGGATTGAGCTTAGGAGTCGAGAGATAATGCTATAACTTTATAAGACCCTTGTCAGTCCCCATTTGGAATACTGTTTACAGTTTTGGTCGCCTCACTACGGGAAGGATGTGGAAGCTTTTGAGAGGATGCAGAGGAGATTTACAAGGATGTTACCTGGATTGGGAGGCATGCCTTATGAGGATAGGTTGAGGGAGCTCGGTCTCTTCTCCTTGAAGAGGCGAAGGATGAGAGGCAACCTGATAGAGGTTTATAAGATGTTGAGAGGTATTGATAGGGTGGATTCTCAGAGGCTATTTCCCAGGGCTGAAATGGTCGCTACAAGAGGACACAAGTTTAAGGTGCTGGGGAATAGGTACAGAAGAGATGTCAGTGGTAAGTTTTTCACTCAAAGGGTAGTGAGTGAATGGAATCGGCTGCCATTGGTGGTGGTGGAGGCGAACTCGCTGGGGTCTTTTAAGAGACTTCTGGATGAATACATGGGATTTAATAGGATTGAGGGCTATAGATAGGCCTGGTAGATAGGAATATGATCGGCACAACTTGTGGGCTGAAGAGCCTGTTTGTGCTGTAGTGTTCTATGTTCTATGGTGCCTTGAGGAGTGTACATATTACAGAGAAGGAGGTGCTGGAAGTCTTAAAGTGCATCAAAGTAGATAAATCCCTGGAACCTGATGAAATGTATTCCAGGATGTTGTGGAAGCTAGGGAGGAAATTGCAGGTTCCCCTAGCTGAGATATTTGAATCATCGATAGTCACGAGTGAGATGCCTGAAAATTGGAGAGTAGAAAATGTTGTGCCTTTATTTAAAAAGGGCTGCAGGGAAAATCTGGGAACTACAGGCCAGTGAGCCTCACATCTGTAGTGGGTAAATTGTTGTAAGGTATTTTGAGAGACAGGATCTACAGGCATTTAAAAACACAAGAACTAAGTAGGGATAATCAGCATGGCTTTGAGTGGAAAATCATGTCTCAAAATTTAATTGAATTTTTGAAGGGGTAACCAGGAAGGTAGATGAGGGCAGTGCAGTTAATGTTATCTACATGGAATTCAGCAAAGCTTTTGACAAGGTACCGCATGGGAGGTTGCTGCATAAGGTTAAATCTAACGGTGATCCAGGGTGAGGTACCCAAATGGATACAAAATCGGCTTCTTGACAGAAGCCAGAGGGTGGATGTAGAGAGTTGTTTTTCAAACTGGAGGCCTGTGACCAGTGGTGTGCCTCAGGGATCAGTGCTGGGCCCATTGTTATTTATCATTTATATTAACGATTTGGATGAGAATATAGGGGGCATAGTTAATAAGTTTGCAGATGACACCAAGATTGGATAGTGGACAGTGAGGAACATTATATCCAATTGCTGTGGGATCTTGATCAATTGGTTCAATAGGCTGACGTTTGGCAGATGGAGTTTAATTTAGATAAATGTGAGCTGATGCATTTTGGTAGATTAAACCAGGGCAGGACTTACTCAGTCAATGGTAGGGTGTTGGGGAGAGTCACAAAACAAAGAGGTCTAGGGGTAGATGTTCATAGCTCCTTGAAAGTGGAGTCACAGGTGGACAGAGTGGTGAAGAAGGCATTCAGCATGCTTGGTTTCATCACTCAGGACATTGAATACAGGAGTTGGGACGTCTTGTTGAAGTTGTACAAGGTATTGGTAAGGCCACATTTGGAATACCGTGTGTAATTCTGGTCACTCTATTAAGATAGGATATTATTAAACTAGAAAGAATGCAGAAAAGATTTTACTAGGATTCTAATGGAACTTGATGAATGGGGTTATAAGGAGAGAATGGATAGACTGGGACATTTTTCTCTGGAGTGTAGGAGACTGAGGAGTGACCTTATAGAGGTCTATAAAATAATGAGGGGCATAGACAAAGTAGATGGTCAATATCTTTTCCCAAAAGTAAGGGAGTCTAAAACTAGAGGGCATAGGTTTAAGGTGAGAGGGGAGAGATACAAAAGTGTCCAGAGGGGCAATTTTTTTCATATAGAGGAGTGTCTGGAACAAGCTGGCAGAGGTAATAGTAGAGATGGGTACAATTTTATCTTTTAAAAAACATTAACATAGTTACATGGGTATGATGGGTATAAAGGGGTATGGGCCAAATGCAGGCAATTGGAATTAGTTTAGAGGTTTTAAATAAAAAGAGCAACATGAACAAGTTTGGCTGAAGGGCCTGTTTCCATGCTGTAAACCTCTGTGACTCTATGTCTGCATTGAGGGAGTAAAACTGTAATGGAAGAAAAATGCTACTTTATTAGAATTTACCTCGCAGTTGAACGGAAAGAAATAATGTAGATAAAATAATCCCACTGATATTGTAGAGTAAATTGATACTATCTGGAAAGGTGTATCTCTGACACGATCAGCTTAGCAGAGTCTAGACATGCTGGATGGAAGGAAAAGAATCGATATTCTGCAGCTCAGTCAGATAGTACATTTTGAGAGGTATTTCTTACCCTGCAGGAAGTGCTATTTCTGATTTAATTATTTTTGGGAGAAAATAAAAATATTTTGCCATCTAACATCGAGCCTCGGAAGTGAGGAGCCTTTAGCAGCTCAGAAGGGTTGGCAGTAACCCATCAAAGGGCGTTAGTCTTGGTTGCAGAGTGCCCAGGGCAGTGCAGCTTATGAAAAGTCAGTAAGGCTGTAGTTGCAGGTTAGAACGCTGGGTTTCATTCATTCTGAACCTTTTGCCTCCGGTCTGAAATTGCAGCAACCCTTGGAGACCAACTCAGAATCCCAAGATCAAATTGACCGTTCCAACTGATCCTGCATCTCTGAGTATCGCAGACAGTGGGGCTCTGTTCTTGAATTGCTCAGAACTCTGCTAACTCACTGATACAGGACTAAGCATCTGATCAATGGCTTGATAAGAATTTGCACTTAGATTTGTACAATCCCCACAGTGCAGAAGGAGTCCATTCAGCCCATCAAGTTTGCACCAACTCTCCGACAGAACATCTGATCCAAGTTCTATCCTCAAGCATTCGCTCCACTAATCCCCCCTAATTTACACATCTTGGGATACCAAGAGGCAATTTACCACAGCCAATCCAACTAACCCTGCACATCTTTGAACTGTGGGAGGAAACCGAAGCATCCTGTGGAAACCCACACAGACACGGAGAGGATGTGCACATCGACAGTGACCTGAGGGATAACTGAACCCAGGTCCCTGGCACTGTGAGGCAGCAATGCCAACAGCTCTGCCACCACTTGCCTCAGATATTCCAATCAAGATAAAAGTGAGGCTAAAGGAGTTTGTGTTTACTTTTGAGCAAATCTGGATTATACTTCTGGGCATAGGCTTAAGGTGAGAGGGGAAAGATGCAAAAGTGTCCAGAGGGGCAATTTTTTCACACAGAGGGTGGTGAGTGTCTGGAACAAGCTGCCAGAGGTAGTAATAGAGGCAGGTACAATTTTGTCTTTTAAAAAGCATTTAGACAGTTACATGGGTAAGATGGGTACAGAGGGATATGGGCCAAATGTGGTTAATTGGGAATAGCTCAGAGGTTTAAAAAAAAAAGAGTCTATCAGGAGAACATGCAAACTCCACACAGACAGAGGCCCGAGTCAATCAAACTTCCCCTCACCTCAGTTCTGAAAAATTTGCCTCTTATCCCCAACTATGATCCCTAGTTCTGGACTCCCCCCACCATCGGGAACATTCTTTCAGAATCTTCCTTGTCTAATCCTGTTAGAATTTTATAAGTTTCTATGAAACCCCCTCTCATTCTTCTAAACTCCAGTGAATATAATCCTAACCAACTTAATCGCCCCTATTATGCCATCCCAAGGATCAGCCTGGTAAACCTTCACTACACTCCTTCCATAGCAAGGACACCCTTCCTCAAATAGGTTTCCCCAAAACTGCACACAATACTCCAAGTGTGACCCCAACACTGTACAATTGCAACAAAATAACCCTATCTCTATACTCAAATCTTCTCACCATGAAGGCCAGCTTGCCATTTGCCTTTTGTACTGCCCTCTATGCCTGTGTGCTTACTTTCAGTGACTGAGTATCCACTTCTCTCAATTTACACCCATTCAAGTAATAATCTTTCTTTCTATCATTGCTACCAAAGTGGATAAGCTCACATTCATCCACATTATTCTGTATCTGCCATTTTGATGCCCACACACACAGTTTGTCCAAATCACATTGAAGCATCTCTGCATCCTCTTCATAGCTCATCCCCCCATCCAACTTTTTACTTGTTGCAAATTTTAAGATAATACATTTAGTTCCTTTGTCCAAATCATTAATATATAATATGAACAGTTGGAGTCATAGCACAGATCCCTGTGGAACCTCCCTAATCACTGACTGCCAATCAGAAAAAGATCCATTTATGCCAACTCTTTACTTCCTATCTGCTAACCAGTTTTTTATCCATCTCAAGACATTACCTGCAATCCCAGATGATCAGGTACTCTGGTTTAATGATTGTGATATAGAGATTTTTTTTTTGCTCATTTGTGGGACATAGGTATCGCTGGATAGGCCAGCAATTATTGCCCATCCCTGGTTGCCCGAGGGTAGTTGACAGTCACCCACATTGCTGTGGTTTTGGAGTCACATGTAGGCCTGACTAGTTAAGAATGGCAGATTTCCTTCCCTAGTGAACCAGATGGGTTGTTTTGACAATAGTTTCATGGTCATCAGTAGATTCTTATTTTTTTATTGAATTTAAATTCTAATATCTGCCGTGACGGGATTCAAACCTGGGGTCCCTAGAACATTAGCTGAGTTTCTGGATCAGTGATAATACCACTTAGCCACTGCTTTCCCAGGTAATATTTGTGCAGGAAATCAGCCACAGTATCTTTTACATTCAGTTGAGAGGGCTGGTCGGGCTGTAGTTTAACCCATTGACCAAAAGATGGCATATCTGACTGAGCAGCGTTCTCTATGTAAGGAATATATACTACACAAGACAGAGGAGCAGAAGTAGGCCATTCAGCCCATCGAGTCTGCTCTGCCATTCAATGAGATCATTATTGATCTGATGTGATAATCCTCAACTCCACTTACCCTCTTATCCCCATCTCCCTCTATCCCTTTACTGGTTAAAAAAACTGTCGGTCTCAGCCTTGAACATACTCAATGACCCCCCCCACAACCCTCTGCGGGAAAGAATTCCACGGATTCACTCTGAGAGAAGAAATTCCTCCTCATCTCTGTTTTCAATGGGTGACCCCCCTCACTCTGAGATTCTGCCCTCTGGTCCTAGACTCTCCCATATGGGGAAACAGCCTTTCAGCATTGACCTCTCAGGCCCCCCTGGGAATCTGATACGTCTTAATAAGATTGCCTCTCATTCTTCTAAACATCAATGAGGACAGCCCCAACCTACTCAACCTTTCCTCATGAGAGAATCTCTCCATACCTGGGATTAACCGAGTGAAGCTTCTCTGGGCTGCCTCCAATACTAGTATATCTTCCCTCAGATAAGAGGAAGGTTCAGTTTTGGGTCTGATCTTTCCCATGGTGATTACTCTGTGTTCAAACTAAACATCAATAATCATCACTGTCCGAATGCAACCGAGGTGAGAAACAATGCCCGTTTTTGAATTCTTCGAAATAATCTTCCTCTAATCACAAGTAAGAAAATTACATAATAAATGTTGAATATAATTAATAAAAAAGACATGCTGTTGAAGCTTCTGACTTGCACTCATCAGGGCTGCTATTTAGGGGAAGCTGGTGGCATTGTGTGCATTCCATTGGACAAAGACTCAGGAGAATGATTGGTGATGTATATTCAAATATCATCATACCAGGTGGAGTGAAATTTAAATTTAAGAGATAAACCTACAATGTAAAGCTAGTTTCAGTAACGGTGACCATGACAACTGTCATCAAATGTCATGAAAACCCATCTGGTTCACTAATGTCCCTTTTGGGAAGGAAATCTGCCGTCCTTACCTGGTTTGGCCTCCATGTGACCCCAGAGACACAGCAATATGAATGACTCTTAACTGTCTCTCTGAAAATGGCTGAGCGAGACTCCCAGTTTAAGGGGCAACTTGGGATGGGCAACAAATCCCCAAATTTCAACGGGAGCAATAACTGACACGGCATGAGGAAAAAAAGACTGATTAATTGTCAAACTGGCTTTGACTGGTTGAGATTTTTTATTTATTCATTTGTGGGACATGGGTGTTGCTGGCTGGGTCAGTATTTATTGCCCATCCCTACTTACCTGAGGGCAGTTAAGAGTCAACCATATTGCTGTGGCTCTGAAGTCACATCTGGCCAGACCAAATAAAGTTGACAGATTTCCTTCCCTAAAGGACATTAATGAATCAGATGGGTTTTTCCGACAATTGGCAATGGTTTCCAGTAGATTTTAATTCCAGATATTTTCTGTTGGATTTAAATTCCACCATTTGCTGTGTGGAGATTCGAACTGGAGTCCCCAGAACATTAGCTGAGTTTCTAGATTAATAAATCTAGCAATAATATGAGTAGGCCATCACCTCCCCAGTTGCAGTGGAGAATAGACCAGAGACTTATTGTTCTCCCATGCTTTATTAATTGAATTATACGTGCTCCATTTCTCAGATTTAGTGAATTGTTCTTGTATAACTTCTAGAAGAAGATAGAACATTACAGCACAGTACAGGCCCTTCAGCCCTCAATGTTGTGCCGAGCTATGTCTAATCCCAAGATCAAGCTATCCCCTCCTCTGTTTTGTGAATTCAGATTGCTCTAATATTATTCATATTATTGTAATATCAAGCATAAGACTCTTAGCAGTGTAGAGGATCAGAAGGACCTTGGGGTCTGGGTCCATAGGACTCTTAAATCGGCCTCACAGGTACAGGATGTGGTTAAGAAGGCTTATGGTGTACTGGCCTTCATCAATCGAGGAATTGAGTTTAGGAATCGGGAGATAATGTTGCAGCTGTTATAAGACACGAGTCAATCTCTCTTGGAATATTGTGCTCAGTTTGGTTGCCTCATTACAGGAAGGATGTGGAAGCTATTGAAAAGGTGCAGAGGAGATTTACAAGGATGTTGGCTGGATTGGGTGGCATGCCTTATGAGGATAGGTTGAGAGAGCTAGGTCTTTTCTCCTTAGAGAGATGAAGGATGAGATGGGGCCTTATAGAGGTGTATAAGATGTTGACAGTTGTAGATTGGGTGGATTCTCAGAAGCTTTTTCCAAGGGCTGGAATCATTGCTGTGAGAGGACACAGGTTTAAGGTGCTGGGGAGTAGGTACAGAGAAGATGTCAGGGGTAAGTTTTTCACTCAGAGGATGGTGGGTGAGTGGAATCGGCTGCCATCAGTGGTGGTGGAGGCAAACTTGATAGGGTCTTTCAAGAGACATCTGGATCAGTACATGGAACTTAATAGAATTGAGGGTTATAGTTAAGCCTAGTAGGTATGGATATCATTGGCGCAACTTGTGGGCCGAAGGGTCTGTTTGCGCTGTAGTTTTTCTATGTTCTATTTCTATGTTCTAAAGTAAAAAACAACTTTACTCCTCAGTTTTCCTGTGTCTGTTTCTGAATTCTGATCTTCTTGAATAAGGCAGGGTGACAGAAGAAGGATTTAAATGGGGAGGGGGAAGTTGCAGTGAGGGGTTAACACTTAACACATTAATCATTCTGTGTTCAAAGTGTGTCCTTGGAAATCCAGGTAAGAATGATTTTGGGGTTTCACCTGCTGTGTTGAAGCTACGCTTCTGATGCCTCTCATGACTGAAGGATAGAGATTGCAAGAGTTGTTCATTATTACTTTATATGAACAATAATACAGATCAATCTAAATTCACAAATCAAGAATTGTACAAGAACAAATCAATAAATCTGTGAAATGAAACACACAATTTATTTAACAAAAGCACAGGGGAAACAATTGTTCCCTGGTGCACTCTCCACAGCAATACCTCAACCAGTTAGAATTGACTTGCACACCTCTCTTAGGCAATATGAATTGTTGCTCCCTTTGAATTTTGCTGTTCTGGTGTCTGGCCTGATGAGTGCAAGAAGAAAAACTTCAACGGCATGTCTGAATTTTCAGACATATTCATTGGGTGGAATTTTCCTGTCCTGTCCCCGGGCAAGGGTGGGGGAAGGGGGTCACTATGCAAAAGAATGTTGCCTTCTGGTGGGATTTTCTAGTC
Organism: Sphyrna mokarran; assembly: GCA_024679065.1. Taxonomy (NCBI): domain Eukaryota; kingdom Metazoa; phylum Chordata; class Chondrichthyes; order Carcharhiniformes; family Carcharhinidae; genus Sphyrna; species Sphyrna mokarran. Next base: position 5,373,835 of record JAGIQG010000008.1, on the reverse strand, counting down.
TTGGGAGCGAGTGCGGCTGGGAAATTCTGTAAGGAGTCTGACAACTTCAGGTTTAAGTCCAATCAATTTATTTGATCGTAAACTCACAAGCTTTGGGGGTTTGCCCCTTCGTCAGGTGAATGGAGAGTTCTGGCCTCAGACAGAGCATAAAACAGCACAAACAGTTTACAGAATACTGACCAGAATAGTCTTTACAACTAACCTGCTATTCAAGTCTTAAAGATGCCGACAACGTAAGCGGAAGACGTAAATAAATATCAAATAAATTGGTTGGACTTAAACCTGGTGTTGTGAAACTTCTTACTGTGTTTACCCCAGTCCAACGCCGGCATTTCCACATCATGAAAAATTCTGCCCATAGTCTATTTTATAATTTCATAACTTGTGATTAAGTAAGATTATAGATAAATTGTAGTTGCAAACTGAGAAAGTATTGCTTAGCCTTTTCATGTCCCTGTTATGCCTCCCATCTCCTGAAGAGTTGATTTGCACAGTGCCGCTGAGATTAATTTTGAAAGAGATCAGCTTTGCAGCTGTCCCGAAATCAGAGACAACAGCTTGCCAGATGTGTTCAGTACATCTGAAAAAAGCACCCCACGTTCATTAACTTTATTCGTATCACACAGCTGGAGTTTGAAACAGCCACAACAAAAGAGTTGAATCTGAGTTGTTGATGATTAGCGTGCCCAGCTGTGACACAGCTCACAGCCGTGAGAAAGGCAAAAACATTTTGTTGAATAATTTTACTGATTGATTGGATGGTTCGTGGAACACATTCTGGGTTGGAACATGGCAGTAATGTTTGTGCTGTGGTACAACTAGAATTTGCACCAATGAACGCTGTGAGAAATGTTCCAAAGAGTGATATTCTGGCACTGGAGGCAGCCCAGACGAGGTTGCTCCTGCCGAGAAATCATTTTTCTATTTTGGAAGGTGGTGAGAACGATGATTCCTCAGCTGAGTGCAGTCAGAGCCAGGCTTGAGGCAACATGAGCAAATCGATTATACAGGAGGGGAGGAAGGCATAAGGGAAGAGTAATACATTTTAAAGTTTATTTATTAGCATCACAAGTACATTAACTCCGCAATGAAGTCACTGTGAAAATAGGGGGTTCGTTAGGTGAACAAGTCTCTGAAGGTGGCGGAGCAAGTGGAGAAGGTTGTGAAGAAAGCATATAGTATGCTAGCCTTTATAGGAAGGGGTATAGAGTACAAGAGCTGGCCTTTAATGTTGCAGTTGTATAAAATGCTGGTTAGACCTCATTTGGAATACTGTATCCTGTTCTGGTCGCCTTACTACCGGAAGGACGTGGAGACTCTGGAGAGAGTGCAGAGGAGGTTTACCAGGATGCTGCCTGGTATGGAAGGTCTGAGTTACGAGGAGAGATTAGGCAAATTGGGACTGTTTTCCTTAGAAAGATGTAGACTTAGAGGAGATCTGGTAGAGGTGTACAAGATTTTGAAGGGGATAGATAGAGTAAACAGGGCTAAGCTTTTTCCTAGGATGGACTCAAATAGCACGAGGGGACACGGGCTTAGGGTGGGGGGGTAAGGTATAATTTGGATGCTAGAGGGAGTTTTCTCACACAGAGGGTGGTGGGGGTATGGAATGCGCTGCCAAGTAAAGTGGTGGAGGCAGGTACTCTGGAGATATTTAAGAAATACTTAGATGGGCACATGAACAGAATGGGAATGGAGGGGTATAGAAAACTGATTTAAAATAGGGATCATGAGCCTTGGGAGTCCCTGGGAAGTGTGTAAATAGATGATGATATTGATGTACTTGTTTTTATCCTACAGGTGCTTTGGTCCACCTTGTTGTCTAACGAGGGACATACACGCGATGGGTCGTGAGAGGGCTGCTCTTGGATCTTTTTCGAGAGTATCCTACTGCTTCACATCGTTAGTGTATGCTTGACCTGGACCATCTGATGGGCAACACGACAGCTCAGTGACTATAGCTGTGCTGTGCAGATACATGGATTTGGGCCTGTGTCTGTGAGAGTTTGCGCATTCTCCCCGTGCTTGCGTGGGTTTTCTCCGGGAGCTCTGGTTTCCTCCCACATCCCAAAGATGTGCTCTTAGGCTAATTGGCAAAACAAATTCTCCCTAAATTGTCTCAAATTTGGTTTTTAATACATAGATCTATAAACATGGACAGGGATCGCGGGTAGAGATGGGAACATCGGGGTGGCGGCGCGGGCTCGTTGGGCCGAAGGGCTTGTTTCCCGTGCTGTTTTGTTCTTTGTTCTTTGTTAATTAGGGGAACAGGCAGGCGTTTCTATGGCTGGACACATGCCTCTAGGATGATACATTGACCTATTGGTGCCAGGCCCAAGGGTGAATCAAATTCCTTCTCATGCTCTTTTTGTACCATATGAACATATTTTGACATAGAAACATAGAAGATAGGAGCAGGAAGAGGCCATTCAGCCCTTTGAGCCTGCTCCGTCATTCATCACAATCATGGCTGATTGTCCAACTCAATAGCCTAATCCTGCTTTTTCCCCATAACCTTTGATCCCATTAGCTCCAACTGCTATATCTGTTCACCTCTTGAGTACATTCAACGTTTTAGCATCAATTACTTCCTGAATTCTACAGGCTCACCGGGTGAAAAAATGTCTCCTCACCTCTGTCCTAACTGCTCTACCCTAAACCCTCAGACTGTGATCCCTGGTTCTGAACTCCCCCATCATTTTTCTCTGATTCCTGTTTGTTTTATTCTGCTCATGTTTACTGTATCATTTGTCTGAAGCTTTTCCCAATGTGTGCGTTCAGTGTTGTTGGGCCTTCCACAATTTCTGCATGTGTCTTTGCACTAACTACCTGCTACTGAGTGCCCAGTTTCAGCATATCAATGGCAAGAGTGAGTCTGTGTTTGTGTTCAAGTTTCAGCTTACATTCTGTGAATTCCAGTGTTTGACCTAAACTGATGAGCTTTGACTTATAAGACCACAACACTATAAGACGTAGGAATAGAATTAGGCCATTCAGCCCATCGAGTCTGTTCCTTCATTCAATCAGGGATGATGCTTTTCTCATTCCCATTCTCCTGCCTTTTCCCCAAAGCTCCTGATCCCCTTATTAACCAAGAACCTATCTATCTTTGTCTTAAAGACACTCAATGAGCACAGCCTTCTGTGGCAGAGTTCCACAGATTCACCACTGTCTGGATGAAGAAATTCCTCCTCATCTCTGTTTTAAAGGATCGTCCCTTTAATCTGAGGTTATGCCCTCTGTTCTAGTTTTTCTTACAAGTGAAAGCAACCTCTCCACATCCACTCTATTTGGGCCTCGCAGTATTCTGTAAGTTTCAATAAGATCCCCCTCATCCTTCTAAACTTCAATGAGCACAAACCCAGAGTTCTCAACCATTCCTCATACAACAAGCTCTTCATTTCAGGGATCATTCTTGTGAACCTCCTCTGGACCCTTTCCGAGGCTCAGCACATCCTTCCTCAGATGTGGGGCCCAAAACTATTCACAATATTCCAAATGGCTCTGAGCAGAGCTTTGTACGGCTTCAGAGATACATCCCTGCTCTTGTAATCTGGCCCTTTTGACATGAATGCTAACATTGCACTGCCTTCCTAACTGCTGACTGAACCTGCACGTTAATCTTAAAAGAATCTTGAACAATGACCCCCCCCCCTCCATGTCCCTTGGTGCTTCTGATTCCCTAAGCATTTCCCCATTTAGAAAATCGTCTATGCCTCCAATCCTCCTCCCAAAGTACATAACCCTCACACTTCGATTTATTATTGTCTCGTGTACTGGTGTACTGGTGTACACTGGTGTACTGGTGTACACTGGTGTACTGGTGTGTACTTGTGTGCAGTTCTGGTCCCCACATTATAAGAAAGATGTGGAGGCATTGGAGAGGGTACAGAGGAGGTTTACCAGGATGTTGCCTGGTGTGGAGGGCAGGTCCTATGAAGAGAGGTTGAAGGATTTGAGGTTGTTTTCGTTAGAAAAGAGGCGGCTAAGAGGGGATCTTATTGA